>OZ012740.1:262846476-263163106 GCA_963859935.3 Lathyrus sativus
ACCGATTAACATTGTGCCAGTAGGTCTGTTTTGCTGATTTTCTTGCTTGTTTGAGTACCGTTTCACATCGAATCCTCATAGTTCAATATGATACATTAGAAGTGAAATGTTTTGGGATATATGTCGGTGTTTTGATTGTTTAGTCGAGACTTCGTTGACTTGTGTTTGTTTTCCACTTGGATGCACACTTATGTGTTGTTGTTCGTAGTGATGATGTTCTTGCATATTCATGTTTGCTTACATCCTCGCATTTTTCATTTTCTTTTGTGCTTACATCTTTATTTCTTGCATTAATAAAGGTCGAGATGTGCTTGTGGTGGTGTTGACCCCATACTTTGTTCCTCCCTTTGCATGTGTGTTGCATTCCATGTTTGCATCCCTATTTTCACTCTCATTTGTGTTTGATCTTTCTTCTTCCTTTATCTTTCTTGGCCATGCTCCCTATAGGATCTCTTATCTCTTTTGAGGTTATGATAGACATTAGGACTCAAACCATGCATGTTAACATTAGGGTAGATGTTTCTCCTCTCAATCCTAACCTTAGGACCATTTTTCATGCCAACGTTAGGACCGAGTTTCCCTTAGACCTTCCATGCGTCTCTCTGCTTTTCATCTCAAAACAATTCTAACTCATCTAATAAATGCGATGAATATTGTACGCTACGAGCCTTAAGCTACATGGGGAATGATGAGTGAGGGGTCTCCTCTCGTTCGTCTAGAGTGTTTAGTGTACGTCCCGTTTAGGGTGATACGCAACGCATTCGCCCCTATGTCATAGTCTTTAGTGCAACGTGAATCACAAACTGAATTAATTCACTTCACTAAAAAACTCAAAAACAAACTTCAAACCTTTTTCCTTTGGGATTAATTGGGAAAACCTTTTTCAGAAAAGAGTATTGTTAAGCTTTGGTTCTACCGCAAACAGGCGTCGTCCCTAACTGCTAGAACGAAGGTTTAACCCTACTCGGTTAAAATGCTTAATCAACCTGTGGGTTCATGTCAGCCCGAACTACGTTTGCTCTGATTTCTCATACCAGATAAGAATACGTAGGCATAAGACGCGATGTCTTGGCGAGAAACCTTCCCCCACCTTCACCCGTAGTTAGCCGAACTACATTGACTCTGACTTTCCCATTGCACGAGGGAATACGTAAGCACAGAGCGGCGATGCTCTGCCGAGTCTCTTTTCTTTTCTCTTGTCCTGAGACCTTTAGCGTAGATAGATTAAACACACCTTTAGATAAATAAAAAGCGTGGATCCCGTTGAGTACGACGGACGTGAAGGGTGCTAATACCTTCCCCTTGTGTAACCGACTCCCGAATCCAGGACTTGGTTGCGATGACCTTGTCTTTTCCTTTTTCGTTAGGTTTTTTCGATCTTTTCCTTTCCCTCTCTTTGGGATAAATAACGAAAGGTGGCGACTCTTCTGTTTTTCTCCGGGTGTTTTTCGCAGTTGCGACAACTGGCGACTCTGCTGGGGAATAAATGGTTCCCTATGCGAGTCAATCCTAGCGCTTGTCTGTTGTGTCTTTGGGTGTTTACTGTTATGCAATTATTTTTTGCTTTATGTACATTATCTGTTGTATATTATTGCATTTACATGTTGTTGTGTTGTGGGTTGGGTCGTTCCATTGAGAGATAAGCCGGACCCGGGCTTGAGTATACACATAGGATTATAGTGGAGATTAGCGGGAGCTTGTGTGTCATTTGGCCATGCAATAGCTCGTGCGAAATTCACGTTCAGACGAGGTTTTTCTTTGGAAATGTTCTATCCTGCGCATCTGGTGCAGTTGAGGGAATATTGACTTAGAGAGACTGTCGACTCTGGAGACCGTTCATTTTTTGAAGTCAGCTAAGTGAGGCCATTTCATTAGACTATGATGCCAAACCAGAAATGGTGAACGTATCATCGTTTCTCGAAAGTCTGTGACGCTGACCACCCGCATAGGATGTCGTACCTTTCAAGACTAGAACCCACATGTGAGAGGGGATGGGTTTTGCAGGAAACCTGACCTTCGACCAACCCTGGTTTTCTTGTCAGTGCGGACTTTTGATCATGAGTACTCCAGTTTTCTATTATCTTAGTGTTTTGATTAGAGTGGAGCTCTGGTTGAGTTCAGTCAACGACACAGTAGCAAAATTTGAGCATTGGATACCTTGATCCCATGTTTGCATCTGCATAATCATCCTGCATTTAACATGGCATGTTTGTGTGTGTGTGTTACAGGTTCTTGTCTTTTCCTTGATTCTGGTACTGGCCCTCTGTAGAAATGGAAGCAAGCAGAAAGAGGATTGTTGTGTATTAGTTTCCTGCACCTGAGTTAGGACCTTTATTTGGTCTGATTTCCCTGGCTGATCCTGGTGTTCTAGTAACCTTCAGGGAAGATTATGGGGGTATTCTGAATCTTGTCCGTAAGATCACGAGCTATGAGTATGATGCTATTCATACCCTGTTACAGTTTTATGATCCGCCACTGCGCTGTTTCACATTCCCAGACTATGTGTTGGCTCTGACTTTGGAAGAGTTCGCCTTCATCTTAGGTGTTCCGATCCTAAATAAGGTGCCATTCTTCAGCTCCGAGGAAGAACCTAATCTTAAGAAGTTATCTGCCGCCCTTTCTTTGAGCGCCTTTGACTTGGTAGACCATGTTATCAGCAGAAACGGAGTTTCCAGCTTTAGTTTATCTTTCTTGGTGGACAAAGCCCGAGAGTATGTTGGAAAGGGTTGTTGGGTGGTTTTCAGTGCTATCTTGGCTATGTGTGTCTATGGCATTGTGTTGTTTCCCAATGTACCGGACTTTGTGGATTTTGATTCTTTTCATATCTTTGCTTCCGGGAACCCCGTACCTACTCTTCTAGGAGATTTGTATCATTCGGTACATTACAAGAACGAGAAAAGAAGAGGAAAGATGGTTTCTTGTTGTGCACCGCTATTGCATAAGTGGTTTGTTGATCACCTTCCTCGCTCTGGAGCTTTTGTGGATTTGAGGGATTCGTCTGAATGGTCAAAGAGGCTTATGGGTTTAATGGAAAAGAATATCGTCTGGTTCAACCGAGACCTGCTGGGACGCGAGCTTATCTTTAGTTGTGTAGCTTTTCTAATGTGCCCTTGATAGGGAGGAAAGGTGGCATCAACTATAATCCTTCTCTTGCTATCAGACAGTTTGGTTATGCTTTGAGAGGACCTCCAAAAGGGGAAGAAGTGCAGGAATCTCTGTACTTCACAGGTGTAGCTGATCCTTGTATCTCGGCCAGATTCGTGGACGCTTGGGGTAAAATTCACAAGAAGGGAAAGCTTTCTTTAGGAAAAGGATATTGTAGAGCCTATGATCCCTATTTGGAGTGGATTCAGAAGAAGGTTGGAGAGGTACTTCTGTTGTTTCCTGTTGAAGCACCACTGTATCCCATAGTCATTGAGCCACCTACAACCGTCGACATCCTGAGATATAACAAGCTTTGGGCAGAGAAGGAAGAGCTGCACAAAGAGAATGAAGAGTTGAAACAGGAGATCAGTCAGCTGAAACATGATAAGAGTGAAGCTATTTATTTGGCCAAGACGAAGTCAGAAGTGTTGACCAAGTTGGAGAAAGAACTCGTTGATCAAGTACTAGCACGGAACAAGTCGGTCTTGATCTGAAAAGCACTTGTGACATTCTGAAGAGTAAGAAGGAGGAATTAGATATAGCATATCTGAAGATATCCAAGTTTGAGAAACAGTGGAATGCTACTGTAACTGCCAACAGAGTAGAGAGGATCAGCTTCGTATTCAGGTTGATAAGTTGAAGGCGCAACTCATGGCTAAGAAGAAAGAGGTATTGGCCGAATCGTTCCGCAGATGCACGATCGAGCAGAAGTACCAGGAGGATTTATCAGCACTCGAAGAGTTCAAGATTTGAGTAGAGATGAAGAAACCCAGGCTTGAAGATGCCTTCGACGAAGACGCTTGGGAGGATCATTGTCACTATCTCCGGGATGTGATATGCAAAAGGGGAACCCTCATCAGGGAGTTGGTTGATAGACCAGATCATCCAGATACGAGGATGATGCTTAGGGAGGCTCAGGCCTGGGGCAAAGAGCATGGTTACTAGGGGGTTTATCTTTTATAGTTTCTTTGCTTTTATATCTTGATCATCACCAGGGATGTTGGATGAGATCGATACATATTTGTATGCAGATATTTCTCATTGGTCATTGTATTATCTCAGCTTTACCTAATATATGAGAAGATTATTGTGGTGTTCTTATCCATCTCGGTTGTTCTTGTTTACTGAAACTGGAATCAAGGGGGGAGATCTCCTTGTGCATACATATACATGTTTGCATTTTGCATCTTGCATTTTCATTTGCATCGCAGGTGTTCTCAGTGGCCTTTTGTTCCTAACTCTGTTTGGTTTTCTTCGAGGCAACAGGATTGAGGAGTTCAGTTTCCACGGATATTTAACTTGAGGGAATCAGCGAAGTGTAATGGATCAGATTCGGGCAGAGTTGAGGGAAGTCCGAAGCCAGATGGGACAATTCATGGTGGACACGCAAGCCTTATGTCTGGATCAGAAGGCGCTTAAGGAGGAGGTTCATCAACTGAAAACTCAGATGGGTATGATCACAGAAGTGATAAGAAATGTGTTAAGGAAGGAGGGCGATCAGGTGCCTGAGGCTGCAGTAGAGATGGTTGTCCCACCTTTATTTATGGAATCTTCCCCAAGGCAGGGTATACCTCAGAGATATTCTGCACAACCTGAGATTCCAGAAGCTCCACGGAAGCAGCTACCTCCTGCTTCCTAAGACAATCTTAAGACTAGGAGGTATGCTCAGAGGCCTAAGCAACCCGACAGAATCTTCAACCAGATCCCTATGACTTATGATCAGATGCTGCAACTCTTGCTTCAACTTCGATTGGTTGAACTTCAAACTTTGGCTCCATTTACTGGCAAGCCACCACCAGGCTATGATGCAAGTGCTCATTGTAATTTCCATTATGGGGCACCAGGGCATAATGTCGAGAACTGCAAAGCTTTTAAGCACAAAGTTCAGGACTTAATTGATTCAAAGGCAGTTGAGTTCACGTCGGGCGGCGTAAGCGTACCAGGTGGTCCTGTCCCATTCGTTACAAATAAAATGGATGTACCTATTCGCTCCCCTAAAGCTGCATCAGCTCAGGAGTATGTATTGCAATCTATAATCTCAGAATCTCCATGCCCACAGCTGTTGCCTGTTCCTAGGCCAAGCCTGAGGATGAAAATACATGAGCAAAGGGAGTCCCTGATACCTCAGACTCAGTCTCCAGATGTTTTAAATGCTCAGAGTCAACAATCTTTTGGGTCCTTGTATCAGATATCATTTTCTCGCCAGAGTCAATGTTCATGCCGTCATCAGCCGCGTCAGCACACCCGACGAAGATCAAGGAGGCCAGCAAGGCATTTCACTCAGTTGCCCATGTAGTACAGTCAGCTGTTGCCGAATTTGATCAGAGGTGGATTGATAGTGCCGAAGAAGATTAATCCAGAGATTCCTCCATATCCGCCAGGTTTCGATGTCAACACCCACTGTGAGTACCATACTGGGGTGCATGGGCATTCAACTGAGGATTGTAAGGTTCTTAAAAGCAAGATTCAGACTCTGCTGGACTCCAATAGGTTTTCAATCACACCTCAGAGAATCCAGATCAACAATCTTCCTCCGCCCAGCCATGTGGGTTCAACGGTTAATGTTGTGGAAGAATTTACCGATGACAGAGGCTCGGAAGAGCATCAGAGTGACTTAGACGAGCAATTCTTAAGATGGCTGATTCAGCAGCAAGTCAAGATTTGAAAGCCCGGTTCCCAGAAGCTGGCAATCCTTTTTTATCATGTCATTTCTTTGCATTTGTAGTTTCTTTTCTGTTTAAGTGCAAATCGCATTTGTAAAACTTGTTTGTTTTCAATTGATAATGTTAATGAAATGAATATGCATGTTTTGATTAAATTCATTTGTGTTCACTTATGTTTTTAATTGATGTCTAACGCTTGTTTAAGCGGAATCCTGGGAGGATGACGAAATTGAAAGACGCGCAAGCTTCCGATTGTATGCTTTTGAATGAAACCTGTTGATGATGTACATGCATTGTTTCAAATTCCTAAACACCAGAGATATAAGGATGGTAATCCCTTGTCAACCCCTTTGAGCCTAGCAGTAGGAGTTTCCTTCTGAAAAACGGAAAAACCCTCAATCTTAAACCGGGGAAGGGTAAGTGTCAGTTAATTTGACCAAGTGTTCAAATTGCAAAAGGAGTGTTCCCGTTCAAGGATCAATCACACCTGTACAGGTTGTGCCTAAAAAACTACAGAGGTTATCCATTACCGACCAAAGAGTGAAACAGTCACAATCCCTTCAATAAGTCAGACAAGCCGGTGTCACACGACTTATCAAAAAAAAAAGAAAGGAAAAAATCAACAAAAGAAGCTTGCGGCTTAGGCAAAAATTAGGGCATCCCACTGGACATTGAAATCAAAAGAAGCTCAAAAGAGCCAGTCCAGGAAAAATTTAGGGAAAAAGCATAAAAGTGAAAAGGATTACAAAAGAAAAATCCTCGAACAAACAAGTCATGTGACTCTAAGCACCAAATACGAAAAGCGAGTGACTGTCACTCCAAAAACTTGTGGTTTCCTGAACCATCACTCCTATCACTCAACCTTTGAAAGGTGAGCGCTAGTGTCGAATTAGATGAACTTAGGATTGGAGAACATCAAGGAGAATGGGTGGGTTAGAATAAACTTTGAGCCTTATATCTTTTTTTCTAAAAACTCTGAACCTGACCAAGTTACAACCTTCAAAAGTCCTAATTGAAGCATGGTGGTTTCGGAAGCATACTCCGGTAAAGATCGCGTCGAAACTGACTCCTAAAAGGATTCTTCTTATCAGGTCGCTACTAAGGTTGACATTTTGATAGGTGATTCGTTCAATATATGTCACAAATTTTTTCCAGTGAACAGACTTGGATTTCAAAACTGTCATATGCATTGCATTAGTATATCTTTTGTGCATAACAGTCTGCTTTACTTGCGAATAATCACTTGATAATAGGAAAGTTTCCACAGTGGGAAGTTTGATCGGGATAGAATGCAGAACGCCCACTCTGTTGAGCCGGGGCAAGCTATATCAAATGATCATATCGTGGGAGTCAGTCATCCAAAAGTTAATTGATCTGGGGAAATCAGGTCGAGATTCATTAAACCTCTCGAAGATTAGCCAAGGGTACTGCTCCATAAATCAGTCAGTCAGGGGCAAGGTCGTTGCAAGACTGGGGCATGCAACTCTAAGAGCACAGAAGATATCCTTATCCAGAGTCCAGCACCGTTTCAAAGCTCAAAATGTTGAGGCGGTTCAACGCATCAGGTACATAAATTTCAAGTCTTCTCGTGAGGAAGTTTTTGCAGAGATCCCACAGGCTGGGGAAAATTTGGAAACAAAAGATTTGTTCCTCTCCATACCTTCAGAGTTTATCAGAGTTGGTCAACCAGGGATGAATCCTTTCGTGGTACAGATGTTGGGGCAAGCCATCTCGAGGTAGTTTCATGGCGAGCTTTTCTGTTTAAGATGAACTATCCTAGAGATCAGACTAGAGCAAGTTGAACTGCACTGGGGCAGTTAGCCCAGCAAGTCTTTGAAAGGGTGATTACTTCGGATGGAATGCAGGTAGGCATTTTGTTCGTTTCCCCACAACAGAGGATTTGGGTTTTCACGCAGAGTCTTGTTACTAAATCAGAAGTATTATCACCATCGGGGGTGTGTAGTGTATCTCCAGTAGAAGAAAGTTTTGTCTCCCTACAAAGGCTAATCTCCAATAGGGTGAATTCGTTCGCAGCATGCTCCCAGCAAAGTAGGTGGAAGGATATTCCCTCGGCGGTAGGGTAGATTGTAATCTAGTATTATTCTCCAGCGGAGGCGACGTTTTCGACGCCCTCTCCCTAGCGGAGTCGATGTTCTGGTGTCTTTCCAGTAATATCGGTATTCAGGATTTTCTTCCTCGAGCAGAGTTCAGTGGTGATTCCCTCGACGTAACAATGTTTGAGCAAGGCGTGATCCCTTCCCCAGTAGAGTGGAGTTCTTAGTAGAAGTATCTGATGTTCCCAAGTCGGGCGCATGTTACTTGTATATCCCCAACAGAGTGGATTCCTTTCTAAAGTAGAGTGGAACTCTCGGCAATATTCTTGATTCCCCACTGAGGGGAGTTGTTGGTGTTTCCCCAGTGGGGTGGATTTGTTTTCTCCAGCGGATTGAAGTTTTCTGGTAGGCCATCAAAAATGTTTCCCTCAACAGAGTTTGATTTCATCCCCAGTGGAGTTGGTCTTTTCTCTCTAGCATTTATTTTGCTAGAGTGGTGCCTCTGCATTTGCATTTTTGCATAGCATCCTCCCAAATGCGTAACATTTCCATTTCGTATGGAGCATTACGCCATTTTCCAACATATGCATCTGGAGCATAAGCCAGGTTTGATTCAGAAGATTTTCGTGTTATCCCTGATTGGTGCGGATCCTTGGGCTGGCCATTTTATCAAACTATTCCCAGCCAGTCGTTTGGTTAAACGTTTTTCGCTCTTCAGCTGTTTCGTTTGGTTAAATGTCTTCGTTCTCCCCAGGTGAGTCGCTTGCGAGCGTTGTCTTCCCTGGTCGAGTCTGTTGGCCAGACATCGCTCCCCCAATAGAATGGTTAGTGAACTGATGTTTCTTGGCAGAGTCGTGTGTTTGAACCTCTCTTTGCAAGTCGTGAGTCAATTGATTCTGTTGCATGCCTGTTCTGGGTGCGTTATGCTAACCTTAAATTGGTAATCCCCAGTGCAGTCCAAATTATTGTGTTTGGATTTCTAACTTTTGGTTGGTAATCTTCGATTTCCTTTGCGGATTCCTTGTTCCAACTCTTGGTTGGTAATCTTTGTTTTATTCCAACTCTTGGTTGGTGACCCAATGACGTTTGGATGTTATTCCAACTTTTGGTGGTTAATCCTTATTTTCCTCAGCAAAGTCGGGGATTCTAACCTTTGATGGGTACTCCACAGCGTAGTCCAAATTATTGTGTTTGGTATTCCAACTTTTGGTTGGCCTAGAAGGTGATCCCAACTTTTAGTTGGTAGTCTCTGGTTTCCCCTCGCAGAGTCTTTTGTTCCAACTCTTGGTTGGCAATCTTTGTCATTCTAACTCTTGGTTAGTAGCTTTTATTCTAAATCTTGGTTAGTAGCTTTTATTCTAACTCTTGGTTAGTATCTGTTATTCTAACACTTGGTTAGTAGCTTTGGTTCCGACTTTTGGTTGATGAGGATTTTTCCTGGCGATCCTAACTTTTGGTTAGTAGCTTTGTTTCCCAACTCTTGGTTGGATGTTATCCCCTGCAGTTTTTATCCCAACTTTTGGTTGGTGGTCTGTTGTTTGATTGGTTGTTGTTCAAACTTTTGGTTGGTAGTCCTCCTCCATTCCTCAGCGGAGTCATTATCCCAACTTTTGGTTGGTAAGGTTTGGTTGACGTTTTCCAACTTTTGGTTGGTAGTCTTTGATTCTCCAGTAGGGTCGGTCTTGGACGTCTGTTCGTTATCCCAACTTTTGGTTGGTAAGGTTTGGTTGGTAGTCTTTGATTCCCCATTAAGGTCGTAATAGCCAGTTTGTTCGTCTTGTTGACGTTATTTTGACTCTTGGTTGGTAACCTGGTTTCCTGGTTGATGATTCCGACTTTTGGTCAGTATACCTCCCTAGCGAAGTCGCCTCGCCCTTTAAATTTCGGTTAGGGTTGTGGTGATTCCAAATTTTAGTTGGTAGTGTTTGGTTGTTTATTCCCCAAAGAGTAACCCTTATCCCATCTTTTGGATGATATCCTTTGATTGTTATCTTTTGGTAGATGCTTGTTCCCCACAGAGTCGTTTGGTTAGTCTACTATTTCCCAAGTGAAGTCGCCACAAGGCTGTTTGGTTAAATTTCTCTTTTGTTCCCCAGCAGGGTCGTTATCCAACTCTTGGTTGGTATCTTGTGGGAGCATTATCCCAACTCTTGGTTGGTATCTTTGGTTGTTTCCCAACTCTTGGTTGGTATCTAAAGTTTGTCATCCCGACTCTTGGTTGGTATCTTTGGTTGTTTCTCCACTTTTGGTTGGTATCCAGAGTTTGTTATCCCAACTCTTGGTTGGTATCTTTGGTTTTTTCCCAACTTTTGGTTGGTATCCAGAGTTTGTTATCCCAACTCTTGGTTGGTATCTTTAGTTGTTTCCCAACTTTTGGTTGGTATCCAGAGTTTGTTATCCCAACTCTTGGTTGGTATCCTGTTCGTTATTCCAACTCTTGGTTGGTATCTTTGGTTATTTCCAACTCTTGGTTGGTATCCGAGGTTTGTCATCCCAACTCTTGGTTGGTATCTGGTGTTCGTTATCCCAACTCTTGGTTGGTATCCTTGGATTGTTATCCCAACTCTTGGTTGGTATCTTTTGGATGATGTTCTGATCATATTGGATCGTTATCCCCAGCGTGTCATATCCCAACTCTTGGTTGGTATTCACTGTTTTGCATCCCCGTAGGGTGCAAATTTCCGGGTTCTTTGGTATTCAATCACCTTGTACCTCGAATATTTGAAAGCGATTGCTTTTCCTCCCTTCAGGTCCACGTTGTTTGAATAGGGGCAGCTGTAGCACCCCAAAATTTGCCTTTCCGTTTTAGCAGCATCTGACTTTTGTTTCTTTGCATTTTCGCATTTCTGCATTTGCATAGCATTCGTCCTTAGGATAGGGGATCAAGGTTTTCCCGTGCCTCAGTTTTCATTTCAGTGCATGAACCTGAACAGCGAGCATCAAAGGCTCTGGCATTTATTTTGCCCAGCAGTCGGGCGACCGATTTTATTTTATTTTGTAGGATACTTTCAACTCAGAAAGCAGCATTCAGGCTATCGCAAGCATTTTCATGGTTATGATATTCAAAAGCAAGTTTCAGAATTTGAACAGAGCTCAAAACAGCATGAAACAAGCAACCAGGCAAATTTCCCTCCAAAAGGCGCCAAAATTTAAATTTTGAAGGTGTTAACTGACTAACCAATATGGTTAATCGATTACCAAGTCAAAATCAGGTAAAATATGAAGTTTTGAAGGTGTTAACGAATTAACCTATATGGTTAATCGATTAACCAGTGCAGGTTTTGCCTCTACACGTGAATTTTCAATGCAAGCCACTTTGGGGTCCAATTTTGGTCATGCGCAAATCTGATTTTCACTTTGGGAAGGATCTAAAACCTATTTGAAATTTGAATAATTTCATTTTCCCTCCAAATGCCCATTCCTCATTCCAACCCAAATTTCACAAACCATATTCCAAACCTTTCATTTGGATCCAAACCTAAGTGATATTTAAGTGATCCATTCCAAACCAAAGGGGGCTAATCACTCATAATTCACTTTCATTTTCAGAATTGATCTCATTCTCTCTCAATTTTCCAACTCCAAAACCCTCACCAAAGCTCTTCTCATTGAAATCATTGATTCTTAATTGGAATCCTTGATTTCTAAGAGCTAAACCTTCATCCATTCTCTCCATTGAATCAATTTCTTCATCCAATTTTCGTGCAAAATTGGATATGAACTTGGAAGTGAGTTTAGAAGTGATTATTTGGCTTATTTTAGCTTGATCTTGGTGAATCCTCACTTCTACAACAAGGATATATTTGGATCTTGAAGAATCTATGGTTTTCTTGCTTTGATCTGCTTATTCCCAGCGAATCAACACTAACCGGAGCAAATCTCCGTTTCGTAGGTTGGAAATTCTTGATCCGAATCTGTTTTTAGCTTATTTTGCATAATCATGTGGATTTTCATCTTTGATTGACTTTTGGTTAATTTAATCCGTTTGGTTCTTGATTTGGTTGTGTTAATTTGTTCATATGCTATTTGAATCATGATTTGCTGGTTTAATTTCGTGATTAAGTGATTTTGCGATCGTCCGGTTGATCAGATAAGTGCTTATTTGCTGAAAATGCTGCTCTGTTGCTGTTTTTCTGCTGTTGGCACAGTGTTAATCGGTTAACACATTTGGTTAACCGATTAACCATCTCAGATATTCAAAATTTTCAAATTTTTCAAGGTGTTAATCGGTTAACGCCTGGTGTTAATCGATTAACATGTACAAATTTCCATATTTTCAAACATTTTTAAGTGGTTAATCAGTTAACCTCTAGCGTTAACCGATTAACACTGTGCCAGTAGGTCTGTTTTACTGGTTTTCTTGCTTGTTTGAGTACCGTTTCACATCAAATCCTCATAGTTCAATATGATGCAGTAGAAGTGAAATGTTTTGGGATATGTGTCGCGGTTTTGATTGTTTAATCGAGACTTCGTCGACTTGTGTTTGTTTTCCACTTGGATGCACACTTATGTGTTGTTGTTCGTAGTGATGATGTTCTTTCATATTCATGTTTGCTTACATCCTCACATTTTTCATTTCCTTTTATGCTTGCATTTTTATTTCTTGCATTAATAAACGTTTTATGCTTGCATCTTTATTTCTTTCATTAATAAAGGTCGAGATGTGCTTGTGGTGGTGTTTACCCCACACTTTGTTCCTCCATTTGCTTGTGTGTTGCATTCCATGTTTGCATCCCTATTTTCACTCTCGTTTGTGTTTGATCTGTCTTCTTCCTTTGTCTTTCTTGGCCATGCTCCGCATAGGATCTCTAATCTCTTTTGAGGTTATGATAAACATTAGGACTCAAACCATGCATGTTAACATTAGGGTAGATGTTTCTCCTCTCAAACCTAACCTTAGGACCATTTTGCATGGCAACGTTAGGACCGAGTTTCCCTTAGACCTTCTGTGCGTCTCTCTTCTTCTCATCTCAAAACAATTCTAACTCATATAATAAATGTGATAAACATTATGCGTTACGAGCCTTAAGCTACATGGGGAATGATGAGTGAGGGGTCTCCTCTCGTTCATCTAGAGTGTTTAGTGTACGTCCCGTTTGGGGGCGATACGCGACGCATTCGCCCCTATGTCATAGTCTTTAGTGCAACGTGAATCACAAACCGAATTAATTCACTTCATTAAAAAACTCAAAAATAAACTTCAAACCTTTTTACTTTGGGATTAATTGGGAAAACCTTTTTCAGAAAAGTGTGTTGTTAAGCTTTGGTTCTACCGCAAACAGGCGTCGTCCCTAACTGCTAGAACGAAGGTTTAACCCTACTCGGATAAAATGCTTAATCAACATGTGGGTTTGTGTCAGCCCGAACTACGTTTGCTCTGATTTCTCATACCAGATGAGAATATGTAGGTACAAGATGCGATGTCTTGGCGAGAAACCTTCCCCTAACTTCACCCGTAGTTAGCCGAACTACGTTGACACTGACTTTCCCATTGCACGAGGGAAAACGTAGGCACAGAGCGGCGATGCTCTGCCGAGTCTCTTTTCTTTTCTCTTGTCTTGAGACCTTTAGCGTAGATAGATTAAACACACCTTTATATAGACAACAAGCATGGATCCTGTCGAGTACGACGGACGTGAGGGGTGTTAATACCTTCCCCTTGCGTAACCGACTCCCGAATCCAGGACTTGGTTGCGATGACCTTGTCTTTTCTTTTTTGTTAGGTTTTTCCGATTGTTTCCTTTCCCTCTCTTTGGGATAAATAATGAAAGGTGGCGACTCTTCTATTTTCCGCCGGGTGTTTTTTCGCAGTTGCGACAGTATAGAGATGTCTTCGCTTGGTCTTATGAGGATATGCCAGTGCTGGACACCGACATAGTGATGTACCATCTACCTCTTTGGGAAGAATGTCCGCCTGTAAAACAAAAGTTGAGAAGAACTAGGCCTGATATGGAAGTCAAGATTAAGGAAGAAGTCCAGAAACAGTTGGATTCCGGCTTTCTTGCCGTCACAAATTATCCTCCATGGGTCGCTAATATTGTTCCTGTGCCCAAGAAGGATGGAAAGGTCACGATGTGTGTCGACTATCGAGATCTGTATAGAGCGAGCCTGAAAGATGATTTCCCGCTCCCCCACATTGATGTTCTAGTTGATAATACTGCTCAATATTCTGTATTTTCCTTCATGGATGGCTTCTCTGGGTATAACCAAATCAAAATGGCCTTAGAGGACATGGAGAAAACTACTTTTATCACACCGTGGGGAACCTTTTACTACAAAGTTATGCCTTTTGGATTGAAAAATGCAACGACAATTTATCAGCGGGCGATAGTGACTCTATTTCATGATATGATTCATCATGAGATTGAAGTGTATGCTGACGACATGATTGCAAAGTCGCAAATAGAGGAAGGTCATTTGGTTAATCTGTTGAAGTTGTTTAAAAGGTTAAGGAAATTCAGATTGAGGTTGAATCCAAATAAGTGCACTTTCAAAGTGAGATCAGGAAAGCTGTTGGGGTTCATTATCAGTGAAAGAGGAATTGAGGTAGATCCTGCAAAGATAAAAGCAATACAAGGGATGCCTGAGCCGAGAACAAAAAAAGAGGTTCGTGGTTTTCTAGGGAGATTGAACTACATTGCAAGGTTCATATATCACCTTACAGCCACTTGCGAACCAATATTCAAATTGTTAAAGAAAGATCAAGCAGTCGTTTGGAACGAAAATTGTCAAAGGGCATTTGAGAAAATAAAAGAATACTTGCAGAAACCTTTGACATTGATGCCTCCGGTTGTAGGGAGACCTTTGATTATGTACTTGACGGTTCTTGAGAATTCAATGGGTTGTGTACTCAGTCAACACGACGAGACGGGCAGAAAATATGAAAGCTGTTATGAACAAGTTCCAAAACTGTAGAATACAACAACTGTAGAACTTGTTCCAAAACTATTATATACCAAAAATAAAAAACACTTTGACATGATATAATCCAAAACTGTTATATTCATGTGGATTATGCTTTGACAGACCAAATTAAAACACTTTAACCAAGTTAACATTATCTTTAACTGTTATATTCATTCATGTTGAACTGCAAAAATTGAAATTAACTAAACTGATACAATCCATATATTAAAATCCAACTATTACATTCATGTTGAAGTGATACAAACTTTAACATAACATAATACTTCCAAAAAAACTGTAATAACCTAACTACCCCTAACAACTAATACAATGATAATCATCACAAACATAAAATTCAAAATCTTTTTCCACTTCATGATATTCTTCATTTCAATTTCAAGTTTCATCAGCTTTTTTCCTAATTCTTCATTCTCCATTGTCGCTTTTTCAATGTCCTTTTTTGCTTCAGCAAGTCCCTTAGTTACCACACCCAGCCTATGCATCCAAAATTGCTCCTTCTCATTACCCATCTCCTTATAAAACCAATCAAAGAAGCCACAACCAGCTTACATACCTCCCTGTAAGTTTCATTGTTTAGAGGATGATAGATAATGAATTTAAAATTAAACAAAAGTATAACTTCAACAGAGAACAAAACCAACTTGCATACCTTATAATTTGGACAACCCCAAAAAAGTTTTCCCATATTCTTAACAGTAGTTGCCCTTTGAAGAACAGCATGTCTCCACAATGGCACATGGGCTTCCATCGTGACCGACTACAAACATCTGAATCTCGACTTTTCGTTTTTGAAATAGAAGAGGAACATCCGGATTTCATGCTTGCCAAATAAAAAAAACCCTAGATTAACGTTTACAGATTTGAGATTGGGATTTGGAATTATTTTAGGGATTTCAACGGAAGGTGGAGGGAGAAGAAAGCCACATCATGAACAAGATTGCCATGTCATCTGCCATATATACAAAACTAACGGACGTTTGAGGGAAACTGACGATGAGGACTAACATGACACCATTTTAGAAGTTAAAGGACCAAGTTGCCACTTTTTAAAGATAAGGGACCAACATGGACCCCGAGCTAAAGTTAAGGAACCAAAAAGGTTATTTTGCCTAATTAATATATTGAACTGACAGAAAAACATTTTTTTTGGGAATTTTGTGAATTAAAGAACTAATTTAAAATGATTAAAAGCTAAAATGTAAATAAAAATAAAATAAAAGAAAATAAACAAGTAAAGGGGGTGCATTAGCACTTATCATATGCACTGGATTCATGTGTAAATGCAACTGGGCCTGGAAAAGAGGGGGCGTGCATAGCAAAGGGACTAAGCCCAAACCATGCCAAAGTCAGACTTAAGTGAAACGCAACGTTTCACTTAAGTGATGTGGAGTCAAATGCAAACATGGCACGGTCAAGCAAATCAGAACACAACACCTCACGCGGTCAACGTTTCAACACAAGCCAGCTCAGCTTTGATCAGAGAGATGACCAAACGCCGGAGCTAGGGCTCCGGTCGTCTTCTCCGGCCAGCTCGCTGGAGACCAGTCATCAAATCTCAATAAAAATGGTGGAATCTTATACCATTTAAAAGCACTCATCACCGGCAACATGAATCCACCAATTAAAATGCACACACTGAAACTTCATCAAACATGCAAACCAATGACTCAAACATGGCCTACCAGAGGTAGGGCTTCAGATGCACCCAGTATGGTCCTATAAATATGTCTAGAATAGAGGTTTCAAGTTGAGGAATCTTACCAAAAAGAGAGGTTCCGTTGACCCTTCAAACCTCAAGCAAGCTTCTGTTTCTGCCTTCCAACTCGTTCCTTGAGCTTTTGTGAAGAAGAATTGAGCACCAGCTTGCAAGAATTCTCAAAGATGTGGCAGATTCGAAGAAATGAAGTTTGATAAAATTTTGAAGCTCTCTCCTTTCTCTCACACAACCACCATCAATCTAATGATTTAGGGCAACCATTGAGTTTAAATATGAGGGCTTTTTTATGACCATGCAAGCCCACGTTGGCTGCATTGTATGATTTCAATTTTTTTGCCAAAAAATTACACTTTCACATACACACGGGTTAGGAACTATACACTCCTCTTTGGTCATCAAAAATGAAATATAGGATGTGCATAAATCAATGATATTGATTTTGGTCATGTAGTTCAAGGTTGTACCAAGTTTCATGACATGACTTTTCAAGGTGTAAAATGTGAAAAAATGGTATGAAACTTGTATTCATGTTGGTCCAAATTTGGTAAGGAACACTATGGTCATGTAATGACATTGGCATAGTCTTAAAAATTCAAAATCAAATGCATTTCATGGCTTGAAATGCAAGAAACTACTAACATGTCCAAAAATTCACTTTTCCAAGTTTACCATGGTCCACATGATCACATAACCCATCAAAACTCATGGAAATCAAGATCATGATGAAGTTGAATCAATGTGACACAACATTCATGTGGCACAAAATTGTATTTGAGGTCTCAAAGTTCATGGAATTGACCATTGAAGAAAATCACCTATAATGAACTTTCCTAAAATGCCCTTGCCTTGTGAAGACCATAACTTGAGATGTACCTATGAGAATGAGGACTTCTAGGACTTTTTGGAAAGCTAAGATCATGAAGAACAACTTTCATGTTCACTTGAAGTTGAGGAGAAGCTTGATTCTATGTCAAAAGTTCCTTGGAAGTGAGTTGACTTTGAATTGACCAAAATTCTCTTCATCTGAGGACACCAACTTGTTGACATCATAACTCGAGATGTACACACTCAATAGATGAGTTCTTGTACTCAAAAGAAATCTTAGAGGATGATTAATAAGTCCCATGTTTGTTGGAAAATGATATTGAGCTTGAAATATAGGGAAAATTGTCCTTGAAGTTAGACACCAAAGAAGGGGATTTTACACTGAAATCATTTGAAACCCTAATTTGGTAACTCCTTGAACTCTTGAATCTCCTTGATTTGATCTCAAAAATACATCATAGATGCCTTAATATGACTTTCCATGGCCTCAATGACCTAGAACCAAGTCTTGAACCCTCTTAAGTCCACAGTTGACTTTGGGTTGACCAGATGAAACCCTAGCTCCACATTCTTTGACTGAGACTCTTGCAGATGAAATGTATGACCATAAAAACTTCACAAAGACCCCTCAAGACACATATTGAGCTTTTAAACCATGTTTTATCCAAGTAAGTGACCTCATGAACCTCTAATGATCCTCTGACGATCCTTAAGATAGGAGGTGACACCCATACACAAACTTCTCTTCTCAAAGAGCTTTGAAACCCTACCATGATGGCAATGAGCTCTTGATGGCTTGCACATGATGCCCTTTCTTGAGCTTGAACACGAAGCTCTTTTCTTGAATGGAAAATACAACACCTCTTGATCCCCTATAAAGAACCAATGCTATGCAAATGCAAATGCTAAAATGAGATGAAACATAAGCCAAGTTAGAAAGAAAAGGTTGTTAGAACACAAATTGGTTCTTAGTTATATCTCTATGTTTTGATGATAACACTAATGAAATTTTGTATTAAGAAATTATACACTCTAAATTTGTTCAAGTATTTTTGCTGCATATATTAAATTTAATATTCCTCTGAAAGCAAAAATGGATCTGAACGTTGAACTACACAAGACTCTGAGCGCTGCCTACAGAAGACTCTGAGCGCTGTCTACAGAAGACTCTAAAGCAGAAGCTACAGAAGCATCTGAAGCGTAGACTGAAGACTTTGTATGAAGAGTTTCAAGCACTATTTTTCAGAAGACTCTGATAGTACTGTTCGTTGCAAGTACTGAGGATCTAATCTCCAAACTCTGCTCTGATTAATTTCACGCTGAAGCACACTTGCTGCAACACTCTAATACAACAAACTCTGAAGACATCAAGATTCTGATCACTCAAGGCTCTGATGTTGATTGCTATGCATTAGAAACTTTTTGAAGAAGATTATTCAAAGTTATATCTGTTGGTTATGCCAAACGACTCTTTGCTCTTTTATGCTAGACACAAGAACTCAGGCAAAAAGGATTTCTCTGAACGTTCTACTTCTAGGAAAGGTCAAGTGATGTGAAGACAAAAGGCTACAACTACTTTGCAGTACACGGTCTTCAAGCTTGCAATGTCTTGGACTTCTCTGTCTATATAAGCAAGCCTTCAACAACTTTCTTCAGTTCACGTAATTGACATATTTTGACAAATACATTGAAAACTCTCTCAAAGCTCTCATACAAATTATTATTCTTTGTTGAATAGTTTCATACGTTCTTAAACTTAAGTGTAAATCACAGTTGTGATATAGCTTTCTTAGAAGAATTTCAAACACTTGTTTAGTTTACATTTGATTGTAAAAGTTCTTTGAGAAGACCAAGTTGTGGTCAGTAGTTCTTGAGAAGACTAAGACAGTTGTTCTTAGTGGTTGATATTGTAATCAGTTTGATTATAGTGGATTAAGTCCTTGTGGAGAAAGGCAAATCACTCTTAATAGGGTGGACTAGATTAGTTGAGTTCAACGAACCAGGATAAAAATCTTTGTGTTTTTATTGCCATAATATTTTCAAAATCCTTATTCAACCCCCACCCCCTTCTAAGTATTTTCTCACCTTCAGTTGGCATCAGAGCTCCGGTTCTGTGTGTGCTATCACTTCACCGTGAATAGAAAAGATCCAGTGAGAAAACTCTTGATATTTTTTGGTTGATATTATGGTTGAAGCTTCAACATCCAACAACAATAATAGATATAAAGAAAGGGATAGAATCAGCACAAAACCCCCTATGTTTGATGGGGAGAAGTTTGACTATTGGAAGGACATAATAGAGAGTTTCTTCCTTGGTTATGATGCTGATCTTTGGGACTTAGTCATTGATGGTTATGTTCACCCTACTGATGGGGATGGCAAGAAAATTGATAGAAAATCTATGACTGAAGCTCAGAAGAAGGAGTTCAGAAATCATCACAAAGCAAGAACAATATTATTAAATGTTATATCTCATACTGAGTATGAGAAGATTACCAATAGAGAAACAACATTTGATTTGTTTGAATCTTTGAAGATGACCCATGAAGGGAACTCACAAGTTAAAGAGATCAAGGCTCTGGCGCTGATCCAGAAATATGAAGCCTTTAAAATGGAAGAATCTGAATCTATAGAAGCTATGTTCTCTAGATTCCAGATCCTCACAGCTGGATTAAAAGTGCTGGACAAAGGTTATTCAACTGCTGATCATGTGAAGAAGATCATCAGAAGTTTGCCCATCAGATGGAGACCAATGGTCACTGCTCTGAAGCTAGTTAAGGATCTGAACAAGATCACATTGGAGGAACTAATCAGCTCTCTGAGGAGCCATGAGATTAAACTTGAAGAAGACGAGCCTCAAAAGAAAGGTAAGTCAATTGCTTTAAAGTCTAACAAATCTGTTAAAGCATTGTAGGTGTTAGAAGAAAGTTCTGAAGAGTCTTCTTCTGAAGAAGAAGATGAACTGTCCCTGCTGTCCAGAAGAATCAACAAACTTTGGAAGCACAAACATAGGAAGTTCAATAACTTCAAGAAGCTAGATCAACACAAAGAGTCATCTGGACACAAAAGATCTGGAAAGAAGGAGGTTGTTTTCTATGAATGCAAGGAACCTGGTCATTACAAGAATGAATTTCCAAAGCTTCTAAAGGAAAAACCAAAGAGGAAGTTTGACAAAAAGAAGAAGGTTCTAATGGCAACCCGGGATGGTTCAGATGAATCTGAATCTTCATCAGAATCTGAATCTTCATCAGAATCAGAAGAATAATGCGCTAACATGGCACTGATGGCAAGCGTGGAAGATCAGGATGAAGGAACATCTGGATCTGAATCTGATTCTGAATCTAACTCGGAAGAGGTACTTTCTGATCTCTCTAGGGAAGAACTTATTAAGGTTTTATCAGAAGTCCTGAATAACTACAACCAGATTAAGCTCAAATGCAAGAAGCTTAAATGCAATCTTGAATTTGAGAATAGTCTGTTAAAGTCAGAAATTGCTGAGCTCAAAGAAAACAATTTAAAAATGAAAAACAACTTTGAAAAAGCTCAACAAGACTTTGAATCTGAAACTAAGTCAAAATGTAAAAATATTTTAGAATAATATGACTATAGTTTTCAGAAGTTTCTGGCTAAAAGCATAGATAGAAGCAAGATGGCTTCAATGATCTATGGAGTTAGCAGAAACAACAGGAAAGGAATTGGATATGAATCTTCCTCTGGAAAGGATTTAAATCCAATACCTGTTGATAAACTTATCATTAAGAAGACTCCCTTATATTCTCATTTTAAGTTTGTTCATCTGAATGATATTAAACATACACGTTCTGATCAGAGCGTTCCTGTGTTTAAACCAAAAGTTACTCAGAACAAACCTGTTGTAAAAAGACAGAAGTTTAGACAAAATTTTAAGGCAACTAACCCAAAAGGACCCAAAAAGATCTGGGTACCTAAGGATAAGATAATACCTGTTGCAGATGTATTTAGCAGCAAAGTCAAGACTCCAGTCATGGTACCTGGACTCTGGCTGCTCACGTCACATGACGGGAGAAAGGTTTATGTTCCAAAGCCTGGAGCTTAAATCTGGAGGAGACGTCAAGTTTGGAGGGAATCAGAAGAGAAAGATAATTGGCTCTGGTACTATTGGCAATGGTAACCTTCCCTCTATATCTAATGTTTTACTTGTAGAAGGATTAAAGCATAATCTATTGTCCATAAGTCAATTAAGTGACAATGGTTATGACATAATCTTTAATAAAAAATGTTGCAAAGCTGTTAATCAGAAGGATGGCTCAATCCTATTTAATGGAAAGAGGAAGAACAACATTTATAAAATCAATCTTTCAGAACTTAAGGTTCAGAACGTAAAATGCCTTATGTCTGTTAATGATGAGCAATGGGTCTGGCATAGAAGATTGGGGCATATTAATATGAGATGTATATCTCAAATTAATAAACTCAATATGGTCAGAGGACTTCCTAAGTTGAAGTTCAACCCAGATGCCTTTTGTGAAGTATGTCAAAAAGGAAAATTTTCAAAATCCTCTTTTAAAACTAAAAATGTTGTTTCAACTTCAAGACCATTAGAGTTACTTCACATTGATTTGTTTGGACCAGTGAAAACTGCATCCATCAGAGGCAAGAAGTATGGATTGGTCATTGTTGATGACTACAGCAGATGGACATGGGTGAAATTCCTAAAACACAAGGATGAGTCACATTCTGTGTTCTTTGACTTCTGCAAACAAGTCCAGAATGAAAAAAATTTTAAAATTGTTAAAGTCAGAAGTGATCATGGTGGCGAATTTGAAAACAAATATTTTGAAAAATATTTTAATGAAAACGGCATTGCTCATGATTTCTCCTGCCCTATAACTCCACAACAGAATGGAGTTGTAGAGAGGAAAATAGAACTTTGCAAGAAATGGCCAAAACCATGATCAACGAGACTAATCTGGCAAAACATTTTTGGGCAGAAGTAATAAACACAGCTTGTTACATTCAGAACAAAGTGTCTGTAAGACCTCTTCTGGAAAACACTCCCTATGAATTATGGAGGAACAGAAAACCCAACATTTCTTATTTTCATCCTTTTGGATGTATATGTTATATGTTGAACACTAAAGAGAATTTAAACAAGTTTGATTCTAAAGCACAGAAGTGTTTCATGCTTGGCTATTCTGAATGCTCTAAAGGCTACAGAGTATACAATACTGAAACACAGATTGTGGAGGAATCTATACATGTTAGATTTGATGATAAGCTTGGCAATCAAAAGCCAAAGCAGGTTAATAATTCTGCAGATAGAGAAGTAATTCTCACAGACTCTTAAGGCTCAGAGGCAGAAAAGGTTCAAGTGAAAGAGCCAGAAGCAACGCCAGATGAAACTCCTTTGGCTACTCAAATGAACAACTTGAATATTTTTGAAGAACTTAATGTTAGAGGATCATCTTCCAGAATCAAGGCCTCTCACCCAGAGGATGTGATCATTGGAAATAAGGATGACCCTATAAGAACAAGATCCTACCTCAGATCATCTAAAGCGTCATTATTTGGTTTGGTGTCAGTTATTGAAACAACTTTTGTGGATGAAGCTCTGCAAGACAATGACTGGATAATTTCCATACAAGAAGAGCTCAATCAGTTCACAAGAAATGACGTTTGGGATTTGGTTCCAAGACCAAAAGGATTCAATATAATTGGAACTAAATGGGTCTTCAGAAACAAGTTGAATGAAAAAGGAGAAGTTGAAAGAAACAAAGCAAGGCTTGTTGCTCAAGGTTATAGCCAGCAAGAAGGAATTGATTACACAGAGACTTATGCTCCTATGGCCAGATTAGAATCTATACGCCTACTCATTTCTTTTGCTGCACAAAATAACATCACTCTATATCAGATGGATGTTAAGAGTGCCTTCTTAAATGGGATTATAGAAGAGGAAGTTTATGTTCACCAACCTCCTGGTTTTGAAAGTGATAAATTTCCATAACATGTTTTGAAACTTAAGAAATCTGTTTATGGTTTAAAACAAGCTCCCAGAGCTTGGTATGAGAGATTAAGCAATTTTCTTCAGGAGAAAAATTTTATCAGAGGAAAAATGGACACAACACTCTTCTGTAAAACATTTAAGAAAGATCTGTTAATTTGTCAAATATATGTAGATGATATTATATTTGGATCTACCAATGTTACGCTGGGAAAGGAGTTTGCTCAATGTATGCAGGCTGAATTTGAGATGAGCATGATGGGAGAATTGAGATTCTTTCTAGGAATTCAAGTCAACCAGACTCCATACTGCACTTACATTCATCAGACTAAATATGTAAAAGTGCTTCTGAAGAAGTTCAACATGACTGATAGTAAGTTGGCCAAGACTCCAATGCATCCAACAAGCATTCTTGGTAAGGAAGAGGTAAGTAAGAAAGTAGATCAGAAATTCTACAGAGGTATGATTGGATCTCTTCTATACTTAACTGCTTCTAGACCTGACATTTTATTCAGTGTATGCTTGTGTGCTAGATTCCAATCATATCCTAGAGAATCACACTTAACTGCTGTTAAAAGGATTCTAAGGTATCTGAAAGGTACTTCTAATGTGGGTTTGTGTTACAGAAAATCTGATGAATTTAAACTTGTTGGATTCTGGATGCTGATTACGCTGGAGACAGAGTTGAAAGAAAAAGTACTTCTGGAAGTTGTCAATTTCTGGGAAGAAATTTAATCTCCTGGTACAGCAAGAAACAACCTACAATTGCGCTGTCAACCATAGAAGCAGAATATATTGCTGTTGCTGGATGTAGCACACAGATGCTCTGGATGAAAAGTCAGCTAGAAGACTATCAGATCTTTGAGAAGTTTTTAGAAGCACATGCAAGCAAACACGTGTCACTCTGAATCTGAAAAGATGGCGTGCACAATATTGAAGAGACGTTTGAGGTACTATTTGAATAGTTGGTTTCTCGTTTTCCCCCTAAATTGTCAGAATCATTAATGCTTTGAAATGATTATATTCTTTTCATTAAATGCTATTAAATGTTAAATGAGAACATGCTGAATGCGTGACCTTTTGTGTGCCCTAAATTTCTTCTATAAATTCCACAAATCTTAACATTTCACACTTTTCACTCTCACAAACACGTATATGCATTTCTTCTTCTTCTTTTGCCTTCATCTAAACCCTAAACCCAAATCTGTTCGTAAACCTATTTCTTCAACATCTTCAACAATGGTCAGCTCATCTTCAACCTCACCACAGTTCTAATATTCAATGGCTGTTGTTTCCTCTTCAAACATGGGTGACGTCCCTTTTAAGGAACCAGTGAGAACTCTTTTAACACAAGTTGATAAGCTTGAAGTCTTATGTGAATCAATGGTGGAATTTGACTCCTTGGATGATAATGGTTTTGATTTGCGTTCTATCATTGATGCTCAAGGCTGGGTGAAATACTTTGATAGAATGTTTGGACCAGTTTATCCACATTTAGTGAAAGAATTCTGGATTTACGCATCTGTCTACCCCAAGTTCATAATCTCTTCAGTTCTGAGAAAAGAGATTATTATAACTGAAGATTTGATTAGAAAACTCATTGGGTATGAAGAAACTGATGGAGTTTCTCATCTGCCAGCTGGGCGTGTTGACATGGATGAAGTTTATGCTGAAGTAATTTCATCTGGACAAGCTTCCAACAAGTTCAAAGATCTGAAACCTGAATACAAGATTTGGGCCAAGATTTTTCTGGGCTGTATAAACCACAGAAAATCCACAAACTCTCCTGACTATGTTAACAATGAACAGATTTACTTCATGTACTGCCTGAGTCAGAGTACTAAAGTGGATCTGCCACACATTCTTTTCATGCATCTGTGGAATCACATTAATGCATCCAGAGAATCTATTAAAACTAA
This sequence comes from Lathyrus sativus, assembly GCA_963859935.3. Lineage (NCBI taxonomy): Eukaryota > Viridiplantae > Streptophyta > Magnoliopsida > Fabales > Fabaceae > Lathyrus > Lathyrus sativus. The sequence continues at coordinate 262,871,706 of OZ012740.1, forward strand.
GGGTCAGAAGATCAGAACTTGGATCCCTTTTGGAAGATTAATCTCAGACATTCTGACTGAGAATGGTGTGGTAGCTCATCTGCATGAAGCTGAAGTGAAAGAAGAACTTGCTTCAATTATAGGAAAACCTTTGAATGGGAAGAGTCTCCGAAGGCTGAGAGTTGTGGATGAACTCACAACTGCTCCTACTAAGCTGAATATTGCTGAAGTCAGTCAAAGGAGGATTCCAATAAATGACTTTCCTATTTTTGGTGCTGAGGAACCTAGAGACGCAATTCTTCAGTACATTCAGATGTGCAAGGCAGATGGAACACATGTACCTGCTGATATTCTACTACGTGCAAGAGAACCAATCCCAGATTTTTATGAGGATAATATGAGGAAGAGAAGACAGTTAGAGGTGGAAGAAGCTGCTAATCAGAAGAAACAGAAAACTGCTGAAAAACCACAGAAGAAGATGAAGAGAAAAGCTTCTGGAGAAGCTTCATCTGTGAAGGTCAAGTGTGTAAAGAAAACAGCTACTAAATCATCTTTACCTATTATTTCTAAAATAGCAATAGAATTATCAACAGTTAGCTTTATTCCTGAACCTCATCTTTCTCAAACTCAAACCACTTCTTTTCCATCTCAATCCTCTGAACCACCAACAAATAGTGAACCCATTACATCTGATAAACTTGAACAACCAAAAGTCTCTGAATCACAAATTCTAACTGATTCTGTTCCCACTAAACCAATACCTCCTACACTCCCAGAATCCATTCAAACAAAATCTGCACCACAACAATCATCTGACATTCCTCCATCAGAACCACAAACAACAAAACCAGCAGAACCAACACCTCAAGAACCTTCTCCACAACAACCTGAACTTCAACAAACTTCTGTACCTGAACCAATACCATCTGAACCTATTGTATCTGAACCACCAAAATCTATACCTTCCAATCCACAACCTAATCCTCAACCAGAATAACCCAAACCTACTGAATCATACATATCTGATTCTGAGGTTCTGGACATCCAACCCCTCAAAATTATGTTTAACATATCTTCCACATCCTGTCCCTCATCTACCTCATTTGATTCATCTGAATCTGATGTTCACCCAGAAGTAAGCTCACCCCCTATCTCAGAGGATATGAACCAAAACAACCAGATACATCTATTTCATCAGATGTTGTCATTCCTAAACCCACTCCAAAACAATCAACTTTTGTTCCATACTTTGATAATCCAAGAGCTGTTATTCCATCCATTCGCAGAATAAAACCATTCTTTCGACTCATGCCTGCTCAAAAGAAACCATCATATCCTCGTCCTCTGTTCATCATCCCAACTTTTACCATACCACCTCCACCTGAACCATCCAAACCATCAACTCTGGAAGCCTTTCTTAAACCTAAATCTAGGCTAAATGTTGATGTTTTATTTGTTGCTTTCAAGAAAGCAATAAGGATGAGTTTAGACTATGTGAAAGAGAAATGTCTCTCAAGCATCAATCCAGAAGCTTCTGAAGAATGTTGGAATAATTTCATTGCCAGATTCAATGTTGTTGCTTCAAATCTGAAGAGTGTCTGCTCTGATGATGCGAAGATCAGATTCGCTAAGCTTACCAGAACAATGCTTTGGAATGTAACCAGATCTCCTATTGCTTCTTGAGGATGCACCCTCAACTTCTAGAGTGTCTGCTACTTCTGAAACCATTGAAGGATCTGCTTCTGAAGTCATTCTGGAAGACAATCCTTTAGCTATGACGATTGTGGACAAACCTTCTGAATCTGTGATTCCATAATCTACAACTCCAATGGATATTGACTCTGCTCCTACTCCTACATCACAATCTGCTCCGTCTACTTCTTCTGAGATCAAGAAAGAGAACCCTGACATAGAAGATAAGATTGTTGTGCTGGAAGCTGGTCAATCTGAGATTAAGTCCTGGATGGCAAGGCAAGATCAGAAGACTGACAACATTGAGAAATGGATGTCCAAGCAAGAAGAGTCTTCTTCTGAGATCACCCACCTTCTAAAGATGCTTCTCTCCAAACAATCTTAGATTTATGTTTTCTTTATCTGATGTTTGAGCACTTGTTTGAATTTCTCATCTGATGTTTTGTCTGTTTTATCTGAATATTTGAATGAATGAATCTGAATGTTTTCTATATATGATTATATTTTTTCTCTTTGTTTCCTTTTATTTGTCTTTAAAAAGTTTCTTTTTTATTATGCCAAAAAGGGGGAGAAATGAAATTCTGACTGTTCAAATAAACTTTAGCTGAATGGAATTCAGACTTATCAAATCATAACTAACATGAATTTTTAGTATTTCAGAACTAATGATAAATCTGACAAAATTCATTAAAGCAACTCTAAGATCCCCAGATCAAGTTTTAACCAATCAGGCTCTGATTCTGAAATGTTCATCTAAATCAAGCTCTAATTTTGAACATTCAGACTCTGATTCTGAAAAGAATACTCATGCAAAAAGGGAAGTTTCTATTCTTTCTTAGTATTCAATTCAGGGGGAGATTCATAATCTCAGAGGGAGTTATATTTATCTCTTTATTGAACAAAATTTCCTATGTTTTTGTCATCATCAAAAAGGGGGAGATTGTTAGAACACAGATTGGTTGTTAGTTATATCTCTATGTTTTGATGATAACACTAATGAAATTTTGTATTAAGAAATTATAAACTCTAAATTTGTTCAAGTATTGTTGCTGCAGATATTAAATTTAATATTCCTCTAAAAGCAAAAATGGATCTGAACGTTGAACTACGCAAGACTCTGAGCGCTGCCTACAGAAGACTCTGAGCGCTGTCTACAGAAGACTCTGAAGCAGGAGCTACAGAAGCATCTGAAGCATAGACTGAAGACTTTGTATGAAGAGTTTCAAGCACTGTTTTTCAGAAGACTCTGATAGTACTGTTCGCTGCAAGTACTGAGGATCTGATCTCCAAACTCTGCTCTGATTAATTTCATGCTGAAGCACACTTGCTGCAACACTCTGATACAGCAAACTCTGAAGACATCAATACTCTAATCACTCAAGGCTCTGATGTTGATTGCTGTGAATTAGAAACTTGTTGAAGAAGATTATTCAAAGTTATATCTGTTGGTTATGCCAAACGACTCTTTCCTCTTTTATGCTAGATACAAGAACTCAGGCAAAAAGGATTTCTCTGAACGTTCTACTTTGCAGTACACGTTCTTCAAGCTTGCAATGTCTTGGACTTCTCTATCTATATAAGCAAGCCTTCAAAAACTTTCTTCAGTTGACGTAATTGACATATTTTGACAAATACATTGAAAACTCTTTCAAAGCTCTCATACAAATTATTATCTTGTGTTGAATAGTTTCATACGTTCTTAAACTTAAGTGTAAATCACATTTGTGATATAGCTTTCTTAGAAGCATTTCAAACACTTGTTTAGTTTACATTTGATTGTAAAAGTTCCTTGAGAAGACCAAGTTGTGGTCAGTAGTTCTTGAGAAGACTAAGACAGTTGTTCTTAGTGGTTGATATTGTAATCAGTTTGATTATAGTGGATTAAGTCCTTGTGGAGAAAGGCAAATCACTCTTGATAGGGTGGGCTGGAGTAGTTGAGTTCAACGAACCAGGATAAAAATCTTTATGTTTTTATTGCCATAATATTTTCAAAATCCTTATTCAACCCCCCCCCCCCCCCTTCTAAGTATTTTCTCACCTTCAAAGGTTGGTCAAATGTTAGGGTATAATAGTTAGTTATGCAGGGATTATTGACTTAGATGATATGCGAATGATTAGTGAATCTAAGGGTAAAATTTGGGGTACGACAGTTGTCCCTATTTAAATATCTTCACCAAATGATGCGAGTGATGAAGGACTTTGCAAAATCATGGTGAAAGGTATTTAAATACAGATAACCAAAAAATTTTCCCTTAGATGCAATGATATGCAATGCTATGCACACAATGAAACTAAACTACCAATGCCGACAAAGTTATGAACTCTAATATGATGCAAATGATGGAATGAAAAATGCAGGCGAAAACAAAAGCAAACAAGGACGGGGTCAACATAATGAGTAACCATTCACTGGGGATGACAACACACTGGGGAACCAAAACAAAACTGGGGAAATCTAAAGTGATGGACCAACAGGTTCAGGCATGACCAATTGGCACTTTAGAGAGAAAGGCAAGAAGGGATCCTCAACGGAGATGGCACCGGCAAGACGACCTCCACTGGGGAAATATCCAGAATAGATGCTCAACAGGTTCAAACATGACCGGCTGACACTCTAGGACAAAAGGTAAAATAGGATCTACATGGCAGTAAGATCATCTAAACAAAATGTTAGAGTTCTCAAACAAGAAGCATCCAAGCTTCTGGAAGTTCCTTAAACGAAGAGATCAAACGGGATCTTCAAGAACCATCAGGAAAGATTCAGGGTAGTCAAAACTCTTCTATATGCCAAAGTAATTGGACTTCAATGGGGAAATTCCCTGATAAGCTTCTCGAGAGAGACTGCCACTTATCGTTGCAAGGGACTTACATACCAAAATGGATAAGCTTCTCAAAGGAAGAGACTGCCACTTATCTGGGGATACAAATAAAAATGATAAGCTTCTTCGGAGAGACTGCCACTTATCTGGAAAAGGTAATGGAAACAAGCTTCTCGAGGGAGATGGCCACTTGTTGCTGGACATAAAGAAGTAGGATAAGCTTCTCAGGCGAGACTGCCACTTATCAGTGCGGTAAAATGGTAGTGATAAGCTTCTCGGGTGAGACTGTCACTTATCGGCAAGAAAGGTAAGCAATAATAAGCTTCCCAGGCGAGACTGCCACTTATCAGCAAAAGGGTGATAAACTGATAAGCTTCTCAGGTGAGACTGCCACTTATCCTATGAGCAATGATGAGCTTCTTAGGTGAGACTGCCACTTATCTAGTAAGGTAATATGATAAAAATGATAAGCTTTTCCGGAGAGATTGCTACTTATCAGCATTGAGGCATTGTAAAAGGCTCTTCTTGATATACATAGTGCAAAATAAATGCACATCCAGGCTAGGTCCGATGACTGATGGGGACCAAAGTTCAATCTAGAATCGAGCTAGAAAGAAACTGTCAAACAAGAATCCAAGCGTGGAAAAGATAACTGAAATAACCATCATCCACGAGGGTTGAACTCTGTGGGGAAATTAGAAATAATAGGTATTTTATGCTTAGGGTTGACGAATCTACTTGGAGAGAAAGGACCAACCTAGCTACTTGGCGGTAACCACAGCCAAAGTAAACGACAAAAGACAACGAGGATAGCAAACATGCAGATGCTAATGCATATGTCTAAATGAAAATGAAAGTATGTATGTCATGCTTATGCACATGCTTATGCTTATGCTTGCAAAGCAAACAAAAGGAGGAGTAAACGGGAGATAAAATACACATCTCGACGAGGATACCCAGCAACCTCTACGCTGGTACATCTATCAAAATATGGATAAAAAGTCAATAGGCTGAACCAAAATCTTGCTTCAAAGTTCCGAGTTCTCTGGGGAGAAGAATATTCCACTTGGGGATGTGATATCATGACTTCAGTGGAGGGATTGCCATCATGAAACTGAATTTCTTATCAAAGAAGACATGTTCACTAGGGAGAGTCCTCTTGGGATTAGAAGATTCTGGGGGGATAAAATAAATATCCACTTCATCGAGGAAGTGTGGAGCTAAGGCAGCTCGCTGGAGTATAGTATGATAACTTTAGTGAGGAAAAGATTATTCCACTGGGGAGTGGATCCTCAATATCAGTAAATATGTATCCTTGGAGGATACTGGGGAGATTCCCTGCAGTCTTGACAATCACTAGAGATTACTAGATTGGTCCAAAAACGTTGTCAGCTTATGCTTCACTGGGGATTTTGCTGAACGATGGTTTAAAAGTGTTACTGCAACATTAAGACTTTCTGGGGAACAATCATTTCCTTCAGATACTTCCACAAGTCAAAGCAATTTTATATTCTTTTTCAAGTGTTTTTAAAACAGTTTTAAGTTTGAAAACTTTTCACTTCCAAAATTATAATTAACAAATAACATTTTACATAACAAAAATGAAAATAGAGATAGCATAAATGGCAAAAATTGAATAAGCAAAAGGTTTGATTTTATTTCAAGATGGTAGCTTGCTAACGGTAAAGCTCCATGGAGTGTTACATTTTGAAATTGGCAAAAGGGAAAGGTTACATTGAATCCAACGACTCCTACCCTAATAACTAAGACTACCTAGAATCCTGCTTCTGACGAGAGCGGTTGGATTGGATTTGATTTGATATTCTGCAATGATCGGCGTCATCTGATGCAGTGAAATTCCTTTGTCCCTAACTTTTGCCTGGATCGCCCTTTCTGGTTTTCAATCCACCGGGACGCTCATTTTTGCCTAAGCCGCCCTTTCGGGTTTTCAGTTTAGCGAGCTATTATTATTTTTTATTTTTCATCCCTTATTTTTGCTTGTATCTCCTTCATAGGTTATGATCCACCGAGATACCCATTGTTGCCTAAGTCGCCTTTCCAGTTTTCGACTTAGCAGGTTCTTTTAGGCATAATATTTTCGGATTGCATCAGAATTCATAGGATGTGAAAGCTCTTCACCATCCATCATTGTGAGAATTAATAATCCTCTTGAGAAAACGGTCTTTACAACAAATGGGCCTTCGTAATTGGGCATCCACTTCCCACGCATGTCTTTATGAACAGGAAAATATTTTTGAGTACAAGCTCTCCTTGACGGAATTCTCAAATTCGGACTTTCTTGTCAAAGGCCCTCTTCATCCATTTCTGGTACAACTGACCATGACAGATTCATGTCATGTGCTTCTCGTCTATGAGATTTGTAACACCCCACTTCCTAAAATTAAATAAAATACAATTATTTCAAATAAACATCAGAGTTCTTCCCCAAAAGTGGGATATCACATTCATAAAATTCAACAAAACACTTCATTAGAGGTTTTCACATTAAAGCAGCGGAAATAATCATTAACTCAACATTTTCGGCCATCCGCCAAATACATGAACTCAATCATTAATAAAATTCACCAACATATGATACGTCACAGGAATAAAACAAGTTCAACATAAAAACAAATAAACGCCCAAGTCCCTTGCTACGTATCAGAGCATCCTAAGACTCGATTTGCACACCATTATCCAAGCTAGCTAAGTACCTGGATTATCTGTACTTCTGAAGAAGCACAGACCACGACAACAACAAAGGGGTGAGAAAACATAATCAAAATTATCGGTAATAAGATACATGAATAAAAGGCAGTAAATATACAAATCATCACCCCACCAACATCAATCACGACCTGCTGTCCAATCATCAAATACAACACCCAATAATGCAATTATGCAACTCAACACCATGCATGCGGTACCGACTCATTGGTTCATTCAATCGAACCTCGGATAGATCACATACACCCCTCCTTGGCAATGATCTATCCCCACCATTCTCCACAAAGGAGTTGGGATGATCACATACACTCCTCCCGAGCAACGATTTCATCCCACCAAAACATCATGATATGCACGACACCAAATACACAATAAATAACTTAAGCACGCTATGTGCATACAATCCTACTGATCACATTGCCATGCACAACCAATAAATTCAAGCATACTAAGTGCACACGATCCTCCTGATCACATCACCATACATCATATATATATATATATATATATATATATATATATATATATATATATATATATATATATATATATATATATATATATATATATATATATATATATATATATATATATATATATATATATATATATATATATATATATATATATATATATATATATATATATATATATATATATATATATATATATATATATATATATATATATATATATATATATATATATATATATATATATATATATATATATATATATATATATATATATATATATATATATATATATATATATATATATATATATATATATATATATATATATATATATATATATATATATATATATATATATATATATATATATATATATATATATATATATATATATATATATATATATATATATATATATATAACACCAATTAATCGTATTAATTAAATCGAATATCATGGGAATTCATATTCTAACACCCAGTATACGCTCTTTACCACCAAACATCATCCCTATACCCATCATGACCAAAGGGATCCTACAAAGCATCAACATTGGATGGAACCACAAAATAAAATAAGTTCTATCACGTTCGCCACCTTGCTCGCTTAGCGAAGCTCTAGCGAACGCTCGCTACCTGCTCACCTAGCGAATATGCTAGCGAAGGCAGACAGTGGCTACTGGAAGTGTTGGCTACCTAGCTCGCCTAGCGAATCCCTAGCGAGTACTCGCTACCTGCTCGCCTAGCGAGCGTCTGCAATACTGAAAACCCTCACTGTCCAAAATGTCACTTTGATTAATTCCATGCCTATCATTCTTCATCCATCTTCTACCTATTATTACTACAACTATTATACACAACTCTAATCAATTGTTCCTCAAATTTTCTCTCCAGAATCAAAATTCATGGTCATTACCAAAACCACAGAAGTTACACAGAACCCCACCAAAACCACAACTCTGCTACGTTACGCAGAAACTCACCAAAATCACCACAATATATGCACAACTTCACCAATAGCAGCAACAATCATAAACATAACAATATACTCATCTTGTTCATCAAATCGCTATGGGGTTAAGGAATCCCCTCTATCCAATTCATGTAAAATACCAATCCCAATCAGTTTCTCCCCCCTTACCTCGATTAATTGCTTCGATTGATGAAGAATCCCCAAGAATCTGACAGCCTTAGCCTTCTTCCTCTTCCTCTTTGTTCTTCCTCCTTAACCTTGCTCTAAAACTGTTTATCGTGTTCTCTTCTCCTTTCTACCCCAAAACCCCTCTTATATTTCTAAATCCTTATTTTATTTATTCCAATAATAATAATAATAATGATAATAATAATATTACTATTAATTATTAAATTATCACCACCATTAATCATATTATATTAATATTAAACTCCATAGTTATTAAATAATCCCCATAACTTAAGGGTACCCACCAACACTCTCAGACACACCCCACATAAGGACACACCAAAATAAAATAACACCAAAAGACTAAATAATTAAAATGGGTGTTACAACTCTCCCCCACTTTAATTTTTTTCGTCCTCGAAAATTACCTGATGGAAACAATTCCGGATACGCTTCCCGCATCCTGCTTTCCAATTCCCATGTCACACTGCCTCCTCCAGCACCTCCACAAACCACTTTCACCAAAGATATCTCATTCCCTCGGAGTTGTTTCATTTTACGATCTTCGATCCTCAACAGCATCGTTTCAACGGTAAGATTCTCCCGGACTTAAACTTCATCTCTCTGAATCACATGAGATGGATCCGAGACATACTTTCATAGTTGCGACACGTGAAACACGTCATGCAAATTCAACAGTTCAGGTGACAATGCCACCCTATAAGCCACAACACCAATTCTCTGCAAAATCTGATATGGTCCAATAAACTTAGGATCCAGCTTCTTAGACTTCAACGCACGACCCGCACCAGTCACCGAGTTAACTCTTAGGAACACGTGATCACCTTCACTGAATTCCAGTTCTTTTCTTCGGTTATCATGATAACTTTTCTGCCTACTCTGAGACGCTTTCATTCTCTCACGAATCATCTGAATGGTCTCAGTAGTTTGCTGCACAATTTCTGGTCCCAATACCACATTCTCACCTGTTTCATACCAACACAGAGGAGTTTTGCATCTTCTACCATATAAAGCTTCAAACGGTGCCATTCCGATACTAGAATGGTAACTTTTGTTGTACGTGAACTCGATCAACGGTAAATGTGTATCCCACGCACCACCCTTTTCCAACACACAAGCTCTTAGCAAATCCTTCAGCGACTGAATAGTCCTCTCTGACTGACCATCGGTTTACGGATAGTAAGTTGAACTCAACTTCAACTTAGTACCCAAAGCTTCCTGTAAACTCCTCCAAAATTCTGAAATAAACCTCAGATCTCTATCCGACACGATACTTGACGGAACACCATGTAGCTTCACAATTACCCGAATATAAATCTCTGCCAGCTTCACCAACGGAAAACTGATATTAATCGGCACAAAATGTGTAGACTTCGTAAGTCGATCCACAATTACCCAAATAGCATCAAATCCTCTCGCCGTATTCGGCAAACCCGTAACAAAGTCCATGGTTATACAATCCCATTTCCAAACCGGAACTTCCAACGGTTGCATAAATCCAGAAGGTCTCTGATGTTCCACTTTCGACTTCTGACATATCAAACAGGCGTAAACAAATTGAGCTATATTCCTTTTCATACCAGACCACCAAAATAACTTCTTTAAATCGTGGTACATCTTCGTAGCTCCCGGATGGATACTCAAACTACTACGATGTCCTTCACTCAGAATTGACTTTTTCAGTTAATCATTATCCGGCACACAAATCCTGCCTCTGAATCTCAACACACCTGTACTATCCAACTCAAAATCACTATCGGAGTCAGTTCCTACTCCAGGCATCAAATCCACTAACTTCACATCTAGCTTTTGGTTTTCTCTAATCATATCCAAGAAATCGTTGTTCACTTGCAACTTGCCCAACATCACACCATCTGCCGTTGTCTCGCAAACCATGCTTAAATCTCCGAACTGCTCAATTAGTTCCATTTCCTTCACCATCAAAGCCGACATATGAATTGTTTTCCTGCTCAAAGCATCGGCTAATACATTCGTCTTTCCTGGATGATAACTCAAGCTGAAATCGTAATCCTTCAAGAATTCCAACCATCTTCTCTGTCTCATATTTAGCTCTTTCTGATCGAACAGATACTTCAAACTTTTATGGTCACTGAACACCTCAAATCTCGAACCATACAAATAGTGCCTCCAGATCTTTAACACGAAAACTATCGCAGCCAATTCAAGGTCATGAGTAGGGTAATTCCTTTCATGCACCCTCAACTGCCGCAAAGCATATGCCACCACCTTGCCATTCTATATAAGAACTCCGCCTAATCCCATCTTAGACACATCACAGTACACCACAAAAGGTTCACTAGGAGTCGGCAACACTAACACCAGTGCCGTAGTCAACTTCTTCTTTAGTTCTTCAAAGCTTTCTTCACAAGCAACATTCCACACAAAAACTTGATCCTTTCTTGTCAACTGAGTCAATGGCAACACCGAATTAGAAAACCCCTCAATAAACCTTCGGTAATATCCTGCCAAACCCAAAAACCTTCTAATCTCTGTTGCTGTCTTCGGGGGTTCCCATTGCAACACTGCACTCAACTTCGATCGGTCCATCGAGATACCATCACCAAATATTACATGCCCTAAGAAACTCATTGTCTTCAACCAGAACTTGTTGCACCCCAAAATTTGCCTAACATTTCTTTACCTAGCTTGTGTTTCATTGCATTCATACTAGCATTATCATCTGCATTGCATTGACATGTGTGTAGGAGATCAAGAGGTATGACTACCAACCAATGGCTAAGCAAGGCTATGAAGCTATCTAAGGGGTTTATTCAAGTGTCCAAGGGTTAATATCCTCACCAGAGAAGTTAAGGATCCTCAGAGAGAGGGTTGAAGCCAAGTGTGTACGTCTCCTAACTTGATGGTTGTGAGAAGTCATCAGATCATTCTGAACCCATGGGAGTTAGACTAGAGCCTTGTGAGAGCTCATGAGAAGTATTGGAGATCATTTTGAAGCCTAGACAGGTCAATATGCAAAGGGTATGAAGCTACAACCAAGATTGGTGCAACTATGGTTTCATCTGGTCAACCCTGGGTTAATTGATGATTTGAAGAAGGTTGAGACCTAATTCCAAGGCAATATGATCCTGGATTGATGAATTAAGATGTCCAAGGGATGATTCCAAGGTCAACTTATCATGAATCAAGAGTGTGAGGAGTTCCTAGGCTAGGGTTGTTATGCTTGACAGTGTAAAATCCCCTAGTTTAGTGCCTAACTTCAAGACCACATAACTCAAGATGTGATTCTCATCTCACCTTGACCCCAACATGATTGTTTTAGGGCATGATCATAGCTTTAATTTGCGTACTAGAAGTCCTTGATAGGGTTTATAGAACTCAAGTTATGAGTCAGACAAGTTACAGGTCATCAGAGGAATGTGAATTTGGAGCTTGAAAGTCAACCAACTTGCATGACACTTTTTCCCTAGAAGGATGATTCTCATGAACTTTTGGCCAACATGAATGTTGTTCCTTATCTTCTTAGCTTTCTAGAAAGTACTAAAAGTCCATGATCGGATTTGTAGAACTCAAGTTACAAGCTTCACAAGATAAGGGTATTTTGGGAATTTGGAATTACAGGTCATATTTGGTTATGGGTCAATTTCATCAACTTAGACATCTCAAATGGACTTTTGATCAACTTGAAAGTTGTTCAAAATGGTGTTATTTGTCCAACCATGACCCAAACATCCATTGATATGGATTAAATATGAAAGTGTATAAAGAAAATTTGAAAAAAGATAATTAAAAGGCATGAAAAGTGAAAATTCCATTTTAATTCATTTTTGTGCCAAACTTCACAAGTTTGTGCATTTTTTGACTGCCAAAGGCATTTGGAGAGGATTGGCAATTTCACATTTTTGGTTTGGGTCATAATTCATGGACATTTCAAAGGTTACTTAGAATTGAAGTAACATAACCAATCTACACCATAGGATCAAATCAAGCTTTCAATCTGATCCATTCACATCCAAGGAGTGTTATGCATGCCATTTGAGTGAAAAGTGAGCTGAAACAGAGCCAGAAAACACGATTTCCATAGTTGCACATTGAAGAAAATTGAAATTTTGGATTAATCAAATTGGGCCATAATTGGGTCAGGTTATGATCCAAATAGCTTCTATTTAAGTTCAGGATCATGTTCAGATTGTTTTTTGGGTAGCATTTAGAGAGAAAACGGTTATTGCAGTTGGAGTTTTGGAGCTTTCGAGCAAGATTTGGTTTTGGAGTTTGAGGAAGAATCAAGAGCTTCTGAGTATCAAGAATCATTCAGCAAGCTTCAGTAAAGAAATCTGCACGTTTTGGCATCAAGATTCATAGTCAAGAACACCTCAATCGAAGCTACATAACAGGTTTTTACTTTTCACAATTCCTCTTGATTTAAGCATGTTTAGAATGAATTTGGCATGTGGTTAGGTTGTAGAGATTACATAGATCGTTTTAGTATTGGAATGGTGAAGATTAGTGATGATTTAGGTTATGATGCAAATTCTGTTTAGACTTGTATCTGGAGGATTCTTGAGAGTTAAGATGAATTAGATAGTGATTTTTGATCCTTGAGAGGCGAGGAAAAGTTCTATGGAGAGAATTTGAAGTTTGATGACATTTATGGAATTGATGAGTTTTCTGTTCATCATCGTGTTTAGAGATTCATGGAGAATCGGTGAGTTTTGATGAGAGATTCATGATCAGTGAGAGATTGCGAGTAGAACAATATAGGTTTTGTGCATTTTGGCCATGATTTGATTTCTGGTGTTGTTGCCCTCACCGGAGAAGACGGTGGAGCTCTTCTCCGACCACCGCGAGAGATTTTCCCTCCTTTGTTCAGTTCAAACGAAGATGATGAAGGAGAACCGTTGGATGTGTTTGAGATATTGACTTGGTATGAAGATCTGAGGATTGAGATTCAACCTGGAGAATGGTTGACCTTGACTTGGTGAGGTGGCACACTCTGAAGCATTGGATGATCATACTTTTTCACTAAATGGACATGATTAGAACGTACCGTGTACGCTAGTCAACCGAACCACACCCATACCCCTAATCAAAACGCAGCGCTTAAATAATTGGAGTGGCATGCGCGTAGCCCTTAGATGAGTGGACTGGTAGTCTAATCCTAGGGCTGTGATATTTTCTGCTTTTCTTTAATTTCTTTAATTGATTTTCTATTTTCTTTTATTGTTTTGATTGATTTTAATTCAATAAAAATAGAAATATTGATCAGAAAATTATGGAAAAAATATGTGGGTGATCCTTGTTTAATTTCTAATTTTTCCATGCCTTTGGATTTTATTTTGGTGATGTTTTCAATTTAATGTCCATTTTTCTATTTTTAATAGTTGATTAAAAATGCATAAAATGACTAGTCTACTTGCTGATTTTATTACTAGTTCATGCTTTAGAATTTGATGCTGAAACTTTGCATGCTTGTTATAGACTCCTTGATAGGTTTGGTTGATTTTTGTTGTGATTTTTAGATGATTCTAAGAAGGAGTTTGAGATAGATCTTTAGGAGCATTCCTTGATGGATCCCCTTTAGCACACACTTGGAATTTAGATTTGATTAGAACCTTTAGGATTAGGTTTGGCCCCTGGTTTTTGTACCATAGATTCTTAACCCATGTAGGATGATATAGGATTTTCCTTAAGATTTTTAGAATTGATTTTCTATTATTTCCCCATTTTGCAAGTTGCTTATGGTTTAGGTGACCCTAACTAGGATAACTTCATAGATTAGTCTTTTAACTGAGCTTTAGATGATTCTAAGTTTCATATCCTTTCTTGATAGAATAGTACTTAGGTAGATACCTCATTAAGACCTTGTTGAAGCCTTGATAGAGCTTTAGATTCCCCTAGTCTAGGTGATCCTTGTGGCTAGTCTGTAGGGTTTCTTAGAAGTTACTGTGTTGCCTTCTTTCCCTTATGTGATTTCTTCCTTGGGCTTTGCCCTACCCTCTTTCTCCAAGTCTTGAAGAGGAGCCCTCCTGGGAGAGCCTAATCCTTCCCTTGGTTGGATTTTATGCATTCCTCAGGAGGTTGAGCCTTGAATTGATATTCATCAGTATAGTACATTCCTTTGGTTTATACTATCTTTCTTTTTCAAGTCTTGATGAGGAGCCCTCCTGGGAGAGCCTAATCCTTCCTTTGGTTGGATTCTGTGTATTCTTCAGGAGGTTGAGCCTTGGATTGGCATTCTTGGAATGGTATATTCCCTTGGTTTATATATTGTCATCCATCTCAAAGTCCTTTTCTTAGGATCCCTCTTGGGAGAGCCTAATCATTCCCTTGGTTGGATTCTGTGCATTCCTCAATAGGTTGAGCCTGAGATGGATACTCTGTGTTGATACACTTTAAACCAGTTACCTTAGATTGATATCTAGGACTAATACCCAGCTGTTGCACCCTAAAATTTGCTCAACTTATTCCACCTGATCTTATGTTTCAATTGCATTGTCATTTGCATAAAAAGTCATGTACATAGTCTAATCATTTGCATAGCATAGCATGGGAAAGTCATCCAATAAGGGACCAAATGCAATTCTTATGAGCATATCAAGAGGGTATCATTCAAATTCAAGCATGTCCAAGTCATCAGAAAGAAATTGAAATCTGAGAAATTAGTGGACCAAGCAGTGGATCTATCTCATATCTTGAGGGTATTTGAAGATCATCAAAGAAGTTGTGAGTCATGAATTTAGGCCATGGAGGGTACATAGACATCATGGAGGACCTAGAGGGTCATTTTGAAAGTGAGACAAGTCATTGATGTGATTACAAGAGCTGCAATTGAAGACAGTCAACTAGGGTTTCATCTGGGTCAACCCTGGGTCAAATGCTTGGTTGAAGGTCATCAAGGTCTATTTGAAAGATTTGGGGTTCATCGTTTGACATGTAGATATGGATGTGGTGTTGTGCCAAGGAGGAATCAAGAGAAATCAAGAAGAAGAGAGGTTTCTAAATTAGGGTTTCTGTGTAAAATCCCCTGATTTAGGTCAAACTTCCAAGCAAGATAATTCAAAATTCAAGCTTCAAATGGATCCTTGGCCAACATGAAACTTGTAGAATATCTCAAGACCTTTAATTTGAGTGGTGGAATACATCAAGGAGATGTATAGAACTCAAGTTATGGTTCTTGCAAGTTACAGGTCATTTGAGGCATCTGAAATTTGTCTGTGAAAGTTACTTGACTTCCAAGCAACTTTTACCCCTCAAGGAGCTTTCAAATGGATTTCTGGCCAACATGAAAGTTGTTCCTCATGATCTTAGATTTCTAGAAACGTATGGTATGCCTTCATCTGATTTGTGGAACTCTACTTATGACTTTGGCAAGCAAAGGGTATTTTGGTCATTTGGAAATTACAGGTCATTTCAAGCATATGCCTAAAACTCATACTTGCAAGTCTCAAATGAAAAAATGTTCAACATAAAAGTTGTTCCAAATGACATTTTGAGTCTAGAAAAGTGGTCATGGGAGTTGGCAAATGCTCATAGCTCAAGGTTGCAAATTTGGTCAAATAAAGGTGAATTTAATGAATAAAAGTGATTTAAAAAATGAGATTTTGCAATACTTGTCCAAATGGGATGAAATTATAGGTCATTTTGATTGGAATTAATGTTTTGAGAACATTGGAAATAGTGGATTTTTGAGCTTAGTTCAAAATTTGAGAGTTATCATGGCTTGCTTATGATTAAAGTAACATATGCCAAATCACAAGGGATTTGTGTACAAGAAACTTCCAGCAATTTCTAGATGATTCCATGGGCATCTATATAAACCCTAGAGCTGATCCATGAAGGGGTTGCACTTCATTTTGATCCAAAACACATAGTTTCACTCTCTCTTGCATTTTTTGCAAATTCATTCAAACTCTCCCAATTCTTCATCATTCTGCAAAATTATTGATCCTACCATACTCCATATTCATCATAGACCACATTGCAAGCAAGATCCAAGTGTATTAGTGCAAGATTCGTGTGCTGCAAGTTCATCATCCAAAGTGCAAGAAGAGTTGGTTATGGCAGTTCAAGACATTTGAGCAAAGACCATTGCAAACAGTATCAAGATCCACCTCCATTGATCAATCCTAGAGCATTGCTAGCTGTGAATCCAAGAACTTCACCATCTGTTTTCAGTTTTGCACCAGGTTAGTATCTTCTTTGAATTAGCTTGATTTAGTTAGCATGATGTAGATTGGTTAGGATAAGAATGATCTAGGTGGTTAGATGAGCAATTCTGGAGATTTTGATTGAATTTGGTGAAGGTTGACATTGGAGTACACCAACTGTTTGGACATAGAACTCTCTTAATATTGAGTGCTAGCATTAGTTCTTTGGCTTAGGTTGATCAGTGATAGGAGGTGATCGTTTTGATATCAAGAAATTGGGGAATACTGAGATTTGTTCATGCACCATTGTTGGAGGTTGGCATCGGGTTTTGAGTTCTAGGGCACCACAATTGAAACCAATGATATGAGTGAATTCCTGGATAAATTTGGAGTGAGTTTGCTTTTTACATGTTAGAATTTGGTTGAGAACTGAGCTTGCACGAATGAGGAGAAGGTGAGGTGTTGAATTCTGTTTCCATGGCTGTTGGTAGAAACCCTAGGTTTAAAGGTTGAAGACGAGCTGGGAAGCGTTGGATTAGATAAGACTCTGTTGACTGAAATGTTGATCCATCGGCCACGACTCAAAGCTGAGTTTGGAGGGAAGCTTGGTGCCTTAAGCGCACCGTTTCATTTAATTGCCCATTCTGGGCTTAATGATATCAATGCTAGCCACACCCCCCACACAGGGCCCATAGTCATTTTGAACTGCAAGCAACTGCTATTTACACCGCGCGTGTTTTTTTTTCTTTTGATTTTCTGATTAATTTTGTTTTAATTTTGGGCCTAGTTATTTTGCTATGCACACCCCTGAGTACCTGGCCCATGTGATATTGAACTGGGCGAAGCTGCTGCTTGCACCCCCTGGCTTCCATTTAATTTTTGTTTTAATTCATTTTGTTTTGCAATTTTATAAAATCCATATTAAATCAAAAAATGAGAATTTTGACATGAGAGTTTTTGCAATAGTTTAACATAGACTTGAAGAAAATTAAAATGATTAAAAAATAATAGTTTAGCTTTTTTTTTCCTATTTTTGCTTATATTTTACATTTTTAGTTATTTTTAAATAGATATAGTTTGTATATAGTTTTTGTAGAATTTCTTTTAGGTATTTCCCATAATCTTTTTAGGCCATTTTTTTTAGTATAACTAGATACATATATTAGGTGCCCCCTTGATTTTTATACCAATTTTTTAGGATTTATTTTAGGTAGTTTTAGTTAGAAAACATTAGGCTAATCATTTAGGATTGTGAACATAATGTAGGTATAACAAAAACAAGTTTCTTTTTGGGTTTTCTTTAGGACAAATTAAGAGGGGACTATAGGGGTATTATAGGTAAGTGATAGATCCCTTAGAAAATGCTAGAATTCCCCTATTAAATAAATACTACTAGTATATTTTCTGTATTTGATTGATTGTGTGGTGTGCCCTATCTAGGGTTATTTGTTTGACTGTGTGGGGTATTGGGCCTGCTTGGGGTTTGGGTTTGAGTTGAAGACTTTGTTGATGAAGCCACTGAAGACGAAAGGAAGGAAGACCCATTTCAAGAGTGGATGAAGAGTGCATCTTGCTGGCAGCTGTTGAAGGTTATAGGATTTAGGAGCTAGGTAGAGCTTAAAGTAGAAACTTGCTTCATAAACATGGAAGGTCTTGTTTGCCTCCATCCCTCTCTATGATGCAGAGTCTCTCTAGGACACTCACCCCCTTCCTTTGGAAGGCTTGGTGACAGTGTCTAGGAGATAGAACTCTTGAGAGAAACTTTCTACATATTGTTAACAGTCTGTTTGCCACCTTTGGTGGTCAACTAACTGTTTAACATTCCAGTTCATCCTCTTAACTGTTCCTCATCTTGGAGAGTGAGACTTGAAGAAAAGCCCTGAAATATTGAAGATAGAGACCTTGCTTGAAGGCTGTGAAGATGAAGACTGATGAAGATGACTTGAAGACAGATGTTGATGAAGCCTGCTGCTTGCTGTTTATTTTTGCTGTTTATAATTTTTGATGTATTGTTTGAATTTCCCTGACTGTATTGTTTGCCATTTAATCTGTTAGGTTGAAAGCGAATGTTGTTCGCTTTTGCCTGTTGTTTTCTAGGTTCGAGGTTGAGTGGGACTCCCTTGCCTCGCTTGTATTGCTGCATCCATGCATTTTACTGCTTTATTGTATATATGCTATTGCTTCTGTTTTCGTTTATCCCTTAGGATCTCTGTTTCTCTCTGTGCAAGAGAGGAACATGATAGACATTAGGTCTTAACCCATGCATGATAACACTAGGTTAGTTTGATTCCCTTTTCAACCATAGGTTAGAGTGTTGTCTCTTCTTTCTCAAAACAAACAGAAAAACACAATAAATCTTTCAAACACAATAAAAGACACTTCTTCCGTAAAAGAATGTGAACTCATCAAAACGTCATTTTTGTCCGCTTGGACCAGTAATCAGAAAAACCCTTTTTCAGAAGGAGATAAAAATAATCAAGACAGACTTGTGTCGTACGTGGCCCGAACTACGTTTGCTCTGATCTTTCATGCTGTATGAAAGTACGTAGGCATAGGATGCGATATCCTAGCGAGCAACCTTCCCCTCTTTTCCCGTAGGTAGGCGAACTACGTTGACTCTGATTTCTCGTTCCAGACGGGAATACGTAGGCATAAAGTGCGATACTTTGCCGAGTCAGTTTATTTTCCTTTAACCCTTGACCTGTAGAGTAGATAGAATAACCATCCGTACCCGAAAACAAGCGTGGATCCCGTCGAGTACGACGGACGTGAGGGGTGCTAATACCTTCCCCTTACGTAACCGACTCCCGAATCCAGGTTTTGGTTGCGATGACCATCCCTTTCCCGTCTTTGCGGTAGGTTTACTCTGAGCGTTTCCTTTCCCTCCTTTGGGATAAATAACGCACGGTGGCGACTCTTCTGTTCAGCCGGTGCCGATTTTCGCAGTAGCGACAGCTGGCGACTATGCTGGGGATCCAACGTCCCTTGGATGCTAAGGACTGCGATAGTTCCTTATGCATTTGGGATCCAACGTCCCTTAAGCGAGTCAATCCTAGCGCTTGTTTTCCCGTCGAGGATTTTGTATGGATTTATATTTCCGTCATTTACTTTCAGCATTATATTATTGTTATTATTGCTGTATTGGGGTTGTGATGGGTGTTCTATGATTGAGAGATAAGCCGGACCTGGGCTTGAGTGCACCTAGAACTAGAGTGGAAAGTAGTGGGCGCGCACATGCTTTGCATGTCCTAGTGTCCTGCGAAATCCACACTCAGACGAGGTTCTTCTGGTTGGCCTCCTGTCCTACCCTTTGGGTGGCTCGGGTTGCTAGTTAGTTGGATTGTCGACTCTGGGAACCGATCATTCGGAAGTTGGCTAAGTGAGGCCTCTTCAGGATTTGATGATGCCACTCCTTCTGGGAATAGTATCATCAACCCTGAAAGTCTGTGACGCCGATGACCGCATAGGATGCCATACCATTGTCAGTTGCTAGGGCACCTACCTGTGAGAGGGTTTGGGTTATGCAGGTAACTAGACCTTCAGGTACCGGTTTATTCTTGATTTGAGATTCAGGATACTTATGGACAGTTATTGGGGTCTGTCAGAGGCCAAGTTGGAGTGATTATTGGGTCTGAGGCTTGATTGGAGCTTATGTATGAGGTCTGTCAGAGACCAAGTTGGAGTGATTATTGGGTTGGAGGCTTGATTGGAGCTTATGTAGGAGGGTTGTCTGAGACCGTGGTTTGAAGAATATTGGAGGGTCTGTTGGAGACCTTGCTCTTGATGTGGTTCTGGCTTCTCAGCCATGGCATTTGGTCCCTGTTGCATTTTATGTGCATTGCATTGCTTGCATAACCATTATCATTGCATCCTATTAACGTGTGTCTGTGCTGCAGGTGCATTTGCATATTCCCTGATTCTAGTGTCCGGACTTCTGAGTATTGATCATGGCTGGTTTGAGGATGACAGTTTCCTACAAGGTACCTATCCCTGATGTTACTCCCCTCCTGGGTTTGATTTCTCTTGCTGATGAGGATGTCCGTAGAAGCTTCAGGCAGAGTTACGGAAGGCTGTTGAGATTGGTTCGCAAACCAACTGATGATGAACTAAATGGGCTGTATACACTGATGCAATTCTATGACCCTGCTTTGAGATGTTTCACATTCGCTGACTTTATTTTGGGGCCTACCATGAAAGAGTATGCAGAGTTTATTGAGCTTCCAGTACAAAATAAGGTTCCTTTTATTCACTCTGCCGCTGAGCCCAAGCTGGAGGACTTAGCTAAGGCCTTGCACATGAATTCTTCTGAGCTGTTGATGACCTCTTGGCGCGGGGTTCCAGGTTTCTCCCTCCAGTTTCTGATTGGTAAGGCTCAGGAATATGCCAAGAATGGATGTTGGGTAGTCTTTAACGCTGTTTTGGCCCTATGCATTTATGGAATAGTGATGTTTCCCAATTTCCCGAACTTCGTGGACATGGATGCATTCCATTTGTTTGCTGCTGGCAACCCTGTACCCACATTAATCGGGGATTTCTACCATTCGATGCACTACATAAATGAGAATAGGAGAGGCAAGAATGTCTCTTGTTGTGTGCCTTTGTTGTACATGTGGTTTAAGAGCCATCTTCCCTTAAAGGGACCTTTTGTAGATAGTGCAACTACATCTGACTGGCCAGAGCGCCTGATGAGACTATCTTCTGAAGACATCGAGTGGTTTGACCGAGACTTGCTGGGGTCTGAGCTTATTTTCAGTTGTTCTGGGTATCCTAATGTTCCGTTGATAGGAAGAAAAGGGTGCATCAATTATAACCCATCTCTGTTCGTTCGCCAGTTTGGATACGCGTTGAAGAACCCACCTAGGGAGGAAGAAGTACAGGAATCTCTGTACTTCACCAGTGATTTGAATGGAGAGTTACTAGCCAAGCTTCAGCATGCGTGGATGCGCATCAACAGAAGAGGGAAATCACTGTTGGGGAAGAATGATTGTCAGGCTTATGTACCATACAAAGTTTGGATCCAAGAGAGGGTAAGACAGTTGCTGATGCCATTTCCAGCCGCACCAGTCCCTGTTCATATTCCGGTAGAGGAACCAACCACTGTTACTATGGAGGTCTACGAGCGAGTTGTAAAAGAAAAGGAAGCCTTGATGAAGATCAATGAAGAGTTAGAAAATGAACTGGCTCAGATGCGTAGTGAGAAGAACAAGGCTGTGCATTCTTTCCAACAACAGATTGAATTAGTAAACAGGCTAGGTGCTGAACTGACTGAGGAGAAAAAGAAGCGCGAACGTCTAGGGAAAGAATTCAGAAGCTCTCATGATATGTTGGAGTCCAAAAAGAAAGCACTCGCCGCCGCCCACCGGGAAATCTCTTCTTGTAACAAAACGTGGAATGCTACGCTAACCAACAACAAAAAGAGGGAAGACAAATTGAAGCAGCAAATTTCTGAACTCGAAGAACAGTTGAAGGCTAGCACTAAGAAGTATGAAGAGGAGGTAATGGCAAGATATAGTCTCCAGAATGCATTGAACAAGGCCATCGAAGGCAAGAAAGAGGCTGTGTCTCAGAAGCGGAAGCTAGAGGATCGCTTCGGAGAAGGGACATGGGAGGAATCCGCTGGTGATTTACGACATGTTCTCAAGCGGAGAGATATACTTGTTGAGGGTTTGCTTTCCCGACCAAGTCATCCAGAGACTAAGAGGTTATTAGAAGAATACCAGGCATATTGGAGCACTTGACCATTTCATGTACTAATGTGTATGCTTTATTTGCATAGCGCTGACCATCACCAGGATTGTTGGTTGAGGTCATGCCTTCTTATTGTACACTCATTGATATTGTATTCTGGGCTTAATGGATTTCTCTGCAATATATGAGGTGTTTTCTATGATTCGGCTCCGATCTTCGTATTGCTGTCACTGTCACCACACTAGCACATTCGCACTAGAATCGGGGAATGATACTCCCTAATGCACAGACACATATTGCATTGCATTCACATTCATATTGCATTACAGGTGATTATTGAACTGTATCTCACTTCCTGCACTGTTCAGGTCTTTTCAGGATTGAAAGTCAACGCCCGCATCGATACTCCACTCGCACCAACTGTAAAAGAGTTATGGATCAGATGCAGAATGAAATGCAAGACATGCGTGAGAAGCTGGCGCTATTCATGCAAACCATGGAGACCATTGTGAAAGGCCAGGAGAACTTGCAAGCTTTGGTACAACCTTTGTTGGTGAGAAATGCTGGGCACGGAAATGAAGACCATAATTCTGTGCGAGTTGACACTATTCACGGGGATGGTACTCCCACACCGGTAGCTCCACCTGTGGTAAACATACCTGCTGTCAATGTGAACAACGGCGCTGCCGCCGGGAACGGTAATGTGGGAATCGGTAACGAGACTGTCGTCAACAACGTTGGGTTCAGAGATGTCAATCTGGGTGGTGATAATATGGGAGGTAATGGCTTCGGTAATAATGGATTCGGCTTTAATGACCAGGGGTTTGATCATGCTGGGAAGTACGGCTTCAACGCTCAAGGTTTCGGATAGGATGGATTTGGTATGACTAATCAGGGTTATGGCGGATTCGGAAATTGAAATGGCGCTGGGATAATGTCTTTTGGACCTGCAGGAGTCGCCCTGGGGTATGGTAACAGGGGGCGGGGCCCTGTAATGAATCAGACTAGATTTGGCCGTAACAACGGGTACGATGGATACGGAAATGGGAACGGTAATTGGCTAGAAGATCAGCAAGAAGATGCTTTCTCTGGGGGAGGTTTCGAAGGTCCTATGGATGACTCTCAGAGAATTAAGATGCTCGAGGAGCAGATGAAGGGGGTCATGAATCAAAGCGCTGTTGGCTTAGATATGACTACAATGGGTCTGGTGCCTGGCCTGAGGGTACCAATAAAATTCAAAGCTCCCACATTCGACAAATATAAGGGGGATACCTGTCCAAAGGTGCATGTGCAATCATATTACAGAAGGATGTCGGCATATTCAAACGATGAGAGGATGCTGATGCATTTCTTTCAAGATAGCTTGTCTGGTCCTTCCCTTGAATGGTATATGGGGTTGGAGCCAATGCAGATAAAGACATGGAAGCAGCTGGCTGAAGCGTTTGTGGCTCACTATAAGTACAACAGTGACTTGGCACCCAACCGGGTCCAATTGCAGGGATTGTCCCAGAAGAAGGGCGAGAGCTTCAAAGAGTATGCGCAGAGATGGCGTGACATGGCTGCTCGAGTTCATCCTCCTTTGGAGGACAAAGAAATGAATGATATGTTCATAGGAACATTTACCGGTATGTTTTATGACAAGCTGTTTCACATGTCCTTAGGCAGTTTCTCAGACTTAATCCTGATGGGTGAGAAGATTGAAAGCAACATTAAACAGGGAAGATTCCAAGCTGAAGAATCCACTTCAGCTGGCAGTAATAGAAGGGCTTTCGGTGGGCGCCGTCAAGGTGATGCAAGTGCAGTGTTTGGGGGCCGAGGCCGAGGCCGGGGCAGAGGTCGAAACCAGTACAATCAGCCGCAGCAGGTGGCAAGTGTCACTATTCCATTTCAGCAACAACCAATACAACAACAGCCACAACAGGGGGTACATCCTGCCCAGCGCAGAATCCAGGGGGGCAGACCAAGGAGGGTGTTTGAAAAGCCTCCTTCAACGTATGCAGAATTGCTACAGACGTTACTGGGTTTGAACTTGGTGGAAAAGAGAACTATGGCGCCAGTAACGGGCACTCCTCCGTACGGCTTTGACGCGAGCAAGCACTGTGAATTCCACTCCGGGGCTCCTGGTCATGACGTAGAGAGTTGCCACGCGTTCAAACATGTAGTACATGATTTATTGGATAGTAAGGCTATCAATTTTGGACAGGCAGGTTCTAACATAGTACAAAAGCCCATGCCCAATCATGGGGCAAACGCTATTTTAACCGAGGAGGGTTTGAACTTGATTATGAATGTTGATGACCTAAAGACACCGTTGTGTGAGATAAAGAGCAGGTTATTGCAAGGAGGTGTGTATTCGGGCTGCGACGAGTATTGTTTAGAGTGTTGGACCCAAGTTGGGGGTTGTGCTGAATTGAAGAAGGGTATTCAGACCTTGATAGATGGAGGCGCATTACAATTCGACAGAACGGCAGTTGAAGAACCTGCAGAGTTATCAGCGGATGAGCGAAGTAATGTAGCTACCGTGACGATTCCTTGAAAAACAATAACTATAACGGCGCCAGCCAAGCGACCGCCGATCACTATCACTAAGGCAGGACCAATCCCTTATGAGAGCACAAAGGCAGTACCCTGGACCTATGGGTTGGAAGCATACTGTGATGGGGTGAAAATTGATATTAATAAACAGCCAGTTGGGGTTGTAGACAATATCGTTGGTACCGGAGGGATGACGAGAAGTGGGAGAATCTTTATATCGCCGGAGGTAGAGGCTGAACGACTGGCGAAAGGAAAAGGAAAGATGAATGAGAATGTCCCGGTGCAGAGGAACGAAAAAGAAACGTCATTGAAGGATGTGGAAGAGTTTATGCGCCTTATTCGTAAGAGTGATTATAAGATTGTTGAGCACCTTCAACAGACGCCATCAAAGATATCCATACTGTCGTTGCTATTGTGTTTCGAAGCTCACAGAAATGCATTGCTGAAAGTTCTGGATACGTCCTTCATACCCCCAAGATGTTTCCGTGAATCAGCTGGAGGGGGTGTTGGCGCATGTGAACGCAGGCCATAGCTTGGGATTTACAGACTTTGATTTGACCCCGAAGGGGAGAGAGCATAACATGGCGTTGCACGTCTCGGTTGAGTGTAGAGGCTCAGTCATGTCCCATGTACTGGTAGATACCGGATCTTCCTTAAACGTGCTGCCCAAGAAAGCAATGATGAAACTGGACGTCAGAGGAATCCTGTGTACGCCTTGTGACTTGGTGGTCAGGGCATTTGATGGTACACGAAGAACAGTCTTTGGATCCATAACGTTACCCCTACAGGTGGGGCCGAAGGTTTTCGCAACTGAATTTTATATTATGGACATCCAGCCAGCATACAGTTGCCTTCTCGGACGACCCTGGATCCATGGTGCTGGGGCAGTCACATCTACCTTGCACCAAAAGCTGAAATACATGGTAGGGGACAGCGTGGTCACAGTCTGTGGAGAAGAAGATATATTGGTCAGCCATTTGTCATCATTCAAGTATGTAGAAGTCGACGGCGAGATTCATGAAACACCCTGTCAAGCCTTTGAAGGGTTGCGTATCAAAGACAAAGTTCTGAGGCCGAGTAAAGCATCAGAGGTGGTCGTCTCGTCATACAAGGAAGCTCAGGCTCTAATGGAGACTGGCGAGACAAAAGGCTGGGGCAAGGTCCTGGATATTCCCGTGAAGATGGACAGGTTTGGGCTGGGATATCAACCGTCGTCATCAACACCTGCTGCAGGGGCACCCCGTTTCAAAGGACCGATAACAATCACAGCTAGCGGAGTGTATCACGAGGCCATCAACGTTGTTTCAGATTCCGAAGAAGGAGACAGTGACTGCGACATGGACGCCTGGATTCAGCCGAGCGTGCCAGGACAAGGATTATGCAATTGGTCTATTCAGGAGATTGTTCCTGTTTTTGTGTTTTACAATAAAATGGCAACGTGGTTATTCGCTTTATACGCATTTTGAAGCATTTAACCATTCCTTTTGCAGGATAACATTTTCAGAGGACATCATTGAACCGCCTATGACTTGTTTCGACTTTGAGCACCCGGTATTTCAGGCCGAAGAAGAGATTGTTGAAGATGGCGACGTTCCAGAAGAACTGTCTTGGTTGGTGAAGCAAGAAGAGCGAGTCATTCTGCCTCATGAGGAGGTCATTGAAATCATTAACCTGGGGTCAGAAGGGGTTGAAAAGAACATCCGTATAGGAGCCGCGCTGCAGAGCGACATCAGGCGAAGACTGGTTGAAGTGCTCAAAGAGTACAGTGATGTGTTCGCTTGGTCGTACGAAGACATGTCGGGGCTTGATACAGATATGGTTGTGCACCGTCTGCCGCTAAAAGAAGAATGCCCGCCGGTTAAGCAGAAGCTTCGCAGAACTAGGCCAGATATGGCAGTGAAAATTAAAGAGGAGGTTCAAAAACAGTGGGATGCTGGTTTCCTAGCTGTTACAAAATATCCCTCATGGGTCGCTAATATTGTACCAGTGCCAAAAAAGGATGGTAAAGTGAGAATGTGTGTAGACTACCGTGATTTGAACAAAGCGAGCCCGAAAGATGATTTTCCGCTTCCTCACATCGATGTGCTAGTTGACAACACTGCTCAATTCTCCGTATTTTCCTTCATGGATGGCTTCTCGAGCTATAATCAGATTAAGATGGCACCAGAAGACATGGAGAAGACTACTTTCATAACACCTTGGGGAACATTTTGTTACAAAGTGATGCCCTTCGGATTGAAGAATGCTGGGGCAACGTATCAGCGTGCAATGACGACTCTTTTCCATGATATGATGCATAAGGAGATCGAGGTTTATGTCGATGATATGATTGCCAAATCCCAGACGGAGGAGGAGCATTTGGTGAATCTGTTGAAGTTGTTCAAAAGGCTTAGGAAGTTCAGGCTGAGACTGAACCCTAACAAGTGCACCTTCTGGGTGAGATCGGGTAAACTGCTGGGGTTTATCGTGAGCGAAAAGGGAATAGAGGTTGATCCTGCAAAAATAAAAGCAATACAAGAGATGCCGACGCCTAAAACAGAAAAAGAGGTGCGCGGGTTTTTAGGGAGGTTGAACTACATCGCCCGGTTCATATCTCACCTGACAGCTACGTGTGAGCCGTTATTCAAGTTGTTGAAAAAAGACCAGGCTGTAACATGGAATGAAAATTGTCAAAAGGCGTTCGATAAAATAAAACAATATTTGCAGGAGCCTCCTATTTTGATGCCCCCAGTGGCAGGGAGACCCTTGATTATGTATTTGACAGTTCTTGAGGGGAGTATGGCTTGTGTTCTCGGTCAACACGACGAGACAGGAAGAAAAGAGCATGCAATATACTACTTGAGTAAGAAGTTCACTGAATGTGAATCTCGATATTCAATGCTTGAAAAAACTTGTTGCGCGCTAGCCTGGGCCGCCAAGCGTTTGAGGCAATACATGCTGAACCATACAACCATGCTCATCTCGAAGATGGATCCTATCAAATATGTATTCGAAAAGCAGGCACTATCGGGGAGAATTTCCCGTTGGCAGATGGTTTTGACCGAATACGACATCCAGTATGTCTCGCAGAAGGCTATAAAGGGGAGCGTATTATCTGAGTACTTGGCAGAGCAGCCTATTGAGGATTACTAATCGATGAGGTTTGATTTTCCTGACGAGGATATCATGTACCTAAAGATGAAATATTGTGAAGAGCCGTTGCCAGACAAAGGACCAGAATTGGGTTCCAAATGGAAGTTGATCTTTGACGGAGCTGTAAACGCCTACGGTAGCGGAATAGGGGCAATCATCACTACTACACACGGGTCGCACATCCCGTTTACTGCTCGATTGACCTTTCCAGTTACCTATAATGAAGCCGAATACGAAGCTTGCATCATGGGGCTTGAAGAAGCCATTGATTTGCGAATCAAAAATCTGGATGTATACGGAGACTCAGCTCTGGTGGTGAATCAAATAAAAGGGGAATGGGAGGCACGTCAGCCTAATTTGATACCGTACATGAATTACGCGAGGAGATTGTTGCCTTTCTTTGACAAGGTTGAATTGCATCATGTACTGCGAGCAGAGAATCAGATGGCTGACGCCCTGGCCACTTTGTCTTCCATGTACAAAGTCAACTTTTGGAATGAGGCTCCCAGAATTGTTATCTCTCGGCTTGACAGACCCGCCTTCGTGTTTGCCATTGGCGAAGCATCTGATGATAAACCGTGGTATTTTGATATCCTTAATTTCCTGAAAAATAAAGAGTATCCGGCTGGGGCATCCAGTCACGATTAGAAGACTCTCAGGAGATTGGCGGGTAATTTCTATTTGAATCCGGACGGTGTCTTATACAGAAGAAATCACGACTTGGTGCTACTACGTTGTGTAGACGAAAAAGAGGCGAAGCTGCTCATGGAGGAAATACATGAGGGTACATTTGGTACGCATGCTGGTGGGCATGCTATGACGAGGAAGCTGCTGCGGGCAGATTATTTTTGGATAACTATGGAAACTGATTGTTTCAAGTTCGCGAGGAGGTGTCATAAGTGCCAGATCTATGCAGATAAGATCCATGTGCCTCCGAGTCCTCTGAATGTGATGTCATCACCATGGCCGTTCTCAATGTGGGGAATTGATATCATTGGAAAGATCGAGCCGACGGCTTCTAACGGACACCAGTTCATTTTGGTAGCAATCGATTATTTCACCAAATGGGTGGAAGCGGCATCCTACGCTAATGTGACCAAGCAGGTGGTAACCAGGTTCATCAAGAGAGATATCATTTGCAGATATGGAATCCCCGAGCGGATAATTACCAACAACAGTTCAAACCTGAATAACAAAATGATGAAGGAGCTGTGTCAGAGTTTTAAGATCGAGCATCACAACTCTTCCCCTTATCGACCCAAGATGAATGACGCTGTTGAAGCGGCCAATAAGAATATAAAGAAGATTGTTTAGAAGATGGTGGTGACCTATAAGGATTGGCACGAGATGCTACCTTTTGCTTTGCACGGTTATCGTACGACGGTACGCACATCAACCGGGGCAACCCCGTTCTCGTTGGTATATGGAATGGAAGCAGTGTTACCACTGGAAGTTGAGATTCCTTCGCTGAGAGTATTACGAGATGTCCAACTAGACGAGGCAGAATGGGTGAAAGACAGGTTGAATCAGCTGAGTTTAATGGATGAGAAGAGGCTATCTTCTCTAGCATATGGTCGGTTGTACCAGAGCCGAATGAAGAAAGCATATGACAAGAAGATACATCCTCGGAGCTTTCAGACGGGCGACCTTGTGCTGAAAAGGATTCTCCCGCCACAAGCAGATTACAAGGGCAAGTGGACCCCCAACTACGAAGGGCCATACGTTTTCAGAAAAGTCTTTTCAGGAGGGGCTTTATTGTTGTCTACCATGGACGGTGAAGACTTCACGTCGCCTGTGAATTCAGACGCAGTTAAAAAATACTTTGCTTGAAATTGACCCGCTGGACAAAAAAGGAGAGTCCAGGCAAAAATGGGGCATCCTGGCGAACCAGAAACAGAATGAAAGGTTCGGGCAAAAATTAGGGATAAAATTGAAAAAAATGTACACCCGCGAAGTTGAAAACCTACACTGGGCGGCTTCGGCAAAAAAGGGTATCCCGGTGAACTGAAAACCCGAAAAGGGCGGTTCACGCAAAAGTTAGGGATTTGAAAAGCAAATGACTGCGGTCCGAATTTGATACTGCGGTGCGCATTGGTGCGGGAGAATATACCTGAGGGTCGATTATCAGATACAATCTCTTCGGAAGTGTGAATACCGGGAAAGCATTAGAGTCGGTCGAGTCATAGGAGGATCAGCTCATGATGTTCGTCTGCGTCCCGTTGCCGACATGTGTACAAATTTGATTCGTCATTATATTTATGCTTCTTGTGCATACTTGTATATTTGTTATGCGTAGCTTCCTCTTTTCAGGAGTTACATCCCGTGTACAAAACTCCGCCCATTTAGGGGCCCAATCAATAAAACATGTTATTCAGTATTGGATGCTGGTTCTTTACTGTTTTGTACATGACAACGCCGAGGTTTAATAAAACTAGAAAGTGTATAACATCGCTGGCCCTTGCCAATAATTGCTAAAACTTTGAATTAATTGAAAATAATGTCACTAACACTAACCTGAGTAGATTTGGTTGCATAGACTTGTCTTGTCTTGTTTATGGTGTTGCAGGGTTCGTAGCCGTATGAAGTGGACGATCAAAAGATTGCAGTACAGACCAGAAGCTCGTAACGAAAGACTCGATCCCCACGCAGGTCGCGCTTCTGATATGACAATGTTCCTTACTGAAGAAGGATCAAATTCCCCGGCTAGTCGTAGCTTATTCAAAGGATATTCTCCAGCAAGGTCGTTTATCCTCAGCAGAATTAATGATTCCAAGATCGAAGGTTGTATCCAGACAGTGTGGTGTCCCCCAGAAGGATTCCCCCATCCCGAGCAGAGTGGTTTAGCCTTAGAAGATTAATATTTCCAACTCGTGAGCTGTACCCAGACAGTCTACTCTTCCCAGTAGAGATTCCCTTCCCAGTAGGGTCATTTACTCTCCCCAACGGAGTCAGCTGATTTTCCCCAAGAGAGTCGTTTCGTCCCCAGCGGAGTTCTCTTTCCCGCAAGTGTTTTCTTTCCTCTCCGTGGAACTCAAAGATTAAAAAACTCTCCCCGACAGAGTTGGCTGTGTGTCCTGGCATTTATTTTGCCGGAATACCGTGTGATACCCGTTCACTCCCCAGCAAAAAGTCCAATCATGATTGGCGCATTCAGTTATTCCTCAGCGAAGCGGGCTTCACTCTTCCAGCATTTGTTTTGCTGGAATAATTCTGTAACGCCCGGTTACCCCAGAGGAATTGGCATTGTCTTCAGCATTTATTTTGCTGAAGTGGTTTTCTGTATCCCGGCAGTTCGAGCTTGCATCTGCATTGGCATATAGTGTCATATTTGCATCTACAAAAAAAAAAACGCGTAGCATTTCCATGTCGAATGGAGCATTACGCCATTGTCAAACATATGCATTTTGAAACATAAGCCAGGTTGGTTAACCGTTTGTTTTCAAGTATTGTTTCCCATGCAGGTGGAGAGAGCTCTTGCTCAAGTTAATTACCAAACATTTAGGATTTCGACGTGAGGTGTGTAATGTCGATTGTCGGCATTATTCCCCACAGAGTTGCTTGATTAAGTTTCTCTTACCCCTCCAGCGGAGTGTTTCTTCAAGGTTGTTGTTGTGACAGCATCAAAAGATTTCGTGAATCGATTTTTTTGAAGTTGCCGCCTATGTTAAAATAGGTGTCTGGCAGTGTGGATTCAGAAAATCCCCAGTAGAAGCCTTCTCAGATTTGCTGCCATGTCGGCACTGAAAATTGGAAGACTAGACTCATATTGTGTTACCCATGTGATTGATGGAGCTAGCTGCTGCAAAGATAGGCAGAAAACCTGTATTCGACAGAGTATTTCCCGTAGCAAAAGACAGAGTTATTGTCCTGTATTTGACAGAGTATTACCCGTAGCAGTGACAGAGTTATTTACCTGTATTTGACAGAGCATTTCCCGTAGCAAAAGACGGAGTTAGTTTCCTGTATTCGACAGAGTATTACCCGTAGCAGTGACGGAGATATTTTCCTGTATTCGACAGAGTATTTACCCGTAGCAAAGGCGGAGATATTTTCCTGTATTCGACAGAGTATTTTCCCGTAGCAGAGGCGGAGTTATTTTCCTGTATTCGACAGAGTATCTACCCGTAGCAGAGGCGGAGATATTTTCCTGTATTCGACAGAGTATTTACCTGTAGCGATGGCGGAGTATTTCCCGTAGCAGTGACGGAGTTATTTTCCTGTATTCGACAGAGTTTACCCGTAGCAAAGGCGGAGTTATTTTCCTGTATTTGGCAGAGTATGCACCCGTAGCAAAGGCGGAGTTATTTTCCTGTATTTGGCAGAGTATGTACCCGTAGCAGGGCGGAGTTATTTTCCTGTATTCGACAGAGTATCTACCCGTAGCAGAGGCGGAGATATTTTCCTGTATTCGATAGAGTATTTACCCGTAGCGATGGCGGAGTATTTCCCGTAGCAAAGGCGGAGTTATTTTCCTGTATTTAGCAGAGTATGTACCCGCAGTGGTGGCGGAGTCATTTCCCCGTAATAATGACAAAAGTTTCCCGCAGTGGTGGCGGAGTGATTTCCCGTATGGATAGGCAGATGAAATTTCCTGTGTTTAGGCAGATGATTTTCCCGTATGGATAGGCGGATGAAGTTTCCTGTGTTTAGGCAGATGATTTTCCCGTATGGATAGGCGGATGAAGTTTCCTGTGTTTAGGCAGATGATTTTCCCGTATGGATAGGCGGATGAAATTTCCTGTGTGTCGCCAGATGATGTTCCCGTATGGATAGGCGGATGAAATTTCCTGTGTGTCGCCAGATGATTTTCCCGTATGGATAGGCGGATGAAATTTCCTGTGTGTCGCCAGATGATTTTCCCGAATGGATAGGCGGATGAAGTTTCCTGTGTTTAGGCAGATGATTTTCCCGTATGGATAGGCAGATGAAGTTTCCTGTGTTTAGGCAGATGATTTTCCCGCATGGATAGGCGGATGAAATTTCCTGTGTTTAGGCAGATGATTTTCCCGTATGGATAGACGGATGAAGTTTCCTGTGATTAGACAGAAATGTTTCCCCAGCGAAAGCGCCGGGATTTTGCCGTGATGTGAGTCCTGACGTAGACAGATTTGTGTTTATTTGTGATTTGGCGAAATTTGGGTCCAGATGTGGACAAGGTTACTCCTGTGACAACAGAATCTCTATTCGTGTTGACGAATTTGTCTCTCTTCTTGTGTTGATAAGGTTAGTCCAGTTGTGGAAAGAGGTGTTTTGCGAAAAGTGTCCAGTACATGTGGCGTTACATAGGTGGTTGAAGTTGAAATCATAATTATCAGACGTCGGATCAGTTGTTGCCGTAACAACCAGATTCAGTTGGTGGATGTCGCTCCCTAAACAATTGGGCGGTTCATTTCTGCGGTTGGCAAATTTCCGGGTTCTTAGTATTCAACCGTCTTGTACCTCGAATGTCTGAAGGCTCCGGGCGTTTCACCCAGTCGGGTCCAAGTCGCTTGAATAGGGGCAGCTGTTGCACCCTAAAATTTGCTCAACTTATTCCACCTGATCTTATGTTTCAATTGCATTGTCATTTGCATAAAAAGTCATGTACATAGTCTAATCATTTGCATAGCATAGCATGGGCAAGTCATCCAATAAGGGACCAAATGCAATTCTTATGAGCATATCAAGAGGGTATCATTCAAATTCAAGCATGTCCAAGTAATCAGAAAGAAATTGAAATCTGAGAAATTAGTGGACCAAGCAGTGGATCTATATCCTATCTTGAGGGTATTTGAAGATCATCAAAGAAGTTGTGAGTCATGAATTGAGGCCATGGAGGGTACATAGACATCATGGAGGACCTAGAGGGTCATTTTGAAAGTGAGACAAGTCATTGATGTGATTACAAGAGCTGCAATTGAAGACAGTCAACTAGGGTTTCATCTGGGTCAACCCTGGGTCAAATGCTTGGTTGAAGGTCATCAAGGTCTATTTGAAAGATGTGGGGTTCATCATTTGACATGTATATGTGGTGTTGTGCCAAGGAGGAATCAAGAGAAATCAAGAAGAAGAGAGGTTTCTAAATTAGGGTTTCTGTGTAAAATCCCCTGATTTAGGTCAAACTTCCAAGCAAGATAATTCAAAATGAAAGCTTCAAATGGATCCTTGGCCAACATGAAACTTGTATAATATCTCAAGACCTTTAATTTTAGTGGTGGAAGACATCAAGGAGATGTATAGAACTCAAGTTATGGTTCTTGCAAGTTACAGGTCATTTGAGGCATCTGAAATTTGTCTGTGAAAGTTACTTGACTTCCAAGCAACTTTTACCCCTCAAGGAGCTTTTAAATGGATTTTTGGCCAACATGAAAGTTGTTCCTCATGATATTAGCTTTCTAGAAAGGTATGGCATGCCTTCATCTGATTTGTGGAACTCTACTTATGACTTTGGCAAGCAAAGGGTATTTTGGTCATTTGGAAATTACAGGTCATTTCAAGCATATGCCTAAAACTCATACTTGCAAGTCTCAAATGAAAAAATGTTCAACATCAAAGTTGTTCCAAATGACATTTTGAGTCTAGAATAGTGGTCATGGGAGTTGGCAAATGCTCATAGCTTAAGGTTGCAAATTTGGTCAAATAAAGGTGAATTTAATGAATAAAAGTGACTTAAAAAAATGAGATTTTGCAATACTTGTCCAAATGGGATGAAATTATAGGTCATTTTGATTGGAATTAATGTTTTGAGAATATTGGCAATAGTGGATTTTTGAGCTTAGTTCAAAATTTGAGAGTTATCATGGCTTGCTTATGATTAAAGTAACATATGCCAAATCACAAGGGATTTGTGTACAAGAAACTTCCAGCAATTTCTAGATGATTCCATGGGCATCTATATAAACCCTAGAGCTGATCCATGAAGGGGTTGCACTTCATTTTGATCCAAAACACATAGTTTCACTCTCTCTTGCATTTTTTGCAAATTCATTCAAACTCTCCCAATTCTTCATCATTCTGCAAAATTATTGATCCTACCATACTCCATATTCATCATAGACCACATTGCAAGCAAGATCCAAGTGTATTAGTACAAGATTCGTGTGCTGCAAGTTCATCATCCAAAATGCAAGAAGAGTTGGTTATGGCAGTTCAAGACATTTGAGCAAAGATCATTGCAAACAGTATCAAGATCCACCTCCATTGATCAATCCTAGAGCATTGCTAGCTCTGAATCCAAGAACTTCACCATCTGTTTTCAGTTTTGCACCAGGTTAGTATCTTCTTCGAATTAGCTTGATTTAGTTAGCATGATGTAGATTGGTTAGGATAAGAATGATCTAGGTGGTTAGATGAGCAATTCTGGAGATTTTGATTGAATTTGGTGAAGGTTGACATTGGAGTACACCAACTGTTTGGACATAGAACTCTCTTAATATTGAGTGCTAGCATTAGTTCTTTGGCTTAGGTTGATGAGTGATAGGAGGTGATTGTTTTGATATCAAGAAATTGGGGAATACTGAGATTTGTTCATGCACCATTGTTGGAGGTTGGCATCGGGTTTTGAGTTCTAGGGCACCACAATTGAAACCAATGATATGAGTGAATTCCTGGATAAATTTGGAGTGAGTTTGCTTTTTACATGTTAGAATTTGGTTGAGAACTGAGCTTGCACGAATGAGGAGAAGGTGAGGTGTTGAATTCTGTTTCCATGGCTGTTGGTAGAAACCCTAGGTTTAAAGGTTGAAGACGAGCTGGGAAGCGTTGGATTGGATAAGACTCTATTGACTGAAATGTTGATCCATCGGCCACAATTCAAAGCTGAGTTTGGAGGGAAGCTTGGTGCCTTAAGCGCACCGTTTCATTTAATTGCCCATTCTGGGCTTAATGATATCAATGCTAGCCACACCCCCCCACACAGGGCCCATAGTCATTTTGAACTGCAAGCAACTGCTATTTACACCGCACGCGTTTTTTTTTCTTTTGATTTTCTGATTAATTTTGTTTTAATTTTGGGCCTAGCTATTTTGCTATGCACACCCCTGAGTACCTGGCCCATGTGATATTGAACTGGGCGAAGCTGCTGCTTGCACCCCCTGGCTTCCATTTAATTTTTGTTTTAATTCATTTTGTTTTGCAATTTTATAAAATCGATATTAAATCAAAAAATGAGAATTTTGACATGAGAGTTTTTGCAATAGTTTAACATAGACTTGAAGAAAATTAAAATGATTAAAAAATAATAGTTTAGCTTTTTTTTCCTATTTTTGCTTATATTTTACATTTTTAATTGTTTTTAAATAGATATAGTTTGTATATAGTTTTTGTAGAATTTCTTTTAGGTATTTCCCATAATCTTTTTAGGTCAGTTTTTTAGTATAACTAGATAGATATATTAGGTGCCCCCTTGATTTTTATACCAATTTTTTAGGATTTATTTTAGGTAGTTTTAGTTAGAAAACATTAGGCTAATCATTTAGGATTGTGAACATAATGTAGGTATAACAAAAACAAGTTTCTTTTTGGGTTTTCTTTAGGACAAATTAAGAGGGGACTATAGGGGTATTATGGGTAAGTGATAGATACCTTAGAAAATGCTAGAATTCCCCTATTAAATAAATACTACTAGTATATTTTCTGTATTTGATTGATTGTGTGGTGTGCCCTCTCTAGGGTTATTTGTTTGACTGTGTGGGGTATTGGGCCTGCTTGGGGTTTGGGTTTGAGTTGAAGACTTTGTTGATGAAGCCACTGAAGACGAAAGGAAGGAAG
Organism: Lathyrus sativus; assembly: GCA_963859935.3. Taxonomy (NCBI): domain Eukaryota; kingdom Viridiplantae; phylum Streptophyta; class Magnoliopsida; order Fabales; family Fabaceae; genus Lathyrus; species Lathyrus sativus. The sequence goes on from OZ012740.1 coordinate 262,908,789, forward strand.
ACCCATTTCAAGAGTGGATGAAGAGTGCATCTTGCTGGCAGCTGTTGAAGGTTATAGGATTTAGGAGCTAGGTAGAGCTTAAAGTAGAAACTTGCTTCATAAACATGGAAGGTCTTGTTTGCCTCCATCCCTCTCTATGATGCAGAGTCTCTCTAGGACACTCACCCCCTTCCTTTGGAAGGCTTGGTGAGAGTGTCTAGGAGATAGAACTCTTGAGAGAAACTTTCTACATATTGTTAACAGTCTGTTTGCCACCTTTGGTGGTCAACTAACTGTTTAACATTCCAGTTCATCCTCTTAACTGTTCCTCATCTTGGAGAGTGAGACTTGAAGAAAAGCCCTGAAAGATTGAAGATAGAGACCTTGCTTGAAGGCTGTGAAGATGAAGACTGATGAAGATGACTTGAAGACAGATGTTGATGAAGCCTGCTGCTTGCTGTTTATTTTTGCTGTTTATAATTTTTGATGTATTGTTTGAATTTCCCTGACTGTATTGTTTGCCATTTAATCTGTTAGGTTGAAAGCGAATGTTGTTCGCTTTTGCCTGTTGTTTTCTAGGTTCGAGGTTGAGTGGGACTCCCTTGCCTCGCTTGTATTGCTGCATCCATGCATTTTACTGCTTTATTGTATATATGCTATTGCTTCTGTTTCCGTTTATCCCTTAGGATCTCTGTTTCTCTCTGTGCAAGAGAGGAACATGATAGACATTAGGTCTTAACCCATGCATGATAACACTAGGTTAGTTTGATTCCCTTTTCAACCATAGGTTAGAGTGTTGTCTCTTCTTTCTCAAAACAAACAGAAAAACACAATAAATCTTTCAAACACAATAAAAGACACTTCGTCCGTAAAAGAATGTGAACTCATCAAAACGTCATTTTTGTCCGCTTGGACCAGTAATCAGAAAAACCCTTTTTCAGAAGGAGATAAAAACAATCAAGACAGACTTGTGTCGTACGTGGCCCGAACTATGTTTGCTCTGATCTTTCATGCTGTATGAAAGTACGTAGGCATAGGATGCGATATCCTAGCGAGCAACCTTCCCCTCCTTTCCCGTAGGTAGGCGAACTACGTTGACTCTGATTTCTCATTCCAGACGGGAATACGTAGGCATAAAGTGCGATACTTTGCCGAGTCAGTTTATTTTCCTTTAACCCTTGACCTGTAGAGTAGATAGAATAACCATCCGTACCCGAAAACAAGCGTGGATCCCGTCGAGTACGACGGACGTGAGGGGTGCTAATACCTTCCCCTTGCGTAACCGACTCCCGAATCCAGGTTTTGGTTGCGATGACCATCCCTTTCCCGTCTTTGCGGTAGGTTTACTCTGAGCATTTCCTTTCCCTCCTTTGGGATAAATAACGCACGGTGGCGACTCTTCTGTTCAGCCGGCGCCGATTTTCGCAGTAGCGACACCATCCTTCTCTGTCCTATTGACATAGGATACCTCTTGGGAGAGCCTAATCCTTCCTTTGGTTGGATTCTGTGCATTCCTCAAGAGGTTGAGCCCATGATGGACTCTTGTGTTGATACACATTCAACCTGATGTAGCCTGGGATGACTTCCCTGTTGCTCATTTTGGTTTGTCTTCCTTGTTTGATTTGCTTGATGCATTAGAATAGGTTCATATATAGGATATTTTAGGCTAGGAGCATGACTGTTTAGAGGTTGAGTGGGTCTCCCTCTGCTTGTTTGCGTTAAGGGTTGAGGTGATCCTCCCCTTGCTTGTGTGTTGTTTTTCTTTCTATCTGTGTGTTTGCATTAAAAGGTTGAGCTGAGCTCCCTTTGCTTGTCTGTTTTGTGTTTTTTTTTGCTTGATTGCTTAGAGGTTGAGTGAGTCTCCCTCTGCTTGTATTGCTGTATTGCATGTGCATCTTTACTGTTTTCTTCTGTTTATCTGTTTTACTGATGTTTAGCTGATGCTTTATCTGTTGTTTCTATTCCCCATTGACATGACCCCCTAGGAGTCTCACTTCCTTTGATGAGGGAGTGATGATAGAACTTTAGGTTGAAACCTATACATGATAACATCTAGGAGTTCCCTGTTTCAAAACCTCAACCATAGGATGAATCCTTGGCATGACAAGGGCTTGACAGTTTCCTCGTAGAGTTCGTTCTCTTCTCTCTCTAAAACAACAGTAAAAAACGTAATAAAGGCAAGTTAGTACAAGCGCGTTAAGAGCCTTAAGCTACTTGGGGAATGATAATTGAGCGGTCTCCTCTCAATCGTCTATAGTGTTTAGCATACGTCCTTTGGACGATATGTGACGCATTCGCTCCCAGGTCATAGTCTCTAGAGCTGTACGAACTACAGACAACCATAAAAACACTTCTTCCGTAAAAGACAGAAAATAAACTTCAAACCTTTTTGCCCCGTGGGCCCTTAAATCAAGGAAAACTTTTCTGAAGAAAAGAGTGTCGTTAACTCTCAGTTCTACCGCAAACAGTAACGCACGAGTCTCTGACGAGCGAGCTGCATACACCAAACTGCTGGAACTATTTGTTAACCCTACTCGGAAAAACAGATGAATCTGAACCCCCGTAAGCCGTATTATCCCGAACTACGTAAGCTCTGATCTCTCATATCTTTTGAGAGTATGTAGGCACAATACTGGCGTATTGGCGAGCCACCTTCCCCCATCCGTTACCTGTAGTTAGACGAACTACGTTGACTCTGATTTCTCGTTCTCTGATGAGAATACGTAGGCACGAAGCGCGATGCTTTGCCGAGTCATTTTTCTTTTCTTTTCAGACCAGCCTTGATAGGTAGATAGATAAAACCAACCCGTCAGATAAACACATCAAGTGTGGATCCCATTGAGTACACGGACGTGAGGGGTGCTAATACCTTCCCCTTGCATAACCGACTCCCGAATCCAAACATGGTTGCGACGACCTCGTCTTATACCTTTTCGTCAGGTTTTTCCGATCGTTTCCTTTCCCTTTCTGTGGGATAAATAACGAAAGGTGGCGACTCTTCTGTTTTGCCGGCACCTTATTTTCGCGGTAGCGACATAACTCACACTTCGATAGTTTAGCAAACAGCTTATTATCTTTCAACACCTGCAAAGCAATTCTCAAATGTCCTGCATGCTCTTCATCAGACTTAGAATAAATCAGTATATCGTCAATAAACACAACAATAAACTGATCCAAATAAGAATGGAAGATTCGGTTCATATACTCCATAAATACTCCTGGTGCATTAGTCACTCCAAAAGGCATTACAGCATATTCGTAATGTCCATATCTGGTTCTAAACGCCGTCTTCTGAATATCACCTTCTTTCACTCTAATCTGATGGTAACCCGACCTCAAGTCAATTTTGCTGAACACACAAGCTCCCACCAATTGATCCATCAAATCATCAATCCTTGGAAGAGGATATTTATTCTTAATGGTCACTTTATTCAACTGACGGTAATCGATGCATAAACGCATACTACCATCCTTCTTCTTTACCAACAGCACTGGAGCTCCCCACGGCGACACACTCGGTCTGATAAACTTTTTATCCAATAATTCTCCAATATGAGATTTCAATTCAGCCAATTCCACTGCCGACATCCTGTACGGCACCATAAATATAAGTCTCGTACCAGGAACAAGATCAATGCTAAATTCAACTTCTCTTGTCGGAGGTAATTCTGTAATATCATCAGGGAACACTTTGGGAAATTCATTCACCACCGCCAACTCTTTCATTGACATCTTGCTGTCAACAAATAATGATGCAAATAAAGCAAACATTTTAGCTTCATCCTCCATCAAGGTCCTCAATTCCTTATTAGACAAGGAATCCGCCAATGCTTCCTCTTATGGAGTAAGGAACAACAACACCTTTCGAAAACAATCGATGTAGACTCGGTTGAACTCCAACCAATTCATACCCAGAATAACATCCAAATTACCAAGTGGCAGACAAATCAGATCTACTCCAAAGTCTCTATCGAAAATATTCAGTGGACACTTCAAACACACCAAAGAAGTAGTCACTGAACCAATAGAGGGAGTTTTAATAGTCATCCGTCGCTCAAGAGTAGACGACACCAATCCTACTCTCTTCACACACTCAACAGAAATGAACGAGTGGGTTGCACCGTGTCAATAATAGCAGTCAAAGGAATATTATTGATAAAACAAATACCTTTGATGGAACGCTCTTCACTGGAAGATTGAGTTCCTACCACAGCAAATACCTTACCGCTGGCCTAAGACGCCTGAGACTTCTTTGGCTTCTCACAATGTGTACTGATATGAACTTTCTCACCACAGTTATAACAGGTAGGCATAGCGGCCCTGCAATCCGTTATCACATGGCCTAGCTTACCACACTTGAAACACTTCTTCACCTCATTAGGACACTCATTAGCACGATGGCCCATGCCACCGCACCGGAAACATTTCGAATCAGCAGATGTTTTCCCTTCTCTGGGCTTCTTATCAGTAGCAGCCTTATGTTACCCTTATCAACAGGAACACTGTAAGGAGTACCACCAAATCTCTGCTTACCTTTACGGTCATTCACAGCCTTATAATGTGCAATCCTGGCCCGGTTATCATTATCATAAATCCTGCTTCTGCTCACCAGCTCCGGATAATTCCTGATCTTCTGACAAGCGATCCCTAGCTTGACTTCCGGATGCAGCCCATTTTCAAACTTCAAACACTTGGAAGTCATTGCCGCCTCAACATTGTAATGAGGACAATACTGCACCAGCTCTTCAAACTTAGCAGTATACTCTGCCACAGTTAGATTACCCTGCTTCAGCTCCAGAAACTCTATCTCCTTAGCACTTCGTATATCTTCTGGAAAATACTTTTCCAGAAAACTAGTTCGAACTACATCCTAAGTAATTGCAGTTCCTGCAGTCTCCAATCTCTGGCGACTGTTGTCCCTCCAAGCCTCAGCTTCACCTTCCAGCATGTGAGTACCAAACTTCACTTTTTGCTCATCACTACAACCTGTTGTTCTGAAAATTTTCTCAATTGCCTTCAGCCACTTCTGTGCAGCTTCAGGATCCAAAATTCCTCCTTCAAACGTCGGTGGCTTGTTACTCTGAAACTATGCTAAATCTCCGAATTGGGCACCCTCAGCTTGGTTCTGATTAGCAACCACCTGTGCCATCGCTTGCATAGCAGTAGCCAAAGCGTCATCGTTCCTTCTTTCCATACTGCTCAACAATAACAACATCAGGTTAAAAGGTACACAATCTCTATCCTAAGGACAGACTCAACTACTACACTGGCCTGACGGACCGACCTGCTCTGATACCAATTGTAACACCCCACTTCCCAAAATTAAATAAAATACAATTATTTCAAATAAACATCAGAGTTCCTCCCTAAAAGTGGGATATCACATTCATAAAATTCAACAAAACACTTCATTAGAGGTTTTCACATTAAAGTAGCGGAAATAATCCTTAACTCAACATTTTCGGCCATCCGCCAAATACATGAACTCAATCATTAATAAAATTCACCAACATATGATACATCACAGGAATAAAACAAGTTCAACATAAAAACAAATAAATGCCCAAGTCCCGTGCTACGTATCAGAGCATCCTAAGACTCGATTTGCACACCATTATCCAAGCTAGCTAAGTACCTGGATTATCTGTACTTCCGAAGAAGCACAGACCACGACAACAACAAAGGGGTGAGAAAACATGATCAAAATTATCGGTAATAAGATACATGAATAAAAGGCAGTAAATATACAAATCATCACCCCACCAACATCAATCACGACCTACTGTCCAATCATCAAATACAACACCCAATAATGCAATTATGCAACTCAACACCATGCATGCGGTACCGACTCATTGGTTCATTCAATCGAACCCCTAATAGATTATATATACCCCTCCTTGGCAATGATCTATCCCCACCATTCTCCACAAAGGAGTACGGATGATCGCATACACTCCTCCCGAGCAACGATTTCATCCCACCAAAACATCATGATATGCACGACACCAAATACACAACAAATAACTCAAGCACGCTACGTGCACACGATCCTACTGATCACATTACCATACACAACAAAAAAATTCAAGCATACTAAGTGCACACGATCCTCCAGATCACATCACCATACATCATATATATATAACACCAATTAATCATATTAATTAAATCGAATATCATGGGAATTCATATTCTAATACCCAGTATACACTCTTCACCACCAAACATCATCCCTATACCCATCATGACCAAAGGGATCCTACAAAGCATCAACATTGGATGGAACCACAAAATAAAATAAGTTATGTCACGCTCGCCACCCTGCTCGCTTAGTGAAGCTCTAGCGAACATTCGCTACCTGCTCACCTAGCGAATATGCCAGCGAAGGCAGACAGTGGCTACTGGAAGTGTTCGCTACCTAGCTCGCCTAGCGAGTACTCGCTACCTGCTCGCCTAGAAAACCTGCTAGCGAGCGTCTGTGATAGTGAAAACCCTCACTGTCCAAAATGTCACTTTGATTAATTCCAAGCCTATCATTCTTCATCCATCTTCTACCTATTATTACTACAACTATTATACACAACTCTAATCAATTGTTCCTCAAATTTTCTCTCCAGAATCAAAACTCATGGTCATTACCAAAACCACAGAAGTTACACAGAACCCCACCAAAACCACAACTCTGCTACGTTACGCAGAAACTCACCAAAATCACCACAATATATGCACAACTTCATCAATATCAGCAACAATCATAAACATAACAATATACTCATCTTGTTCATCAAATCCCTATGGGGTTAAGGAATCCCCTATACCCAATTCATGTAAAATACCAATCCCAATCAGTTTCTCCCCCCTTTACCTCGATTAATTGCTTCGATTGATGAAGAATCCCCAAGAAACTGACAGCCTTAGCCTTCTTCCTCTTCCTCTTTGTTCTTCCTCCTTAACCTTGCTCTAAAACTATTTATCGTGTTCTCTTCTCCTTTCTACCCCAAAACCCCTCTTACATTTCTAAATCCTTATTTTATTTATTCCAATAATAATAATAATAATAATAATAATAATAATAATAATAATAATAATAATAATACTATTAATTATTAAATTATCACCACCATTAATCATATTATATTAATATTAAACTCCATAGTTATTAAATAATCCTCATAACTTAAGGGTACCCACCAACACTCTCAAACACACCCCACATAAGGACACACCAAAATAAAATAACACCAAAAAACTAAATAATTAAAATGGGTGTTACAAGATTCAGCTGGTCAAATCTGTCTTGGACCCATTCTGCTTCGTCAATCTTGGTTTCCATCAATACCCTCAAGGACGGTATCTCTACTTCAATGGGGAGGACAGCGTCCATTCCACACACTAATGAGAAAGGGGTTTCCCCTGTTGAAGTTTGCACTGAAGTTTTGTATCCGTGCAAGGAAAATGGTAGCATTTCATGCCAATATTTGTAAGTTTTTACCATCTTTTGCAGGATTTTCTTGATGTTTTTATTTGCAGCTTCAACAACTCCATCCATTTTAGGATGGTAAAGAGAAGAATTGTGGTGTGCAATCTTGAAACTTTCACATAGCTCCTTCATGGTTTTATTGTTCAAGTTGGTCCCATTATCTGTTATGATCCGGCTTGGAATTCCATAACGACAGATAATCTCTTTCTTGATGAAGCGGGCAACCACTTGCTTAGTTACGTTGGCATAAGAAGCAGCTTCTACCCAATTTGTGAAGTATTCAATGGCAACTAAGATGAATTTGTGACCGTTGGAAGCTTTAGGCTCAATTGCCCCAATCATGTCAATGCCCCACATTGAGAAAGGCCACGGTGATGATAAAACATTCAACAGTGTTGGAGGTACGTGCACCTTGTCGGCATAAATTTGGCACTTATGGCATTTTCTGGAATATTGGATGCAATCACATTCCATGGTTAACCAGTAATACCCAGCTCTCAAAATTTTTTTAGACATAGCATATCCATTGGCGTGAGTTCCAAAGGTTCCTTCATGAATTTCTTGAAGTAACATGTCTGCTTCACGTTTGTTAACACATCTAAGCAGAACCATGTCATGGTTTCTCTTGTACAACACATCACTTCTGAGGAAGAAATTGGATGCTAATTTCATCATAGTCTTCTTGTCAAGATTGGTAGCATCGACTTGATACTCTTGCTTTAGCAGATAATTCTTAATGTCATGGAACCATGGCTTGTCATCAATTTCTTCTTCAACCATCTGACAGTAGGCAGGCTCAGTCTTGCGTTCAATTCAAATGAGTGTAGTATCGTTGACTAATCTGACTTTCCACATTAAGGCTAACATGGCTAAAGCATCGACAATGTGATTCTCAGTCCTCAGAACATGTTTGAAAGTGATCTCATCAAAGTACTCGATCATTTCAACAATGTAAGCTCTGTATGGGATTAACTTCTCGTCTCTGGTCTCCCATTCACCCTTGACTTGATAAATCACCAAGGATGAATCTCCACTCACCCTTGACTTGATAAATCACCAAGGATGAATCTCCACTCACTTCAAGAATTTTGATTCGAATGTCAATAGTTGCTTCAATACCAAGAATGCATGCTTCATATTAGGCGATATTGTTGGTGCATTCAAAATCTAACCTTGTTGTAAATGCGGTATAGCCACCTTCTGGATTCATCAGAACAACGCCTATGCCATGCCCACTGTAACATATGCCAACGGGCAAGTCTTCCAGTCTGAGCAGACTTTTCAAAAATATATTTTATTGGATCCATTTTCGAGATCAACAAAGTAGTATGACAGACCATGTATTGTCTGAGACGCCTAGAAGACCATGCTAGCGCACAACAAGTCTTTTCCAAAAGTGAATATTTGCTTTCACAATCAATAAACTTCTTGTTCAAGCAGTAGATGGCATGCTCTTTTCGTCTAGTCTCATTGTGTTGACCCAACATGCAACCCATAGACTGAAGGTAGGAAAAACACTTAGAAGGGGGGGGGTTGAATAAGGGCTTTAAAACAATTAATGATAGAAAAATAACACAATATTTTTATCTTGGTTCGTTTAAACTCAAACTAATCCAGTCCACCCTACCAAGGTGATTTGCCTTTCTCAACAAGGACTTAATCCACTAAATCAAACTGATTACAGTGTTAACCACTAAGACAACTTTCTTAGTCTTCTCAAGAAATCTGACGACACTTGGTCTCTTAAGGAATCTTTTACAAAAGATAAACTAACAATGTGTTTAAGATCTGCTTCTAAAAAGCTATAGCACAACAGTGATTTTTACATAAGTTTTAGAACGAAATAAAACTATTCAGCTTGAAGAAAGTTTGTATGAGTTGAATAATATATCAAGAATTTGTCAATGATTCGTTGGTAGTTCGTTAGCCTTTGAAGTGATACTGAGACTTGCTTTTATAGTACTTTGAAATCCATTTCTCAAAGACTGTGCAACCTATGCATTCTGTTCTTTTTGTCTTCTATTGACTTTTCCTTTCTCAGAAGAGGAATGTTCTGACAAATCCTTTTTGTCTGAATTCCTGTGTCATGCACGAATAAGGAAAGAGTCGTTTGGATAATGACAAGGAATATGCCAACGGATCTTTATTTGAACAACATCTTCTTCAATAACTTTGGAACGCCTTGCATCAGAACTTCTGATGATGTTCCTAGTTCTTCAGATCAGAGTTAACTCAATCAGAGTTTCTCTATCAGAGTTTGCAGCAAAGTGCTTTAAGCGTGAAAATCTTTATCAGAGCATACTTGCTTATCAGAGCTTCTGTACTTGCAGCATTAAGTACTTCCAGAGTCTTCTGAAGCTTTACGTATGTTCTTTACTCAAGTTCTTCTTAGCTTTGCTCATAGTCACTGTAGCAGATCAGAGTCTTCTGATGTGTTGCTTCTGACGTTCAGAGCTTTATCATTTTATAGTGTTTAGAGGCGTTCTTGCTTCCAGAATAATATTAATTTTGATATTTGAAACAAATAAACACTTGAACAAAATTAGAGTATATAAATTCTCTATACAAAATTTCATTAATGTTATCATCAAAACAATGAGATATATTAAACACCAATCTGTGTTCTAACAATCTCCCCCTTTTTGATGATGACAAAAACTATGGGAAATTTTGTTTAAATAGAAAAGAAATATCTCTCCCCCTGAGAATATTAATCTCCCCCTGAAATGAATACTTCTGAAAAGATTAAATACTTCCCTTTCAGCTTTTGTATTCTTTTTAGCATCAGAGGAAACTTGTAGATTCTCAGACTTTAGTTCAGAGTTAATTCTTAGAAATTTGTCAGATGAGAATTATTAGCTCTGAAACACTCAAAAATATGATTAGATGAAATTTATCATGTATGAGTTGCCTTTTTGGTAACTGTTTATGTGAATTATCAAAATTACCATTTTCTCCCCCTTTTTGTCATATCAAAAAGAATCTTGATAAAGAAAAACTTTAAGACAGAAAAAAATAACAGAGGAAAAACAATAAATCATATGATAGATTCAGCCAGAAAAACATAACATTCAGATGCATTGATAAAGATAATCCAAAACAGAAACAAACAAACAGATAACACATAAGTGCACAAACAACACAAAAATTAAGAAGGACGAGAAGCTAAAATCCTCAGAAGATTTGTTATCTCAGATGTGGACTCGTCTTGTTTCGCCATCCATGTCTTGATTTCTTCAGTTGTCTTTTCCTGCTTGACCATCTAAGATCTTATCTCAGTGTTGCTAGCCTTGAGTTCAGCAAATTGAGCATGCAAATCTTCGTCTTCTTTCTTCACTTCAGATGACTCAAGAGCAGATGCAGAAGAAGAAACATCGTGAACAACCAAAGATGCAAAAGCATTCTGGACAATCATGTCAGAAGGTTGAGCAGAGTCAAGAGTCTCTTCAGGACCTGGAGCAAAAACTTCTGGAACGACTACTTCAGGCCTCGACAGTTCAGCAGTCTCAGATGAAACAGAGTCTTCAGAAGGAAGACACACATCCTTTGCAGGTGTGTTTTCCAGAAGCAAGGTTGGATTTCTGCTAACACTCAGAAGAGTGAGTCTGACAGCTTCAGCAAATCTGACCTTTGCATCATCAGAAAAAATCTCTTGAAGATTTGAAGCAACATAATTGAATCTATTTTTGAATCTCTTCCAGATAGCTTCAGAATCATCAGGATTCATACTTGAAAGACATTCCTTCTTGATAGTAGATAACCACATGTTTATTTCTTTTTTAAAACCAGCAAACAGAGTACCAACATCCAGCCTAGGTTTGGGTTTCAGGTAGGCTTCTAATGATGGTGTTTTGGTGGTTTCAGAAGTTGAAGAGATGGAAAAGGAAGGGATAATGATAACAGGTGGGTATGAAGAAGATGGAGTGAAGACAGATGAAGTATTAACAGTCTTAGGTTCAGATGGGGTTGTTTCAGATGAGAAAGCACCATCATCAGGGTCAGATGGGATAGAAACAAAAGGTTTGAGAAGAGATGAAATGACATCTGATCTATCAGAATCAGTGGAATCAGATGACTCGGAAGATTAAGATGATCCAGATGGAACTGGATAGACAGTCGTGAGAGGTTGCAGATCATGAACGACTGGTTCAGGATCAGATGGGATGGTTTCTGGTTGTTGTTGGTCAGAAGTTTGTTTTTCAGATGGGGGATGTTCAGAAGGTTGGTTTACAGAAGGTTGTGGTTCAGAAGTTTGTGGAACAAAAGTTGGGGTTTTATCAGAAGTAGTTTTCTGATGGATGTTGAAGGAAGGTGTTGATGGTACAGATGTTATGTGTTCAGATGGTTATGGTTCAGATGGAATAGGTTCAGAGTCGTGAGGAGGAGAAGGTGAGGGAATTGGGTCATAAGAAGGAGGTTCAGATGTGAGTACTTCTCTTATTGTTTCTAAAATAGAAGATAAATTGGCAGAAGGGTTACCTTTTTGCTTCTTGATGTGTTTTGGCTTTGCAGAAGATGCTTCGCCAGAAGCTTTCCTCTTGGGCTTAGAAGATCCTTCTTCTGAGACCTTTCTTTTCTTCCTCTGTCTCTCCCCATAGAAATCTAGTCCAGGTTCATCTTCTCTTTGAATCAGATGTTCTGGCAAAGGGGTTTCATCTGCTAAGCATTCAGTTATGTAAGCCAGAATGATTTCCTTTGGTTCGTTAGCATAGAAAAGAGGAAAATCATCTAAAGGAATTCTTCTCTTGCTTACTTCTTCAGTGTTAATCTGACCTGGTGCAGAAGTAAGTTCATCCACTATCCTCATCCTCTGCAGACTTTTGCCATTCAGAGGTTTTCCAACAATTGAAGCTAACTCTTCTTTCATACCAGCCTCTGTCAGATGACCAACTAAGCCATTTTCAGTCAGAATATCTTAGATTAGTCTTCCCATAGGGATCCAGTTTCTCACCTTCTGATGCTTTATCTTGACAGATTCTCTGGACATTTTTACATGTCCCCACAGATGAGTGAAAAGTAAGTAAGGCATATCCACCTTGATACCTTTACCCAGACAATACATGAAATACATCTAATTAGAGTTGATGTAGTCAGGAGAATTTGTAGATTTCCTGTGATGTATGCAACCTAAGAAGATCTTAGCCCAGATCTTGTATTGAACCTTTAAATCCTTTATCTTGCTTGAAGCTTCCCCAGAAGTGAAGACTTCACTGTACACCTCATCCATATCCTCAGATCTTCAGTGATAATAATTTCTTTACCCAGAACTGAAGACACAATGAATTTGGGGAAAACGCTTGCATGAATCCAAAACTCTTTAACCAAGCAAGGATAAACTGGACCAACCAGTCTATCAAAATACTTTGTCCATCTTTGTGATGACACAACTGGACGCAAATCATAACCATTCACAACAATACTTTCAAAATCTATCAAGAACTCACATAAAACTTCCAGTTGATCAACGAGTGTGAGGAGAGTTCTTACAGGTTCTTTGAACGGAGTAGGACCCATTGCAAAAGATGAAACAGCAGCCATTGTAGATTCAAACTATTGAGAGGTTGAAGATGAAGTTGCCATTTCTGATCTTGTGAGATAACGAGTTATTCTTTGAGATTTAGGTTTAGAGGAGATGAAGAAGCAATGAAGCAAACAGAAATGCATAAAAGGTGTGAGAGAGAGTGAAAAGTGTGAGAGGTGTTATGTTGTGGAATTTATAGGGGCAAAAATTAGGGCACACATTCACACGTTCAGCATTTAATTCAATTAAATTAAAACAAAAAGTCACATAAAAAAGAATAATGATTTAATAGCATTAAATGATACTGACAAGCGTGGGGAGGAAAACAAGAAATTGAGAATTCAAACAGTACCTCAAAACGGCGTCTCATTGAGTACACTCCACCTTTTCAGATATCATGTAACACGTGTTTGATATGGATGTGCCTCTGAATCTCTTTAGAATAAGAAATGTTAAACAACGCTCAGATCTTCTGAGACTTGTTAGATCAGAGTTTCACAAAAAATAGATAATATACCAAAAGAAATAATCAGATAAATTACTTCAGAATATAGATATTAATCATATTTCATCTAAATAAATTTGACTCTGAATAATAGTTTTATTCTGGACAAAAATCCATACTAATATTCTTCAGAATAAATTTAAACCTATCTTCAGCAAGGGGTTTTGTGAAGATATCAGCCCATTGATGGTCTGTATCAACAAAATTTAAACTAATAATTCCCTTCTGAACATAGTCTCTGATAAAATGATGCTTAATTTCTATATGCTTTGCCTTAGAATGTAAAATAGGATTCTTAGAAAGGAAAATAGCAGAAGTATTATCACAGAAAATATAAATGTTACTCTCATGTATATGATAATCTTCTAGTTGACTCTTCGTCCAGAGCATCTGTGTGCTACAACCAGCAGCAACAATGTATTTTGCTTTTGTTGTTGATAGCGCTATTGTGGGTTGCTTCTTGCTGAACCATTAGATCAGATGACTCCCCAGAAACTGACAGCTTCCAGAAGTACTTTTACATTCTATTCTATCTCCAGCATAGTCAGCATCACAGAATCCAATTAATATGTATTCATCAGAGCTTCTGTAACACAAAACCCATGTTAGTAGTACCTTTGAGATACCTCAGAATCCTCTTAACAGCTGTTAAGTGAGATTTTCTAGGATCTGATTGGAATCTAGCACATAGACACACACTAAAGAGGAATTCAGGTCTAGAAGCAGTCAAGTACAGAAGAGAACCAATCATACCTCTGTAGAGCTTCTGATCTACCTTTTTACTTACCTCTTCTTTACCTAGCGTGCTTGTAGGATGCATTGGAGTCTTAGCTAGCTTGCTTTCTGTCATGTTGAATTTCTTTAGAAGCTCCTTTACATACTTTGTCTGATGTATGTAGGTGCCTTCTGGAGTCTAATTCACTTGAATTCCCAAAAAGAATTTGAGCTCTCCCATCATGCTCATTTCAAATTCTGCCTGCATAGATTGAGCAAACTCCTTTCCAAGTGTAATATTGGTAGTTCCAAAAATAATATCATCAACATAAATCTGACAGACTAAAATGTCTTTCTTAATTGATTTATGGAAGAGAGTAGTGTCAACTTTTCCTCTGATAAAATTATTTTCCAGAAGGAAATTACTCAGCCTCTCATACCAAGCTCTGGGAGCTTGTTTTAAGCCATAGAGTGATTTCTTCAGTTTGAAAACGTGTTCTGGAAATTTTTCATTTTCAAAACCAGGAGGTTGATGGACATAAACTTCCTCTTCTATGAAACCATTTAAGAAAGCACTTTTAACATCCATCTGATACAAAGCGATGTTATTCTGTGCAGCAAAGGAAATAAGCAAGCGAATAGATTCTAACCTTGCCACAAGAGCATATGTCTCTGTGTAATCTATACCTTCTTGCTGACTGTACCCTTGAACAACCAGCCTAGCCTTGTTTCTGATAACTTCTCCTTGCTCATTCAGCTTGTTTCAAAAGACCCATTTAGTTTCAATGATGTTGAATCCATTTGGTCTTGGAACCAGATCCCAGACGTCATTCCTTGTGAATTGGTTAAGCTCTTCTTGCATAGCAAGTATCCAATCATTATCGTTCAGAGCCTCATCCACAGAAGTAGGTTCAATGATAGATACCAAACCAAACAATGACGTTCCAGAAGATCTGAGAAATGATCTTTTTCTGATAGGATCATCCTTCTTTCCAATTATCATTTCCTTTGGATGAGAGGCTTTGATTCAGGATGATCCTTTAACATTTGGTTCTTCAGAAATTGTCAAGCTATCCATCTGAGCAGTCAAGGGAGTAGCATCTGACGTTGCTTCTGGTGCTTTTGCTTGAGCTTTGTCTGCCTCTGATTCTTCAGAGTCAGTGAGAAGGACTTCTCTATCTACAGAAATTTCAAGTTGCTTTGGCTTTTTATTTCCAAGCTTATCATTAAATCTAACATGAATTGATTCCTCTACAATCTATGTCTCAGTATTGTATACTCTGTAGCCTTTAGAGTGTTCAGAATATCCAAGCATGAAACACTTTTGAGCTTTAGAATCAAACTTGTTCAGATTTTCTTTAGTGTTTAAAATAAAACAAACACATCCAAAAGGATGGAAATAAGAAATGTTGGGCTTTCTATTCCTCCACAATTTATAAGGAGTCTTCTCCAGAAGAGGTCTTACAGACACTCTGTTCTGAATATAACAAGCTGTATTCACTGCTTCTGCCCAAAAATGTTTTACCATGTTAGTCTCGTTGATCATGGTTCTGGCCATTTCTTGCAATGTTCTATTTTTCCTTTCTACAACTCCATTCTGTTGAGGAGTTCTAGGACAAGAAAAATCACGTGCGATGCCATTTTCTTTAAAAAAAATTCAAAGTATTTATTTTCAAACTCTCCACCATGATCACTTCTGACTTTAACAATTTTAAATTCTTGTTCATTTTGGACTTGTTTGCAGAAGTCAATGAATTCAGAATGTGACTCATCCTTATGTTTCAGGAATTTTACCCATGTCCATCTATTGTAGTCATAAACTATGACTAATCCATACTTCTTGCCTCTGATGGATGCAGTTTTCACTAGTCCAAACAGATCAATATGAAACAGCTCTAATGGTCTAGAGGTAGAAACAACATTTTTTGCTTTGAAAGAAGATTTTGAAAATTTTCCTTTCTGACATGCTTCACAAAGAGCATCTGAGTTGAACTTCAACTGAGGAAGTTGTTGCACCCCAAAATTTGACCAACTACTTAGTGCAATTTGGCTCATGTTTCGACTCATTTCATTTTGCATTTGCATACTGCGTACATTGCATTTTTTCCAGTCAGATTGACTTTATCGGGGTTACAGCCCTCTGATCACGCTTCAGGAATTTCAGGCCAATACGAGGACGTATTTTGAGAATTGGTGCTCGTCCCGGTGTTTTTAGCTCTCGCTGTTGTTTTTGAGGACATCTCGGTGTCCGGTTTTTACCGTTTATTGCGCTGTATTCGCGCAGCTTTTTTTCTAATCGATTTAATTGGTTGTACTGTATTTTTAGATTTTTTCCTTATTTTCTAGAATTTTTTAATGGATTTAATTGATTTTTCTAGATATTAGATAGATTTTTTAATAGCTTTAATAGATATTAAATGTTTTTAAATAGTTTTTAGTTTTAATTTATTTTTTAGGAATTACTCTAATCATTTTTAGATAATGGTCTTAATAAGATAATTGGTTCTAGAGTTTAAGTAGTTTTTTTTAATGATTTTAATAGGAAATTCTTTTACTAGGATTGTTTAAATAGGTTTAATAAATCTTTTTCTATTTTTAATAGATTTAGGAATTAATGGAGATTAATTAGATCTTAATCACTTATTTTAGAGGTTAATTAGGGTCTTAGTTCATTTTAATTGGATTTATTAGCTTTAATTAGGTTCAGAATAGTCTTAATTGTCATTTAGGCTTTAATTGCAGTTTTAATTTTCGTTTAGTATTAATTGGATTTAATTAGGGTTTAATCATTGGTTAATTAGCTGTTAATTCAATTAATTCGTGGGCCAGGTGTCTGATTTGTGGGGGCCCAGTCCAACTCACCACTTGTCATGCGTATAAAGTCCCACGCGTGCATTCCCTTATGAGGCCACTTCACCCTTCTGCATGTCCCCACTTCCGCCACATCACCGCCACACGTGTACACCTCTCCATCTCTCTCTCCCATGCATTGCCACGACACCTCTTGAGGTGTCACCCTCACACGTTCTCCGACCATGCAAACACGTTTGGGAACCCGCCGGAGAAATCATCACGGCCGGAATCCTCACCGTAACCGTCGCCAGAAATTGCAACACTACCAGAAGATTCATCCTCTTCATCTAAGGTTTCCAGATCTGTAACAACATCTGTCTTTCTCCACCGTGATCATCATCATCTTCATCCTAGATTCATCAATCTTGGGAGATTTTACCAGAACGATGAACATTCATCTTAACCTTCATCGCCTTCATCGTTTTTTCCAGAGTCATTCATCATTGTTCATCGGTTTCCACTCAACTTCTCCAGAAATTCCTAGGACCTTCATAGTGTTCATAATCATCTCCATGAATGTTCATCATCGTTTATCATTTTTTCCAGCAATTCATCAACGGTGTTCATATCCAGATCTTCATCCAGATCAGTGCAAGAACACTGTAACCGTTTTCCAGAAGCCTCATCAAGATTCAACAATCTTCATCAGCTATCTTCAAGATCTTCAAGGATCTTCGAAGATCTTCATCCTCTCCGTATCACCGTTTTTCCAGATTCCTTCAAGATCCTCCACATCCTCAAAGATTCACAGCAATGCACCTTCGGAGAACCATTCTCGGACCTACTTCTCCTACTCGCCTCAAGAGCAAAACGTGCAAGAACTTTCGTCAGGATTCACCATGAACAATCGTCCGTGTTCGCCGTATTTGCATCAACTCCATAACTTCTTCTTCAAGGACTTCAAGATCCACAAACCATGAACGTTCGAATCTCCATCGCTCGTATCTTCTTCCGATTTGCAAACGCTCATCAAGGTATCATTTCCGTATTTACCACCTCCATTGAGACATGCAAGTTGAAAGAAGATTCGGAACAGAGAGTGAATGAAGAATTTTAGGTGAAGGAAATGTGGATTCGTTGTTTGTTAAAGATTGATATTAGGGTAAGGATTGAGTTGTGTTTTCGGTGGAAGACATGAGGAAGTTTGAGGCGGTGATGGGAGAATAGCTGACGGCGGCGGCAGAAGCTGGGAGAAGGAGAGAAGAGGGACTAGGGTTTCAGAAAGAGGAGAAGTGAGGGAAGAGAGGAAAGGTTCATGGACCCTGGGAGGGAGTTGATGGGCCTTCGGCCCAATGAACATTGTTGATCCATACACCGCCCAGTTACTTACGCACCCCGTCTTTTTTTTTCTTTCTGCTTTTTTGTGGACGTTGGGTTTTGTTGTTGGGCTGGGCCCAACGTTCGCTGGCCACACCTCCGTTTTCACCAATACACCCCCTGTCCCCCTTTTTTTGTATTATTGTTGTTTTTCTGGATGTATTGTGGGCTCGGCCCAGTGGCTGTTTTTTTTCTGCATTCACCCTGGTTCTGCAGATTGTACCCCCCTCCACTTCAATTTTTAATTTCTCTTGTATTGGGCATTTGCTTGTAATAGTTAGTTTTATTTTCCTATTTTTCTTTGTAGGAACTATAGTGAAGAATATTATTAGCATATTTTCATATAGATTTAATAATATAGAATTTTATTCTAGTTTGCTTTATGGATATTATAGAATTTTTAGGTTATTTTCTATTGTGCATTTTACATAGAATTTCCTATTTTCTTTAGATAGTTTTTCTTATAGAATATTATAGATACTTTAGTATAGTTTTTCACTCTATTTTCTTTATAGCAAATTATAGAATATTGTGCACATGATTTTACTCTATTTTCTGTATGCATTTACTCGTATTTTCTCTAGAGTTATATTTTCTATTAGAAATTAATTGCTGTATTTTAGGAGTAGCATTTTATTTCCATTTTGTCGTTGGATTTCTCTCCTATTTTCATTTCTATCTGATTTTATCTTCGATTTTATTTTTGGCTGGCCGTGTGACGCGATTCAAGTGGAGAATGATTTTCGATATCATTTCTCTATCTTGTCTTTGACACGGACATCAATACGCTACCTCTTAGAGTTCGATTTCTCGCGTAAGTCGAACCATGACGGTCTAAGCGTTACATTGTTCTGATTCGAGCGTCATCATCAAAGATCCAGAGAGGAGAAGATTGGAATGGAGCTTGCGCGCATGTCAGGAGCCCAGGAGCTGCTTCGTTCAACATCATCTTTCATCTTCAAGTCTTCAGGCAACCGTCGAGTGTTGTGAGTTGTATCGTTAGATTCGTGGGAAATGACAGTTGAGGAGTTTCTTCTCAATCGTCTAGGATGTCTAGTATGGTACCCTTTGGGTGACATGCGACGCATTCGCTCCTACGTCTTAGGTTCTTGCGTGTGTGTCCCGAGTTCCTTCCCGTTTGGAGCGTAGGCCTGCCTCCTCTTTGTTCTCGCCCCCGTGCGATCGAAACCCCGTTCTCTCACGTTCAGGCGATCAAGACCCTTTCTCTTGCCCCCGTGAAATCGAGACTCGTTTTCCCGAACTACGTAAGCTCTGATCTCTCAAGCCTGTTGAGAGTACGTAGGCACAATACTGATGTATTGGCGAGCCACCTTTCCCGTAGCCCGTAGTCCGTCGAACTACGTTTGCTCTGATCTCTCGTACCAGACGAGAGTACGTAGGCATAGGATGCGACATCCTAGCGAGCTACCTCCCTCCTCCCTTTTCCCCGTTCCCCGTTTTAGCTGTAGTAGGCTGAGCTACAGCTGCTCTGATTTTCTCTGATGAGAATATGTAGGCATAGGATGCGATATCCTAGCGAGCACACTAACAACTAACCTTTTTATTCTCTCGCTGCCGTGCGATCGAGACTTTCCCGCTGACGACTGATGTCTCCCTTTCTCTTGCCCTTGCGCATTTGAGACCAGACCGTAGTTCTAAGCTCCTGTAGGTTCCCATACCTTTAAACCCGACATACTACGTCCGTTCTACCGCAAACAGGTACGCCTAAGTCTCCAATGGTCGAGCAGCACACACCTAACTGCTAGAATGCGCACGCTAGTATCGTCAATCCTTTCTCTCACCCCCGTGTGACCGAGAACACCCCTGTCTAGCCGTAGTTAGCCTGAACTACGTCATGCTCTGATTTCTCTGATGAGAATACGTAGGCACAAGACGCGACGTCTTGCCGAGCAAAATTCCCCCGTAGTTTCCCGAACTACGTTGACTCTGATTTCTCATTCTCTGATGAGAATATGTAGGCATAGAGTGCGACGCTCTATCGAGTCAGTTTCTTCCCATTTAGATTTAGCAGCCGTAGATAGATTGTTTTTCACCCGTCAGATAAACACAACAAGCGTGGATCCCATCGAGTACGATGGACGTGAGGGGTGCTAATACCTTCCCCTTGCGTAACCGACTCCCGAACCCAGACAATGGTTGCGATGACCTTGTCTTATACCTTTTCGTCAGGTTTTTCCGATCGTTTCCTTTCCCGTTCTGAGGGATAAATAACGAAAGGTGGCGACTCTTCTATTTTGTCGGCACCTTATTTTCGCGGAAGCGACAGCTGGCGACTCTGCTGGGGAAATGTAGTTTCCTGGGATCCAACGTCCCGTATGCGAGTCAGTTTGGGGATCCAAAGTCCCCTGCGAGAGTCAATCCTAGCACTTGTTTGCGTGTCTGTGGGTGTTTATTTTTGTGTTGTATATTACTGATGTATTTACATTTCCCGCACTATATTATTATCTGTTGTGCTGTTGTGGGATGGGAACTCTGATGAGTGAGAAGCCAGACCCAGGCTTGAGTGCACCTTAGAATTAGTTGTGGAAATTAGTGGGCGCGTGCTTGCTTCGCAGGCACTAGTGTCTCATGAAATCCACGCTCAGACGAGGTTCTCCCAGTTGACTTCTTTTTCAACCCTTTGGGTTGAGGGGGTTGTTGGTTTGGAGGATTGTCGACTCTGGGGACCGATCATTTGGAAGTTGGCTAAGTGAGGCCTCTTCAGGACATGATGATGCCACACCTTCTGGGTATCGTATCATCAGTCTTGAAAGTCTGTGACGCTGATGACCACATAGGATGCCGAACTTGTGTCAGTTTAGGTCCATACCCGTGAGTGGGAGGGTTTTTGCAGGAAACATGACTTCCAGCCTACCCGGTATTTTTGGTTTTATCTCGTCAGAGCAGACTTATCCCATCAGCAGTGCAACAGTAATCGGAGCTTTGTGGGGGCTGTGATCCCGTGTTTTTTGCATCTTGCATTGCATTTGCATAAACATTCCTGCATCATATTGCATGTCATTCTCCAGCTAGCCAGAGCTCTTATCCATCCTTTGTTTTGCTGTAGAGGGTGATTCTCCGGTGTTTGGTCTGAGCAAGTGTCGACTGTTAGAAGACGACCAAGGGGTTGAAGCAGAATTGAGCAGAATCAAGCAGTGAAGTCAGTTGAAAGTTGTTGGTAGCTATGTCAGATAGCAGCTTCCGGTCTGTTGATACCTTGTCCGGTTTCACTATTACGTCCAATCCTCTGTACGGTTCTATGCCTGATGAAGACTTCCCGCAAGTGAACAACCTTACTACAACTCGACTTGTACAGCCTTCTGTTGAAGACCGAGATCTACATGAGCAGTTTGTTGTCCGAAGTGAGCGTCCTCCTTCTATTGATACCTCAGACTATCAGGGTGTTGTTTTCCCTGTGCCAAATTCCCGAAGAGAGGTCCCGATAGCAAAGACTGAAGACCCATTAGCTCTCGTGTATGCTAAAAGGTTTCATGCGTTGGATGAAAGATTCAAAGCCTTGAAAGGTAAAGACATTGTTAACCTCAATGCTACAGACATGTGTCTGGTTTCTAGCCTAGTGTTACCTCCGAAGTTCAGAGCGCCGAGGTTTGAAAAGTACAAAGGAGACAGTTGCCCGAAGTAACATTTGGTGATGTTCTGCCGAAGAATGACTTTGTTTGTGCAAAACGACAAGTTGATGATTCACTGCTTTCAAGATAGTCTGACTGGGGCATCTCTGAGTTGGTATATGCAGTTAGAGGGTAATCAGATCCGATCATGGGTGGATTTAGCCAATGCTTTTCTGAAGCCGTATGACTACAATCTTGATGTAGCTCCTAGTCGCATGCAGCTGCAAGAATTGTCTCAAGAGAACAATGAACCTTTCAGGAAGTATGTTTAGAGATGGAGAGAATTTGCTGCTAGAGTGCAACCACCGCTTCTAGACCGAGAGTTAAAAGGCATGTTCGTAAACTCCTTGCAGAGCCCGTACTTCGAAAGAATGCTTGGAGTTGCACCAAATTTCTCTGAATTGGTAAGGGCAGGAGAACACATCGAGTATGGTGTAAAGACTGGAAGAATCCAGAATGTTTCGGGCGGTCAGGCTAGTGAAACTGAATCTCTCTATAGCTGTCAAACTGAAGAAGGAGTTGTGATCAATGCAATCATGCCCGATGTTGGGTATCCTCGAGATGAATCGGTGAAATCTGTTGGTTCCTCATCTCCTCAGCGGTCAATATCCTCCGTGTCCTGTTACTCTGGACAGACAATTGTGCCTAGGGCACCACATCGGGAACCTTATGTCGCTCCTCTTGCAAATCCACGAGCCCGTGGCCGAGGTTATCAGAATCAACGTCAGAATCAGAACTGACCTCGTAACAACTTGGAACGAAGGAATGCTCCTTCTCATCCAGTGCCTGTTCCGTATAGCCAGATTCTTCCACAGTTGATTCAGAATTCTTTGGTGGAAGCTAAAGCTCTTAAGCCCGTGCCAGAGCCCTACCCTCCTGGGTACAATCACCACGCTCAGTGTGGATACCATGGTGGATCCCCGGGGCATTCAACTGAAGATTGCAAAGCTTTTCAGGCAAAAGTGCAACAGTTGATCGACAAAGGGTGCATTTCCTTTTCAGAAGGAGTTTTGGTTGTGCACGACAACCTCTCAACTGTCTGAGCTCGCAGATTCAAAGGGTTATTTCCAGAGGCCATTGGTCCAGACGGGCAGACGTCCTCAGCGTTGGCAGTCCTCAGACTTTTTATCATTTGCATTTGTAGTTTCCTTTCTGTCAGTTACTACTTGCTGTTAAACATTGTTTGTTTTGAATGGTAATATTGATGAAGTGACTATGCATTTTTCTGAATTAATCATGTCGCTGTCACTCATTTACTGCATTGCACTGACACTCGCATTTTATTTACTCCACTTTATCACTACGATTAGTAAAGGTTGGAGGGAGGATGATGAAACTGAATACTCATAATCGATGATCATATGCTTTCGGATAAAACCCTGCCTATGATGTACAGGCATTGTTTCAAATCCCCTAAACACTGGAGATATAAGGAGTTAGTCCCTTGTTAACCACTTCGAGCCAAGAAGTAGAAGTTTTTTCGGACTTTTAAACCCTCTCATCTTAACCCGGGGCAGGGTAGTTGTCAGTTAGCTTAATCGAGCGTTCAAGTCTTATAGAGGAGTGTTGTCTTTCGAGGACCAATCACATCGCGTTTTTCCCCAGTGGTCGTACCTCATTAACCACAATGGTTAAACCTCACCAATCAGGAGTGAGACAATTATAAACCTCTCGGACGAATCCAGACAGCCAGTGTCGCACGACTTGTTTCGAAAGAAAAAAGGAATAAGAAAGCCCGCTAAGTAAAAGAAAAAAGCTGGAAAGTTAATACTTAGGCAAAAATCAGGGCATCCCGCTGGACTTCAAAAGAAAAATCGAAAAGAACTCTGAAGAGTCAGTCCAGGAAAAAATTAGGGAATCAAAAGAATGAAAAATAAAGGATATAAAAAGAAAAATCCTCGAACAAGGACAAAGTCGTGTGGATACAGACACCGAAACGAAAGAGGAGTAACTGTTACTCTGAAAACCTTGTGAGTTCTTTAACCACTATTCCCAATATTCAACATACCTCTCGAAGAGGCGAGCGCTCGAGCCAAGTTAACCGAACTTTAGGATCGGAGATCATCACGTAGAAGGGGTGGGTACAAATCATAATTTGAGCCAAATGTCCTTTGTTTCACGAACCGTGAACCCGACCACGATACAACCCTTAAAAGACCTAATTGAGGCAGGGTTTGTTCTGAAAGCGCATTGCGATAAGGTTGAGTAACCTGACTCCTACATGATTTGCTAATCATATTCTTGTTGTGTTTTTCACTGATCAAATCAGCACTATGTTTGAACTGTTGGTTCATTCTTCACTCACTATCATGATACGTAAATGAGTGACAGCACTTTTTTTCAAAGTCTGCATGAACACTGCATTAAAATTACCATTCGTGAATAGACAATTTTAATTGCAGGTCAGTGATTAATATGAAGGAATTCCAATAGGGAATAGTCAATCAGGACTGAATCGTTGGCAGTCTGGATCAGAATGGTATACTGCGAAGCCCTGTGAATCTGGGGCATTGACTTCCAGTGAGTTTAGAATCAGTCAGTCTGAGGACAAGTCCCGAAGCATCGGTTGATTACGGGACAGTTTGTTCGAGAAGCAATTGATCAGAAGTGAATCTTCTCGAGACCCAATTAGGGGCAGTTATCCAGAACTCTTGTGATTTGAGGGCAGATCCCTCCAGTGTTCAATCAGATTAGGTTAAGTCGCTCAACGCTCGTTCAGAGGCAAGCTACTTCAGAAGTATATTGAAACCAACCATGTTGAGAGTTGGTTAGCTGAGGATGAATCCTTCCGTTGTACAGATGTTGGGGCGAGCGATCTGAGGATTGTCTCATTGCCAGCTGCTTTCTGTTCAGAGTGAATTATCCCAAGAGTCGGGTTGGGGCAAGTTGAATTGCACTGGGGCAAGTTGTTCAAATGAGTTTGTTCACCCCAGCAAGAGTTGAGTGTCGGGGAATCATGTCATTACCCTGCAAAAACCTGAACCTTCTGAAGAAGCCTTGCTGTCATTGGATTGTTATCCGACAACCTAACCTGTTACTTGGCAGAACCTTGTAACCAAATCGTTTTAAAGTCCAGTTCTCGTCTGGCAAACCGGAGATCAGTTCTCGTCTGAAATCCAAACCAGAAACCAGCCCTGTCTGGTCACCTTTTCTTTAACCTATTGTTCAACCAGTTCCCGTCTGGCTAACACAGTTTTAAAGTCCAGTTCTCGTTTGGCAAACTGTAAATCAGTTCTCGTCTGACAACCTAACATATTTTGCTATCAGTTCTCGTCTGATAGTCCACCTTGAATGCTAGTTCTCTTCTAGTATTTCCCTTTCAAATCCACTTTTGTTGGTAACCAGAAATAAATCCCTATCACCATAAACCCATCCCTAAACCAGAAAAAGCCTAAGTATATTCGACACGATGATTCTTAGTGACTCCTATGTTGTCACATTCCCCGACACAAGGCTCGAGTGATCCCAGCTCCATGATTGGTGTTCTGTATTCCCTGTGTTGATGTTGTTGAATCAGGATTATTTTCTCAGCAGAGATGTACAGCTTGAGATTGTTTCCCCTGAGCAGTTTGAGATTGCAGCAGGTTGAGATGGCATTTGTCCCTTATCAGAGTAGGATCAAGATTATCCTCAGCAGGGTTTGATTGATATTCCCGGCAGAGTATGGCCATCCCAAGCATTGAATGTTGATTAGCCTGATGTGCTGTTTTCCCAAGTGGGTTGAGACTGAAGCTTTCCCTGACCGATAGATTTGGGTTTATTTCCC
This sequence comes from Lathyrus sativus, assembly GCA_963859935.3. Taxonomy (NCBI): domain Eukaryota; kingdom Viridiplantae; phylum Streptophyta; class Magnoliopsida; order Fabales; family Fabaceae; genus Lathyrus; species Lathyrus sativus. The sequence continues at coordinate 262,934,556 of OZ012740.1, forward strand.
TAGCAGTGGGACTGATGCAATGTTGTATCCCCACAGAGTCCGAGTTTGACTCCTTTCCCCTCCGAGTCCAGGTCTTTGACTCATTCCTCCAGCAGGGGTCGACGTTGATTCCATCACTGAGTAATCTCCAGACGAGTAGATTTTGATGTCAGACAGAGAAGAGTTATTTCTCAGCAGCTTGCTTCGTACCCTATAAGGACTTAGGGTGTTCTAAAAGGACCGTTCAGGGTTGTTTTCCTCAATGAAGTGAGATTCAATTTCAGTGATCGATTGTTATCTTCCGCAGTCGCCAGAGGTGTGTCCTTGATAGGATCGGTACATCTCCAACAGAGTTGTACAATGAGTAGCTAAAGATTGATATCCCCAGCAGTGTTGATACACCAATATTCCTCATCAGACTTGATAGTCCAGCAGGTGTTACCCAGAAGGGTCAGTCTCCGTAAGGCGTATGCAAGATTATCCTCAGCAGATCAGGATTGATATCCCCGATAGTGTGTAGCAGCATCTCCCCGCAGAGTCTGAATGCGGGACCAGGAGCATTGATATGTATCCCCAAGCAGAGAAGATTCTCTCCCCCAACCAGATGTATCCTAAAGGAACGTCATCTCCCCGCAGAGTCGTACTCCCCCCCGGTAAGCAGGATGATTCCTTCTTCCCCAGCCGAGTTTGCAGTTCCCCAAGAAAGCCGAGTCCTTGGAGAGCGTTCGGGCCATGATTGGTTGTCCCCAGTAGGGTGTTGAATAGCTGATGCTGTATCTCCCCACCGGAGTCGTTATCTCCAGGAAAGCTTTGGCTGCAAATGTCGTGCAGTTTATTTCTGCGATTGACATCGTTTTCCTCGGCAGGTCCAAGTTCTCGTAGAGCTTCGTTCCCCTGCAGCAGTTGACTGAGGTGTTCCTCCGCAGGGTCGCTTGCTCAAGACGATTCTTGAACCCCCCAGTGAAAGTCGTTTGCCCAAGATGATTCTTGAATTCTCCAGCGAAGTTGTGTGCTTAAGATGATTCTTAAAATCCCCAGTGAAGTCACCAGAGTTGGTTGCTCAAGTTGATGCTTGAAATCCCCGGCAGAGTGTTTGCTCAGGATGATTCCCGAAATCTCCAGCATAGTTATTGGTTCAGGATGATTCTTGAAGTCTTCGACGGAGTTATTTGTCCAAGATGATTCTTGATTTCCTCAGCAGAGATGATTCAGTCAGAATGATTTCTGGACCCCCGAAACAGAGTTACTTGATAGTTATCCATAATCCCCAGCGAAGATGCGTCATCCCCAGCAGGTTTTAAACATAGAAGTTGAACTTTCCTTGGAAACTTGATGATTGAAGTCCGACAGCGGTGCCGAAACCCCAGACTTGCTGATGAAGTCCAACTGTATTGACGAAGTAGTTCTCTCAGCTGATGCAGAGTGCCTGACGGTAAAAGATTGTATATCTTTATTTAGTTCATGATTGACCAAGAATTCTATGCCCGACCTACTGACAAAGTCCGGCGGACACCCGAAAGCTTCTTTGAATGCCCGACGACATGATTAACTTGATTGTTAAAAAGTTCCCAATGACCTGATGAGTCCCGAGGAGTTCTGCTGCCTGGCGGCATGATCGACCATGTATCACCGGTTACCAAGTGACCAATGACCCCTTGATGAATTGAGGACGAATATCTACAGCAAAATCAGATGATCATCCTGACGGAGATTTGAGGTTAGATCTTTCACCGGTTACCATGGGACCAATTCCCCAGCAAGTTGCCGTGCAACTGTCTTGCTCAGTTTTTGAAGATTTGTTCCCATCAGAGTACCATGTACTTGTGTGGTTAGAAAATTTCGGGGTTCTTTTGTATTCAACCGTCTTCTACCTTTGAATGCTTGAAAGTCGTTCGCTTCTCAACCCTTCAGGTCCAAGCCGTTTGAATAGGGGAAGCTGTTGCACCCCAAAATTTGACCAACTACTTAGCGCAATTTGGCTCATGTTTCGACTCATTTCATTTTGCATTTGCATACTGCGTACATTGCATTTTTTCCAGTCAGATTGACTTTATCGGGGTTACAGCCCTCTGATCACGCTTCAGGAATTTCAGGCCAGTACGAGGACGTATTTTGAGAATTGGTGCTCGTCCCGGTGTTTTTAGCTCTCGCTGTTGTTTTGAGGACATCTCGGTGTCCGGTTTTTACCGTTTATTGCGCTGTATTCGCGCATCTTTTTTTCTAATCGATTTAATTGGCTGTACTGTATTTTAAGATTTTTTCCTTATTTTCTAGAATTTTTTAATGGATTTAATTGATTTTTCTAGATATTAGATAGATTTTTTAATAGCTTTAATAGATATTAAATGTTTTTAAATAGTTTTTAGTTTTAATTTATTTTTTAGGAATTACTCTAATCATTTTTAGATAATGGTCTTAATAAGATAATTGGTTCTAGAGTTTAAGTAGTTTTTTTTAATGATTTTAATAGGAAATTCTTTTACTAGGATTGTTTAAATAGGTTTAATAAATCTTTTTCTATTTTTAATAGATTTAGGAATTAATGGAGATTAATTAGATCTTAATCACTTTTTTTAGAGGTTAATTAGGGCCTTAGTTCATTTTAATTGGATTTATTAGCTTTAATTAGGTTCAGAATAGTCTTAATTGTTATTTAGGCTTTAATTGCAGTTTTAATTTTCGTTTAGTATTAATTGGATTTAATTAGGGTTTAATCATAGGTTAATTAGCTGTTAATTCAATTAATTCGTGGGCCAGGTGTCTGATTTGTGGGGGCCCAGTCCAACTCGCCACTTGTCATGCGTATAAAGTCCCACGCGTGCATTCCCTTATGAGGCCACTTCACCCTTCTGCATGTCCCCACTTCCGCCACATCACCGCCACACGTGTACACCTCTCCATATCTCTCTCCCATGCATTGCCACGACACCTCTTGAGGTGTCACCCTCACACGTTCTTTGGCCATGCAAACACGTTTGGGAACCCGCCGGAGAAATCATCACGACTGGAATCCTCACCATAACCGTCGCTGGAAATTGCAACACTACCAGAAGATTCATCCTCTTCATCTAAGGTTTCCAGATCTGTAACAACATCCGTCTTTCTCCACCGTGATCATCATCATCTTCATCCCAGATTCATCAATCTTGGGAGATTTTACCAGAACGATGAACATTCATCTTAACCTTCATCGCCTTCATCGTTTTTTCCAGAGTCATTCATCATTGTTCATCGGTTTCCACTCAACTTCTCCATAAATTCCTAGGACCTTCATAGTGTTCATAATCATCTCCATGAATGTTCATCATCGTTTATCATTTTTTCCAGCAATTCATCAACGGTGTTCATATCCAGATCTTCATCCAGATCAGTGCAAGAACACTGTAACCGTTTTCCAGAAGCCTCATCAAGATTCAACAATCTTCATCAGCTATCTTCAAGATCTTCAAGGATCTTCGAAGATCTTCATCCTCTCCATATCACCGTTTTTCCAGATTCCTTCAAGATCCTCCACATCCTCAAAGATTCACAGCAATGCACCTTCGGAGAACCATTCTCGGACCTACTTCTCCTACTCGCCTCAAGAGCAAAACGTGCAAGAACTTTCGTCAGGATTCACCATGAACAATCGTCCGTGTTCGTCGTATTTGCATCAACTCCATAACTCCTTCTTCAAGGACTTTAAGATCCACAAACCATGAACGTTCGAATCTCCATCGCTCGTATATTCTTCCGATCTGCAAACGCTCATCAAGGTATCATTTTCGGATTTACCACCTCCATTGAGACATGCAAGCTGAAAGAAGATTCGGAACAGAGAGTGAATGAAGAATTTTAGGTGAAGGAAAGGTGGATTCGTTGTTTGTTAAAGATTGATATTAGGGTAAGGATTGAGTTGTGTTTTCGGTGGAAGACATGAGGAAGTTTGAGGCGGTGAGGGGAGAATAGCTGACGGCGGCGGCGGAAGCTGGGAGAAGGAGAGAAGAGGGACTAGGGTTTCAGCAAAAGGAGAAGTGAGGGAAGAGAGGAAAGGTTCATGGACCCTGGGAAGGAGTTGATGGGCCTTCGGCCCAATGAACATTGCTTATCCATACACCGCCCAGTTACTTACGCACCCCGTCTTTTTTTTTCTTTCTGCTTTTTTATGGATGTTGGGTTTTGTTGTTGGGCTGGGCCCAACGTTCGCTGGCCACACCTCCGTTTTCACCAATACACCCCCTGTCCCCCTTTTTTTGTATTATTGTTGTTTTTCTGGATGTATTGTGGGCTGGGCCCAGTGGCTGTTTTTTTCTGCATTCACCTTGGTTCTGCAGATTGTACCCCCCTCCACTTCAATTTTTAATTTCTCTTGTATTGGGCATTTGCTTGTAATAGTTAGTTTTATTTTCCTATTTTTCTTTGTAGGAACTATAGTGAAGAATATTATTAGCATATTTTCATATAGATTTAATAATATAGAATTTTATTCTAGTTTGCTTTATGGATATTATAGAATTTTTAGGTTATTTTCTATTGTGCATTTTACATAGAATTTCCTATTTTCTTTAGATAGTTTTTCTTATAGAATATTATAGATACTTTAGTATAGTTTTTCACTCTATTTTCTTTATAGCAAATTATAGAATATTGTGCACATGATTTTACTCTATTTTTTGTATGCATTTACTCGTATTTTTTCTAGAGTTATATTTTCTATTAGAAATTAATTGCTGTATTTTAGGAGTAGCATTTTATTTCCATTTTGTCGTTGGATTTCTCTCCTATTTTTCGTTTCTATCTGATTTTATCTTCGATTTTATTTTTGGCTGGTCGTGTGACACGATTCAAGTGGAGAATGATTTTCGATATCATTTCTCTATCTTGTCTTTGACACGGACATCAATACGCTACCTCTTAGAGTTCGATTTCTCGCGTAAGTCGAACCATGACGGTCTAAGCGTTACATTGTTCTGATTCGAGCGTCATCATCAAAGATCCAGAGAGGAGAAGATTGAAATGGAGCTTGCGCGCATGTCAGGAGCCCAGGAGCTGCTTCGTTCAACATCATCTTTCATCTTCAAGTCTTCAGGCAACCGTCGAGTGTTGTGAGCTGTATCGTTAGATACGTGGGAAATGACAGTTGAGGAGTTTCTTCTCAATCGTCTAGGATGTCTAGTATGGTACCATTTGGGTGACATGTGACGCATTCGCTCCTACGTCTTAGGTTCTTGTGTGTGTGTCCCGAGTTCCTTTCCGTTTGGGGCGTAGGCCTGCTTCCTCTTTGTTCTCGCCCCCGTGCGATCGAAACCCCGTTCTCTCGCGTTCAGGTGATCGAGACCCTTTCTCTTGCCCCCGTGCAATCGAGACTCATTTTCCCGAACTACGTAAGCTCTGATCTCTCAAGCCTGTTGAGAGTACGTAGGAACAATACTGATGTATTGGCGAGCCACCTTTCCTGTAGCCCGTAGTCCGTCGAACTACGTTTGCTCTGATCTCTCGTACCAGACGAGAGTACGTAGGCATAGGATGCGATATCCTAGCGAGCTACCTCCCTCCTCCCTTTTCCCCGTTCCCCGTTTTAGCTGTAGTAGGCTGAGCTACAACTGCTCTGATTTTCTCTGATGAGAATATGTAGGCATAGGATGCGATATCCTAGCGAGCACACTAACAACTAACCTTTTTGTTCTCTCGCTGCCGTGCGATCGAGACTTTCCCGCTGACGACTGATGTCTCCCTTTCTCTTACCCTTGCGCATTTGAGACCAGACCGTAGTTCTAAGTTCCTGTAGGTTCCCATACCTTTAAACCCGACATACTACGTCCGTTCTACCACAAACAGGTACGCCTAAGTCTCTAATGGTCGAGCATCACACACCTAACTGCTAGAATGCGCACGCTAGTATCGTCAATCCTTTCTCTCACCCCCGTGTGACCGAGAACACCCCTGTCTAGCCGTAGTTAGCCTGAACTACGTCATGCTCTGATTTCTCTGATGAGAATACGTAGGCACAAGACGCGACGTCTTGCCGAGCAAAATTCCCCCGTAGTTTCCTGAACTACGTTGACTCTGATTTCTCATTCTCTGATGAGAATACGTAGGCATAGAGTGCGACGCTCTATCGAGTCAGTTTCTTCCCGTTTAGATTTAGCAGCCGTAGATAGATTGTTTTTCACCCGTCAGATAAACACAACAAGCGTGGATCCCATAGAGTACGATGGACGTGAGGGGTGCTAATACCTTCCCCTTGCGTAACCGACTCCCGAACCCAGACAATGGTTGCGATGACCTTGTCTTATACCTTTTCGTCAGGTTTTTCCGATCGTTTCCTTTCCCGTTCTGAGGGATAAATAACGAAAGGTGGCGACTCTTCTGTTTTGCCGGAACCTTATTTTCGCGGAAGCGACAGAAGTCCTCTGACCAGATTGAGCTTATTAATCTGAGATATACGTCTCATACTAATATGACCCAATCTTCTATGCCAGACGCATTGCTCATCGTTAATAGACATAAGGCATTTTACATTCTGAACTTTAAGTTCTGAAAGATTGATTTTGTAAATGTTGTTCTTCCTTTTCCCATTAAAGAGGATTGAACCATCTTTTTGACTCACAGCTTTACAACATTTTTGATTGAAGATTATATCATAACCATTGTCACTTAATTGACTTATGGACAATAGATTATGTGTTAATCCTTCAACAAGTAAGACATTAGATATGGAAGGAAGGTTACCATTGCCAATAGTTCCAGAGCCAATGATTTTGCTTTTCTGGTTCCCTCCAAACTTCACGTCACCTCCAGATCTAAGTTCCAGGCTTTAGAACATAGACCTTCTTCCCGTCATGTGTCGCGAGCAACCAGAGTCCAGGTACCATGATTGGTGTCTCAACTTTGCTGCTAAGGACATCTGCAACAAAAATTATTTTGTCCTTAGGTACCCATATTTTCTTGGGTCCTCGGGGGTTAGTAGGTTTGAAATTCTTTCTGAATTTCTTTCCTTTAAAAGCATCTTTGTTCTGCTGAGGCTTTGGTTTATTAAACACAGGTTTGTTCTGATCACAACGTGTGTGCTTAATATCATTTAAGTGACCATATTTGAAGTGATTATACAGACGAGAATACTTAATGATCAGTTTATCAACAGGTTTTAGATTTAAATCCTTCCCAGAGGGTGATTCATATCCAATTCCCTTTCTGTTGTTTCTACTTACGCCATAGATCATGGAAGCCATTTTGCTTCTATCTAGGCCTCTGGACAGAAACTTCTGAAAGCTATAATCATACTCTTCTAAAATGTTTTTAGAGCATGATATAGGATCTGAGTCAGATTTTTGAGCTTTTTCTAAATCATTTTTCATTTTAAGATTGTTTGCTTTAAGCTCAGCAACTTTTGATCTCAGCTGATCATTCTCAGATGCAAGACAGCTCTGAAGCTTCTTGTATTTGAGTTTGACCTTGTTGTAGCTTTCAAGAATTTTAGATAAATTTTCAGTAAGTTCAGCTCTAGAAAGTTCAGAAAATACCTCTTCTGAATCTGATTCTGATCCAGATTCAATAGTTTCTTCATGGTCTTCCACATCAGTCATCAGTGCCACATTAGCACATTCATCTTCTGACTCCGATGAAGATTCAAAAGCATCTGAATCATCCCATGTGGCCATTAGAACTTTCTTCTTCTTTTCAAACTTCTTTCTGGGTTTCTCCTTCAGAAGTTTAGGACATTCATTTTTATAGTGGCCTGACTCCTTGCACTCGTAGCACACTACATCTTTCTTTCCAGATTTCTTATGTCCAGAAGATTCGCCACGCTAATCAGATCTCTTGAAGTTTCTGAACTTCTTTTGTTTGTGCTTCCAGAGTTGGTCTATCCTTCTGGACAGCAAAGACAGTTCATCTTCTTCAGAGGAAGATTCTTCAGAGCTTTCTTCAATTACCTGCAAAGCTTTAGCAGATTTGTTAGATTTTAGCGCAACAGACTTACCTTTATTTTGAGGTTCGTCTTCTTCCAGCTCAATCTCGTGACTCCTTAAGGAACTGATCAGTTCCTCCAGAGTGATCTTATTCAGATCCTTTGCAAGCTTCAGCACTGTCACCATTGGTCTCAACCTTGTTGGTAAGCTTCTGATTATCTTTTTGACGTGATCAGAGGTAGAGTAACCTTTGTCCAGAACCTTCAGACCAGCAGTTAGAATCTGAAACCTTAAGAACATAGCTTCCACATATTCAGATTCCTCCATCTTGAAGGCTTCGTATTTCTGAATGGGCGCCAAGGCTTTTGTCTCCTTTTACTTGGGAGTTTCCTTCATGCGTCATTTTTAAAGATTCAAACATATCAAATGCAGTATCTCTATTTGTTATTTTCTCATACTCAGTATGAGATATAGCATTTAATAGAATGGTTCTCGCCTTGTGATGGTTTCTAAACTCCTTCTTCTGTTGATAAGACATAGACTTTCTGTCAACCTTTTTGCCTTCATCATTTGTAGGATGAATATAGCCATCAATAACTAAATCCCATAAGTCAGCGTCATAGCCTAGAAAGAAACTTTATATTCTATCTTTCCAGTAATCAAACTTCTCACCATCAAACATGGGAGGTTTGGTGTTGATTCTGTCTCTATCATCGTATTTGTTGTTGTATGAAGTTGAAGTTGAAGTTGAAGTTGAAGTTGAAGCTTCAGCAGCCATGATAAATCAAGAACAATAGATTAAGAGTTTTTCCCAACAGGATCTTTTTCTGTCACGGTTAAGTGAGAGCACTTACAGAACCGGAGCTTTGATGCCAACTGAAGGTAGGAAAAACACTTAGAAGGGGGGGTTGAATAAGGGTTTTAAAAAAATTAAGATGATAGAAAAATAACACAATATTTTTATCCTGGTTCGTTTGAACTCAAACTAATCCAGTCCACTCTACCAAGGTGATTTGCCTTTCTCAACAAGGACTTAATCCACTAAATCAAACTGATTACAGTGTTAACCACTAAGACAACTGTCTTAGTCTTCTCAAGAAATCTGACCACACTTGGTCTCTTAAGGAATCTTTTACAAAAGATAAACTAACAATGTGTTTAAGATTTGCTTCTAAAAAGCTATATCACAACAGTGATTTTTACACAAGTGTTAGAACGAAATAAAACTATTCAGCTTGAAGAAAGTTTGTATGAGTTGAATAATATATCAAGAATTTGTCAATGATTCGTTGGTAGTTTGTTAGCCTTTGAAGTGATGTTGAGACTTGCTTTTATAGTACTTTGAAATCCATTTCTTAAAGACTGTGCAACCTGTGCATTCTGTTCTTTGTCTTCTATTGACTTTTCCTTTCTCAGAAGAGGAATGTTCTGACAAATCCTTTTTGTCTGAATTCCTGTGTCATGCACGAATAAGGAAATAGCCGTTTGGATAATGACAAGGAATATGCCAACGGATCTTTATTTGAACAACATCTTCTTCAATAACTTTGGAACGCCTTGCATCAGAACTTCTGATGATATTCCTAGTTCTTCAGATCAGAGTTAACTCAATCAGAGTTTCTCTATCAGAGTTTGTAGCAAAGTGCTTTAAGCGTGAAATTCTTTATCAGAGCATACTTGCTTATCAGAGCTTCTGTACTTGCAGCGTTAAGTACTTCCAGAGTCTTCTGAAGCTTTACGTATGTTCTTTACTCAAGTTCTTCTCATCTTCGTTCAGAGTCACTGTAGCAGATCAGAGTCTTCTGATGTGTTGCTTCTGACATTCAGAGCTTTATCGTTCTGTAGTGTTAAGAGGAGTTCTTACTTCCAGAATAATATTAATTTTGATATCTGAAACAAATAAACACTTGAACAAAATTAGAGTATATAAATTCTCTATACAAAATTTCATTAATGTTATCATCAAAACAATGAGATATATTAAACACCAATCTGTGTTCTAACATAAACTTCTCAAGAATAGTCAGATACATGAAGAGTGGTCTTCCCGGAACAGAAGGAATCAAGATAGGAGGTTCTTGTAAATAACCCTTGATCTTCTCAAATGCTTGCTGACAATCAGAATTCCAGTCAATAACCTGACCCTTGCAGAGTAACTTGAATAGTGGCTCACAGGTAGTAGTCATATTGGAAATGAATCTGGAGATATAGCTCAGGCGTCCAAGAAAACATCTGACTTGTGTCTCAGTTTACGGAGCTGGCATGTCCTGAATGACTCGGACTTTATCAGGGTCTACTTCAATTCCTCGTTGGCTGACGATAAATCCAAGTAACTTTCCAGATCTAACACCAAAGGTACACTTAGCAGGATTCAGTTTCAACTGGTACTTCCTCAGTCGTTCAAACAGCTTTAACAAATGATCCTCTTCATTTTGAGACTTGGCAATCATATCATCAACGTACAATTCGATCTCTTTATGCATCATGTCATGAAAGAGAGCGACCATAGCTCTTTGATATGTTGCCCCTGTGTTCTTCAAACCGAAGGGCATAACTTTGTAGCAGTAGGTTCCCCAAGGAGTAATGAATGTAGTCTTTTCTCTGTCGGCAAGGTCCATCTTGATCTGATTATAATCGGAGAAACCATCCATAAAAGAGAAAACTGCAAAACTCGTTGTATTATCCACAAGTGAATCAATATGCGGTAGAGGGAAATCGTCTTTTGGGCTTGCTTTGTTCAAATCCCTGTAGTGTACACACATTCTGACTTTACCGTCCTTTTTAGGCACTGGCACAATGTTGGCTACCCATTCAGGATACTTTGTGACTGTTAGAAAACCTGCGTCAAACTGTTTCTTAACCTCATCTCGAATCTTCAAAGCCATGTCAGGTCTTGTTCTTCGAAGTTTCTGCTTGATAGGCGGGCACTCTGGCTTAAGTGGCAACTTGTGAAAAACAATATCAGTGTCTAAACCAGGCATATCTTGATACGATCATGCAGACACATCAACATATTCCTCTAGAAGCTTGACCAATCTCTGCTTGACATCAGCCCCGAGTGTTGTACTAATCTTAACCTCTTTCTTTTCTTCACCAATGCCAAGATTAATCAAATCTACATGTTCTTTGTGCGGTTGTAGCTCAGTGTACTCATACTTAACCAATTTTTCCAGTTCAGTGGGGACTTCGAAATCTTCCTCACCCTCATCTTCGGCTTGATATACGGGCAAATCAAAGTTAGGAGTGAAAGCAGGGTCAATGGATTCAACATGGTTTGGGATAGTTCTGCATGTTGGAAGACTTACTTTATTAAATGCTCAAGGAAAATACAAGAGAAAGAAATGCTCTTTTTTGTAGTTTTTGAAAGATTGCCAATTTCTTTTAATCAAAAAAACAGCAAATGAAACAACCAAGAATTGAACAAAATGCATTTATTGATAAACATTTGAAAGCGGAAAGGTGACCCTACAAAATAATCCAATAGCCTTGGGCATATTTATGGAATTTTTGAAAACAACAAATAAAAGACAAATAAATCACTTTGACAAAGGAAAAATCACAGGGATCTCTACTGCTTCCCAATTGTCCAAAGTTGCATCGCACTTGAATACCAGATTGCTCAAGTCTTCGTCTTCATTATCATCTTCAACAACATTGACCTGGAAACCTCCACTGACAAACACTTCCTGGACACTCTTCGAGCGACCTTTGGTAGATGTAGAAGCTTTATCATTAGTTAGTTTGTAACCCAACCCATGGCGATTCACCTTTGTCTTGACATCTATCACTTCTCTCTAACCTTCAGGAACGCCTCCTTCAATTGTTGATTTGGTGCTCTTGAAAGATGCGAAAGATGGATTACTCTTGCCCACGATTTCTTCGACTTCAAACAGGACGGCATTGGCGATCTCAAGTGCTTGGAAAGAAGTTTCCAGAGCGTTTTTGTCAGCTTCTATGTAACAGAAAGAAGACAGGTTGCATACCATCAAATCCTCTTCACCATGTATAATAACCAGCTTCTCATCAACCACAAACTTCATCTTCTGATGTAATGTTGAAGTTACAGCACCAGCAACATGGATCCATGGCCTTCCAAGTAAATAGCTGTAGTTAGGATTTATGTCCAACACCTGGAATGTGATGTTGAATACGTGCAGTCCAATTAATATTGGTAGCTCCACTTCTCCAATTATAGTTCTGCAGGAACCATCAAAAGCCTTGACTATCAAAGAAGTAGGTTTCATCTCAATCTCCTTATAAGCCAATTTTGTAAGAACCCTTTTAGGTAAAACATTCAGAGAGGAACCGATATCTACAAGTACCCTTGCTAAATTATCCTCCTAACATTTCACGGACACATGTAAGGCACGGTTGTGATTCTGACCTTCTCTTGGAAACTCCTCATTGCTGAAGCTAAGAGTATTGTAGGTGGTAATATTGGCAATCACACTGTCAAATTGGCCAGTAATAATATCTTGGGCGACATGACCTTGAGCCAACAGCTTTTGCAATGCAGTTCTATGAGCAGGTGAACTCATCAAAAGAGACAAGATTGAGATTTTGGAAGGAGTCTGGTGAAGCTGATCAATGACTTTGTAATCACTTTTTCTGATAATCCTTAAGAACTCAACATCTTCCTCGTTTGTAACCACTTCTTTCCCTTTGTCTTTGGTAGGCGCAATGGTAACGGTTTCTTTAGGAGGGGCCTCATTGAAACGGGGAGTATAAATACTACCACTTCGTGTCATCTTGCTTGCCCCAGCTATATTAGTCACATCTTCACTAGCATTCTTCAGTTCTTCCCTTGGAATAACCTTCCTAGATTCTTTATCAATCATGGTCACATCATACTTTCAAGGTACAACTTTAGGGTCACTGAAGTGAAAAGGACCAGGCTTCTGAATGATCACTAGCTTCGGTTGATTAACTGCAGAAGTATCAACAAATTCTGGCATTTTGAACACAAGTATTGCAGAACTTGATTTTGGTAAATTGAAAACAGGTACTTTAGCGCTTGGTTATGGCAAGTTGAAGACGGGCTCAATCACAGCAACTTCATCTTTCTTCATTTTTCTAACCACTTGTAGGAAACCATCATTGATCAGTATTTGAATATCCTTCTAAACCAACATGCAGCCCTTGGTACTGACATCACGAATTGTACAATCATCATGACAAGCAGCCACTAAACCGGCTTCAACCAGCTTTGAATGGAATCTTGGAGAGGAGCCTTAATCTGAGAAACATCAAGAATTAGGCTTTCATCAGATACCTCATCAATAGCATTAACAGACCCATTAGTAGGCAGAGGATTGCTCTTAACATTTGGTTGAGGATCATGAAAGGATAGAATCTTCTTTTCCATTAATTCTCTTACAAGTTGCTTGAGAGCATAACAACTTTCCAGATCATGGCCAGGTGCGCCCTCATGAAATAAACAATGAGCGGTATGGTTGAAATTAGCTGGCAGCGGATTTGGAGGTGGACCCAAGGCTCTTGTAGTTATCAGAACTTGTTGCACTACTGAAAGGTACAACTCGGTATACATCTTCGAAATAGGAGGGCATGGCTTGTACTATCTCCGGTTAGGAACATTCTGGCGAGGTGCCTGATTCTTCGGTTGTTGATAGGAAGGAGCGTTGGGCGCTCATTGATAATTAGACGAAGCTTGTGCAGGCTGATAACCCGAAGTAGGTTGATAGACATGAGGCTGATAAATAGGAGCCAGTTGCACAGGTTGATAAGCAGGAACTTGTTGACTTAAAGCAGGCGTAACAGCAGCTACATACAGTTGTTGAGCAATTTGGACAGGATAACCTTGTGGTTAAACATAATTTTGCTGATGTTGCCAAGGTTGATTTCTTCTTTTGCTTGCAGTTACCGCAATAGTTTTACCCTCATTCTTCTTGTGAGAGGTAAATGAAGGCTTCTTAGTATGGTGTTCATTGGAGCTTGAACTACCAGCAATACTTAACATTTTCCCACTTTTAGACCCAATTATACCCTCACACCAGCAACAACAATATCAGAGAAAATTGCAGTCACATTACCAACCATTCTTTCATAGAACTCAGGACGAACAGTGTAAACAAACCAATCAGCCAGTTCCTTTTCAGTCAACGGAGGTTCCACTTGCGAAGCAATTTCTCTCCATCTCTGAGCATATTCCTTGAATGATTCAGAACTCTTTTGGGACATACTCAGTAATTGCCTTCGGTCAGGAGCCAGATCCATATTATACTTGTAATGTTTGATAAAGGAATCAGATAGATCTTGTAAACTCTTAATACGAGACTGGTCCAGAGTTAAGTACCACTTTGACGAAGCACCTTTCAAACTGTCTTGGAAACAATGTATCATCAGCTTATCATTATCAACATGAGCAGTCATTTTATGATAATACATGATCAGATGACTCTTCGAACATGTAGCTCCTTCATAACGATCAAAGCTAGGGGTCTTGAACTTTGGAGGGATAACCAGACCAAATACGAGACACACTTCTCTGGCAGCAGCACTAAAGATTTGATCTCCTTCCATCATTCTCAATCTTTTGTCAATGGTTTCCACATTTTCCCGAAGTTTCTCATGACGTTCATCTTCATCTTCCTTCATATCAGGGATATCATATACCGGTTGATGCTCATTGAAGTACGGTTGCACATGAGTATGAACAGCAGCTGGTGCAAAAGTTGGAATTACCTAAGGAGTTTCAGTAACCAAAGGAACAACTAGTTGAACTTGTTGAACGATGGGAACTGCAGTAGGTGTTGGCACAAAACCAGGTGGAAGACCAAATGGAGGTACACTTGAAGTAGCAACAGATGGTTGAGGATCCACAACAGTATTGGCAATCTCAGAAACAACAGTGGGCTGAGTATCCATCCTTGCACATATAACTTGTAGCATCTCCATTATTTGCCCCACACTTTCCCGAAGGTCTTCTAATTCACTACTGACACGATCAAGCTTTTGATTTTGTTCCGCCATCTTTTTACGAGTTCGAGCTCTGGTGTTGTACTGGTGCAGAGGACTCAGGATGACAGAACTTGAGATGAGACAACATAAATGAGAAAACTGGACGGAAAAATGCACATGCAAAAACAAGGATGCATTGCAATGCAATGGTTTCAAGGATTTCAACGGTCAGTCGCAAGTATTTTTGGAAAACTGGAAAAGTTTAGATTTTGAAATTCAAGATTTTTTTTGAATTTGCAAAGGACTGACAGTTGAATTCCTTGAAATCAGGAATGTTATGATGCTTGATGTTGCACCCCAAAATTTGCCTAACCTTTGTTGTACTTAGCTTGTGTTTCATTGCATTCATATTAGCATTATCATCTACATTGCATTGACATGTGTGCAGGAGATCAAGAGGTATGACTACCAACAAAGGGCTACCCAAGGTTATGAAGTTCTCTAAGAGGTTTATTCAGGTATTCAAGGGTTGATATCCTCATCAATGAAGTTAAAGATTCTCAGAGAAAGTGGTTGAAGCCAAGTGTGTATGCCTCTTAACTTGAAGGTTGTGGGAAGCCATCAGATGATTCTAAATCCATGAAGTTGGACTTGAAGCCTTGAAAGAGCTCATGAGGAGTATTTAAATTCATTTTGAAGCCTAGACAGGTCATCATGTGAAGGATAAGAAGCTACTACCAAGATTGGTACAACTAGGGTTTCATCTGGCCAACCCTAGGTCAACAGATGATTTGAAGAAGGTTGAGACCCAATTTCAAATCCATGTGATCATGGATTGATGAATTAAGATGCCCAAGGAATGATTCCAAGGTCAAATCATCATGAATCAAGAGTGTGAGGAGTTGCTAGGCTAGGGTTGCTATGCTTGACAGTGTAAAATCCCTTAGTTTAGTGCCTAACTTCAAGACCACATAACTCAAGATGTGATTGTCATCTCACCTTGACCCTAACATGATTGTTTTAGAGCATGATCATAGCTTTAATTTGAGTACTAGAAGTCCTTGATAGGGTTTATAGAACTTAAGTTATGAGTCAGACAAGTTACAGGTCATCAGAGAAATGTGAATTTGGAGCTTGAAAGTCAACCAACTTGCAGGACACTTTTTCCCTAGAAGGAAGTTTCAAATGAACTTTTAGCCAACATGAATATTGTTCCTTATCTCCTTAGCTTTCCAAAAAGTACTAGGACTCCATGATTGAATTTGTGGAACTCAAGTTATGAGCTTTACAAGACAAGGGTATTTTGGGAATTTTAGATTATAGGCCATTTTTGATTATGGGTCAATTTCATCATCTTAGACACCTCAAATGGACTTTTGTTCAACTTGAAAGTTGTTCAAAATGGTGTTATTTGTCCAACCATGACCCAAGAATTCATTGATATGGATTAAATTGAGAAGTGGATGAAGAAATTTCCATGGAGGAAGCATTAAAAGGCATAAAAAGAGAAAATTCTAAAATAATTCATTTTGGTGCAAAACATTACAAGTTTGTGCATTTTTTGAAGGTAAAAGGTATTTGGAACAGATTGGCATTTTCAGAATTTCAATTTGAGCCACATTCCATGGCCATTTCAAGTATTGCTTAAGGTTGAAGTAACATCATCAATATACACCATAGGATTGAATTGAGGATTCAATCTGGTCCCTTCATGTTCATAAGGTGTTATGCAAGCAATTTGAGCTAAAATGGAAGCTTCTACAAGCCTGAAACCATGACTGTCATGAGAGAAAAGTGGAAAAAATCAGAAAACTGAATTGGATGAATTGGGCCATAACTAGGCCAGATAATGATCCAAAACTTCTCTATATAAGTTTTTGAACGAGTTCATAGCATGGTTGGTGATTGGAAGATCTTGAACCAGGTAAGAAGCACTTGAAAAAGTTTGTTAGAAGTGAAAATCGAGTTTCATCTTGGAGGCCATTTCTGAAGGAATTGAAGCTTCAAGAATCTTCAGCAAGCATCACTGATCGTTTCTGAGCAAGTTTGATCAAGGTTTGGAGGCTGTATCATCTTCTGTTGAAGCTCAAACCAGGTTTTCTTCTTTTCATAATTATGCTCTGTTGAGAATGAATTAGTGTAAATGTTGCATGTGGTTAGGTAGAATTTGAACCATAGATGGATTTAGGTTTGGTTTGGAAGCCATTGGTGAAGTTTCTTGATCATGGATGAAATCTTTAAGGATTCGTTTTAGGCTATATCTTGATGGATACCACGTTTTATTAGTGGATTCTTGATCAATGATAAGTGTAGAAGAGATTTGTACGCTTTTTATAGAGTTTGGTGATGATTTGCCAAAGCGTGTATTTTCTGTTCATGGATGTATCTGGTTATTCCTTGAGAAAATGAAAAAAAAAATAAGAGTATCATGATGATCCTCATGAAGAGACGAGTAGATCTGGATAATTTGGTGAGGTTTGGTGTTATCTGATGGTTTAGCCACCGTGGACTCGCCGGAGAAGACGACCAGAGTCTTCTCCGCCCGCCCTGAGTTTCCCCCCTTTCCATTTGCAGTTCAAACGAAGAAGATGATGCATACGCCGTTGGATGAGTCTGGTTTAGTGGACTTAGTAAGCAGATCTGAGGCTTGTGATTGAGTCTTGAGGATTGTTGACCTTGACTGCTGATGTGGCAAGCTATAAGGCATTGGATTGTTATACTTTTAGAATGAGCGTGTGGGATTAGAGACTACCGTGTGCTGAAGTCAAACCAGTCCCATAGGAAGATCCATGAAACGAAGCGTTTCATTAAAAGGCCTCTGAGCTACGTGGCGCTCGCTTTTCCCTTAGATGCGTAGACTGGTTCACTGATCTGACGGTCACGTTTTATTCTCAGTTTTTTAATTCTTTTTAATTCTTTTAATGTTTTTTCTTATTTCTTTTAATGTTTTAATTGTTTTTAATTCATTAAAAATAGAAATAACTGTCAGAAAAATGTGAAAAAAATCATGACTGATCTTTGGCTTGTCCCTGATTTTTGTATGCAATTTGTTTGAGTTTTTGATAAAATTTCCATTTATTGTCTATTTTTCCATTTTTATTAGTTGATTAAAAATGTAAAAATGATGGTTTTCTTTTCTGATTTTTGTGCTATCTCATAGATTTGAATTTAGTGTTGATTTTTTATATGTGTTATCTAGACATCTTAATAGTGTTGTAGGTTTTTTCTTGTATTTTTTAGATGATTCTAAGCTTGGGTTTGAGATAGGTTTTTAGGACTTTCCCCTAGTGGTTTCCTTTTAGCATACCTTGAAGTATAAAAATTGTTTATACCCTTTAGATTTAGGTTTTGACCCTGAATTTTGTACCATGACTCCTTAGCACACTTAGGAAGCTTTAGGATTTTTCCTAGCCCTTTAGGATTGATTTTCCTATTTTAACTAGAATTTCCAAGTTGATTGTACTTTAGGTGATCCTAGCTAGGCTTACTTCATAGAATAGTCTTTAAAGTGAACTTTAACTAACTCTAGGCTTCAATTACTTCTTGATAGAATAGAACTTATGTAGATACCTCTTTAGAACATTGATTAGGCCTTGATAGAGCTTTTGAATCCCCTTAGTTTAGGTGATCCTTGTAGCTAGTCATTAGGGTTTCTTAGAAGTTTCTGTGATGTCTTCTTTCCCCTGTGTGGTTTCTTCCCTGGGCTTTGCCCTATTCTCTTTCTCCAAGTCTTGATGAGGAGCCCTTTTGGGAGAGCCTAATCCTTCCCTTGGTTGGATTCTGTGCATTCCTCAAGAGGTTGATCCTTGGATTGACATTCATCAGCATAGTACATTCCTTTGGTTTGCACTATCTTTCTCCTTCAAGTCATGATGAGGAGCCCTCTTAGGAGAGCCTAATCCTTCCCTTGGTTTGATTCTGTGCATTCCTCAAGAGGTTGAGCCTTGGATTGACATTAAATGGCATGGTATATTCCCTTGGTTTATACTGCCATCCATCTCCAAGTCCCTTTCTTAGGATCCCTCTTGGGAGAGCCTAATCCTTCCTTTGGTTGGATTCTGTGCATTCCTCAACAGGTTGAGCCTGAGATGGACATTTTGTGTTGATACACCTTAAACCAGGTACCTTAGATTGACATCTAGGACTAATACCCAGTCTTCTCTATCCTATTGACATAAGATCCTTCTTGGGAGAGCCTAATCCTTCCCTTGGTTGGATTCTGTGCATTCCTCAAGAGGTTGAGCCCATGATGGACTCTCACATCCAACCTGATGTAGCCTGGGATGACTTCCCTGTTGCTCATCTTAGTTACCCTTCCACTCAGTCTTTCATTCATGATTGTTTGATATTGCTTGATGCATTAGGATAGTCTCATGTTTAGAGTATTGTAGGCTAAGAGCATGACTGCATTGAAAGGTTGAGCTGAGCTCCCTTTGCTTGTTTGCTTTAGAGGTTGAGTTTCTCCCTCAAAGTGTTGTTTTTCCCTTTTCTAACTGATGTGTTTGTATTGAAAGGTTGAGGTGACCCTCCCTTTGCTTGTCTGTTTTTGTTTATTCTCTTTGCTTGTTTGCTTAGAGGTTGAGTCTCTCCCTCTGCTTGTATTGCTGCATTCCATTTGCATCTTTACTGTTTGCTTTTCTGTTTTATCTGCTTTAATGAGTTTTGCAGTTTGTTTGTGTTTCCCACTCACATGATCCCTTAGGATTCTTACTTCCTTTGATAAGGAAGTGATGATAAACTTTTTTAGGTTGAAACCTTTGCATGATAACATCTAGGAGTTTCCTGTTTCAAACTCAACCATAGGATGAATCCATGGCATGACAACATTAGGGCTTGATAGTCTCCCCAGTAGAGTTCGTTCTCTTCTCATCTCCAAAACAACAGTAAAATACGTAATAAAGGCAAGTTGGTACAGTGCGTTACGAGCCTTAAGCCACTTGGGAAATGATAATTGAGCGGTCTCCTCTCAATCGTCTAGAGTGTTTAGTATACGTCCTTTGGACGATATGCGACACATTCGTTCCTAAGTCATAGTCTCTAGTGTTGTACGAACTACAAACATCCATAAGAAACATTTCTTTTCGTAAAAGACACAAAATAAATACCAAACCTCTTTTTGCCCCGTGGGCTTCTTTAATCAGGAAAACATTTTCAGAAAAAGAGTGTCGTTAACTCTCAGTTCTACCTCAAACGGTAACGCACGAGTCTCCGACGAGCGAGTTGCATACACAAAACTGTTGGAACTGTTTGTTAACCCTACTCGAAAAAATAGATGAATCTGAACCCGTAATCCGTAGTATCCCGAACTATGTAAGCTCTGATCTCTCTCACCTGTTGAGAGTACGTAGGCACAATACTGACGTATTGGCGAGCCACCTTCCCCCATCCTTTTACCCGTAGTTAGCCGAACTACGTTGACTCTGATTTCTCGTTGACGAGAATACGTAGGCACGAAACGCGATGCTTTGCCGAGTCATTTTCTTTTCTTTTCAGACCAGCTTTGATAGGTAGATAGTTAAACCAACCCGTCAGATAAACATAACAAGCATGGATCCCGTTGAGTACAACGGACGTGAGGGGTGCTAATACCTTCCCCTTGCGTAACCGACTCTCGAATCCAGACATGGTTGCGATGGCCTTGTCTTATACCTTTTCCTCAGGTTTTTCTGATCGTTTTCTTTCCCTTTCCGTGGGATAAATAACGAAAGGTGGCGGCTCTTCTGTTTTTCCGGCACCTTATTTTCACAGTAGCGACACTTGAATGGATGCACACAAATACAGATAAGCAAATAAAGTCCTAGGTTAGAGGGTCATAAGCATGGAGCCATGGTCTACCCATCCCGAAAGGTATGTATTAAGGGTTAATTGTACCTGTAGAACAAGGGTTCTAAGAAGTACCCAAAGTCATCAGTCCGTCTTTCGGATATTATCAATTTACCGAATAACTCGGTGGTTAACAATATTCTCAAGATAACCTCTTTTGAGTGTAGTATCATGTATCAACTATTTTGGGACTACTCCCTCATAGTCATCGCACTACGTCCTAAGAAAGGCCAAAGTGGGGTTAAAAAGGTGACTAAAGGTCCCCCAGTATTACAGGCTCCTAGGTCGAAAATAGTAAATGTTTTCACGAATACTCGTTCAACAATACCATTCTTAAGAGGGCCTCAACTGAGCGGTAATTCTTGAGTCATCTTGGTCGGGAATCACTCCCTATAAGCCTCGTCGAATATATCACCTTCCTATCATAATTTCACTCAAGTCTGGGTGTAGGACTTATCTCACAACAATATATAACCCAAGCAGGTACAGTCATATAAATACATATACAAACAGATATACAACAGATAACATAAATCAAACAAATTAGGGGTAACCCTCGAAAGTTAGATACTTCCCCAATGAAGTCGCCATTTTCTGTTGCGGTGAGAATAAGAATCAAATTATTGATTAATCTGAATCACAATCTTTGAATTCACAACTGGTCTTTGATTTATCCGAAGAAAGGTTAAAGAAGGAAAAACCTAATTTGCATCGTAAACACAATGCAGGGAGATCTAGGGTTCGGGCGTTGGTTAAACTTAGGGAAGGTATTAATATCCTAAGCTTCTGTAGTACTCTATAGGAACCTCTTGCTTTATATGTTTTATTTGGTATCTATCTGTTATCTGTATGCTAAAAGGTTAAGGAGGCCTAAGGAGTTAGTCCTAAGTATACTCGCCAAGAAATCACATCTTGTGCCTATGTATCCTGGGTAGGGGATGGAATCAAAGTATTCCTAGTTCCCCTTAAAGAGGGTGAGGAACTTCTTGACTGTGGTCAAGGTTCTAGGGGGAAGTAAGTGTTCATAGGGAGACACTTACGTGGAGTGTGGCGACTCTGAATCTACGTTGAGGTGTTAAGTTGAGAAAGGATGAATAAGTATTCACGGCGGGAACTTACATGGAGTGCGGTGACTCCGATCCTAAAGCTAGGATGAAGGTGTAGAAGAGAATGTCCATGGCGGGACGTTACCTGGAGCATGGTGACTCCAATCCTACGTTGCAAATGTTAATAAGAAATTAGTTGTTAGTGGGCTCGCCAAGACATCGCATCTTGTGCTTACGTATTCTCATCGAGAAATCAGAGCGTTCGAAGTTCCCCTCAAAGAGGGAGAGGAACTTCTTGACTGTGGTCAAGATTCTAGGGGAAAGTAAGTATTCATAGTGAGATACTTATATGGAGTGCGGCGACTCCGAATCTACGTTGAAAATCAAGTTGAAAAGGGTAAGTAAGTATCCACGGCAGGAACTTACGTGGAGTGCGGCGACTCCTATCCTAAGGCTAGGAGTAAGGGTAAGAATGGTGAATGTCCACGGCGGGACGCTATGTGGAGTACGGTAACTCCTATCCTAAGGCTAGGATAAAGCGTAAAGGGTGAAGGTATGTATGTCCACGGCAGAACGCTAAGTGTGAGTATGGCGACTCAGATCCTAAGGCTAGGATAAGGGGTAAAGAATTGGGGAATTGACATGGCAGTCAATGGGGGGTGCCTTTCCTTCGGAAAATACAGTTTACCAGGTCTGACCATTATTTTTTATTGAAAGTTTATATCTAACGGTTTGTTTTCCTCAACTTTCAACTGTAGGCTAACGTACCCTTCATTAGGAATGTCATTCAAGTGACCAATCTTCCCTGGTGCAACAATACTCCAGTCACAATGCGTTTATGGTGGTTGCTCTTTTGGATGTTGTTGCTGAGATTTGGCTGGGAACCACAACTTAATCGACTCGATTCAGGTTCGAAATACTTGCAAGCTAAATGATCTTTATTTCTAGAATATTATTCCTGTTAAGGAACTTTGAAAACGATTCCCTTCTTTTCGCAGGAATGGTATAAATATATGCCGTCATACATAGCTATTCACACGACAAAATTAGTGAGCGGCAATGGCACAAAGGACTGTTGCCAGGCCCCTATTTCACAAGGTATAGGTCTCTTTTTTTGTATTTGAACTGGTGACTTCCTTTAGCATCGTATCGCCCATACTGTAGAACATTTTAACTTAGAACCGTGCTTGATTGTGTTTTGATGCTAATGAGCACAAATACTGATTTGTGAATTGTTGAATATTATTACTAGGTTTTGTTTAAAACAGAAGTTGTATAACACTTTAGGTATCCTGCGTAACATGTAGAGTAAGTGTTGTAGTAACTGTTGTTGTTTGTAGCCACCAACTCTTGAAACCGCGCGCTTAGAACGTTTTTAAAAACCTTGTTTTCTAGATTACACTCGGCATTTGAGTCTTGTGCTGAAACAAAAATTTAAGGACTTAATCCAGTTGTCAAGATTAACATTTCACACTGATCTTGCAGGTCCGGAGATTTGCCGGCGGATTCTTCATCGCAACGACTTAATATGGACTTGCTAGCTGAATTTACTTTCATCTTTTAAAGACAAACTTCTTGTAATTTAAATGTGTAACTCTCACCTAGTGATGAGATGTTGAATTGTATATATTTCTCTTGTATCAAGTAGCTCATAGTGAAAGGCACCAAACGCATTTGATATTTGAAAATCTTGGATCCATTTTGTAAGTATTGGTGGGACGGACTCCTTTATATTTGAACTCATGGTTTGAAAGAACTTTGAATTTCTTACTCTCAACTTTTATATGAACAATAATATAGGCTTTGATTGAAAAAAGGTTATTATATCCAATAGCTTTGAATGATGGTGATGAAACGCCTAAATTTGATGTAGACAAATTAAACAAATTTGATCTTTAAATGATGAGGGAAAATGGATGTTTATTTTGTTAGAACACAGATTGGTTCTTAATAATATCTCTATGTTTTGATGATAACTATTATGAAATTTTGTATTTAAGAATTATATACTCTAAAATTTGCTTGAAAATTTTTACTGCAGATAGTAAAGGAATTAACACTCCATAAGCAAATCAGAATTGAACACAAGAAATTAGCTAGACTCTGAAGCGCTAGATGCATTCATTAGAAGATTCTGATTGCTGCCAACAGAAGATCCTGTGCGTAGCCTCCAGAAGATTCTGAAGTAGAAGCTCCAAAAGAATCTGAATCAAGTCAGAAGCATCTGAAGCAAAGAAGAATTTTGTATGAAGAGTTTTTCAAAGCATAGTTTCTACAGAAGATTCTGAAAGTACTAAAGCTGCCAGTACTGAAGTTCTGTCTCAAATATGCTCTGATCTTAAACATGCTGAAAGCACACCTGCTACAGAAGACTCTGATTCAGCAAGACTCTGATCATCATTAGAAGACTCTGACCCAATTAGACTCTGATGAATTTGTTGAAAACTGAAGAAGAAATATTCAAAGAATATATCCGTTGGAGTGAACCAAACGTATCTTTCCTTATTTATGCTAGACACAAGAACACATACAAAAAGGATTTTTCTGTGCTTTCTTCTTCTAGGAAAGGTCACTTGATGTGAAGACAAAAAGGCTCAGACCTTTTGGACACTCTTCTCAACGTGAAGCTCACCTTGGATCAGCTGCCTATAAAAGCAAGACTCCACCAAATTCTTCAGCTGACGTTATTATTGAAAAGAAATTAAACATTCAAGCTCTCATACTATTCATATTCATTCTAAGAATTTATTTCTTTGTTCTAAATAGTTAAGTGAAAAATCACAGTTGTGATAAAGCTTTATAGAAGCAATCTTAAACACTTGTATTTGTATTACATTTGATTGTAAACCTTAAGAAGATCCATGAGGATCAGTAGTTCTTGAGAAGACTTTGAACAGTTGTTCTAAGTGTTAACTATTGTAATCAGTTGATTTAATAGTGGATTAAGTCCTTGATTGAGAAAGGCAAATCACTCTAGGAAGGGTGGACTGGAGTAGTTGAGTTCAACGAACCAGGATAAAAATACTTGAGTTTTCATTTCTAAGTTTTAATCTTTCATACTTATTCAACCCCCCTTCTAAGTATTATCTCACCTTCAGTTGGCATCAGAGCTCCGGTTCTGTGTGTGCTACCACTTAACAGTGACAGTAAAGATCCAGAGAGAAATACTTTGATATATATTTAGTTGTTACTATGGCTGATAATACAATGTCTAACATTAACAACAAATATGAAGAAAGGGACAGAATCAACACCAAACCCCCTATGTTTGATGGGGAGAAATTTGATTATTGGAAAGACAGAATTGAAAGTTTTTTCCTTGGATATGATGCTGATTTATGGGATCTGGTCATAGATGGATATGTTCATCCCACATATGGGAATGGCAAGAAGATAGACAGAAAATCTATGACAGATGCTCAGAAGAAAGAATTTAGAAATCATCACAAGGACAAAACAATATTGTTGAATGCAATATCTCATACTGAGTATGAAAAAATTACAAACAGGGAAACTGCATTTGACATGTTTGAATCCTTAAAGATGACTCATGAGGGAAACTCTCAAGTCAAGGAAACAAAGGCTCTGGCTCTGATCCAGAAGTATGAAGCCTTCAAGATGAAAGACTCTGAATCTGTTGAAGCTATGTTCTCCAAATTTCAAATACTTACAGCTGGACTAAAGGTTCTGGACAAAGGATACTCTACTGCTGATCATGTGAAAAAGATCATCAGAAGTTTACCCACCAGATGGAGACCTATGGTGGCAGTGCTGAAGATGGCTAAAGATCTGAACAAGATCTCCTTGGAGGAACTGATCAGTTCACTAAGAAGTCATGAAATAGAACTAGAGGAAGATGAACCTCAAAAGAAAGGTAAATCTGTAGCTTTAAAATCTAATAAATCTGCTAAAGCATTGCAGGTAATAGAGGAAAGCTCTGAAGAATCCTCATCTGAAGATGAAGATGAACTATCCATGCTGTCCAGAAGAATAAACAAACTCTGGAAGCATAAAGGAAAGAAGTTCAAAAACTTCAGAAAGTCTGACCAAAGAAAAGAATCTTCTGGACACAGAAGATCTGGCAAAAAGGAGGTTGTCTGTTATGAGTGTAAAGAACCTGGACATTACAAAAATGAATGTCCAAAGGTGCTGAAAGAAAAGCCTAAAAGAAAATTTGATAAGAAGAAAAAGGTTCTGATGGCCACCTGGGATGATTCAGATACATCTGAATCTGAATCTGAGTCAGAAGAAGAGTGTGCCAATGTAGCTTTGATGGCAGACATAGAAGATCAGGAGGAAGGAACTTCAGGATTTGAATCTGATTATGAATCTGACTCTGACGCTGAAGAGGTAATGGCCAAACTTACTAAAGAAGAACTTATCAAAGTGTTATCAGAAGTTCTGAAAAGCTATAACAATATTAAGCTCAAATACAAGAAGCGCCAAAGCAATCTTGTATCTGAGAATAATATTCTCAAATTAGAAGTAGCTGAGCTAAATGAAAAGAACTTAAAATTGAAAACTGATTCTGAATTAGCTCAACAAAACTCTGATTCTGAAACTGAATCTGAATGCAAAAATATTTTGGAAAAATATGATTATAGTTTTCAAAAGTTTCTTGCTAAAAGCATAGACAGAAGCAAAATGGCTTCTATGATCTATGGAGTTAGCAGAAATAACAGAAAAGGTATTGGATATGAATCCCCCTCTGGAAAGGATTTAAATCCAAAACCTGTTGATAAAATTATCATCAAGAAAACTCCTTTATATTCACACTTTAAATTTGGTCACTTGAATGATATTGAACAAACACGCTCTGAAAAGAATATTCATGTGTTTAAATCTAAGGCTAGTCAGAATAAACCTTATGTTGAAAAATAGAAGTTTAGACAAACCTTCGGAACCACTAACCCTAAAGGACCCAAGAAGATCTGGGTACCTAAAAGTAAAATAA
The DNA here is from genome assembly GCA_963859935.3 of Lathyrus sativus. Classification (NCBI taxonomy): domain Eukaryota; kingdom Viridiplantae; phylum Streptophyta; class Magnoliopsida; order Fabales; family Fabaceae; genus Lathyrus; species Lathyrus sativus. Next base: position 262,961,165 of record OZ012740.1, read on the forward strand.
TTCCTGTTGCAGATGTTCTTAGCAGCAAGGTCAGGACGCCAATCATGGTACCTGGACTCTGGATGCTCACGACACATGACAGGAGAAAGGTCTATGTTCCAAAGCCTGGAGCTTAGATCTGGAGGTGATGTGAAGTTTGGAGGGAACCAGAAGGGCAAGATCATTGGATCTGGCACCATTGGAAATGGTAAACTTCCCTCTATTACTAATGTTTTACTTGTTGAAGGGTTAAAGCATAACTTATTGTCCATAAGTCAATTAAGTGACAATGGTTATGATATTACCTTTAATCAAAAATGTTGTAAAGCTATTAGTCAAAAGGATGGCTCTATTCTATTTAGTGGTAAGAGGAAAAACAACATTTATAAAATAAATCTTTCAGAACTTAAAGTTTAGAATGTTAAATGCCTCTTGTCTGTTAATGAAGAGCAATGGGTCTGGCATAGAAGATTGGGCCATATTAATATGAGACGTATATCTCAGATTAATAAACTTAATCTTGTCATAGGACTTCCTAATCTAAATTTCACCTCAGATGCTCTTTGTGAAGCATGCCAAAAAGGGAAGTTTTCAAAATCATCCTTTAAATCAAAAAATGTTGTTTCTACTTCCAAACCACTAGAATTACTTCATATTGATCTGTTTGGACCAGTGAAAACTGCATCCATCAGAGGCAAGAAATATGGATTAGTCATTGTTGATGACTATAGTAGATGGACATGGGTAAAGTTCTTAAAACACAAGGATGAGTCACATTCTGTGTTCTTTGACTTCTGCAAGCAAGTCCAGAATGAAAAAGATTTCAAAATTATAAAAGTCAAAAGTGATCATGGTGGTGAATTTGAAAATAAATATTTTGAAAAATATTTTAATGAAAATGACATTGCTCATGATTTTTCCTGTCCTAGAACTCCACAAGAAAATGGGTTTGTAGAGAGGAAAAACAGAACTCTGCAAGAAATGGCCAGAACCATGATCAATGAGACAAATCTGGCAAAACACTTTTGGGCAGAAGCAATCAACACAGCCTGTTACATTCAGAACAAAGTGTCTGTAAGACCTCTTCTGGAGAAGACTCCATATGAACTGTGGAAGAACAGAAAGCCCAACATTTCATATTTTCATCCTTTTGGATGTTTTTGCTATATGTTAAATACTAAAGAAAATCTGAACAAGTTTGATTCCAAAGCACATAAGTGTTTCATGCTTGGATATTCTGAACGCTCCAAAGGCTACAAAGTATACAACACTGAGACACAGATTGTGGAAGAATCTATTCATGTTAGATTTGATGATAAGCTTGGCAATAAAAAGCCAAAGTAGTCTGAAAACTCTGCAGATAGAGAAGTAGTCTTCACAGACTCTGAAGTCCCAGAAGCAGACAAAGCTCAAGTGAAGGAACCAGAAGCAACGCCAAGGCTATTCCTTTAACTTCTCAGATGAACAATCTAAACATTTCTGAAGAATCAACTGTTAGAGGATCATCATCCAGAATTAAAGCTTCTCATCCAGAGAATGTCATTATTGGAAAGAAGGATGATCCCATTAGAACAAGATCCTTTCTAAGATCATCTGAAGCATCATTATTTGGACTGGTGTCAGAAATTGAACCATCTTCTGTAGATGAAGCTCTGCAAGGCAATGATTAGATTATTGCCATGCAAGAAGAGTTAAATCAATTCACCAGAAATGATGTATGGAATTTAGTTCAAAGACCACAAGGATTCAATATAATTGGAACAAAATGGGTCTTCAGAAATAAGCTGAATGAGAAAGGAGAAGTTGAAAGAAATAAGGCAAGGCTTGTTGCTCAAGGGTACAGTCAACAAGAAGGTATTGATTACACTGAAACTTATGCTCCAGTGACAAGGTTAGAATCTATACGCCTTCTTATTTCTTTTGCTGCACAAAATAACATCACTCTATATCAGATGGATATTAAAAGTGCCTTTCTAAATGGTATTATAGAAGAAGAAGTTTATGTCCACCAACCTCCTGGTTTTGAAAATGAAAAATTTCCAGATCATGTTTGTTGCACCCTAAAATTTGACCAACTTATTTCACCTGATTTTATGTTTCATGGCTTTATCATTTGCATACTAGAGCATGTACATAGTTCATTCATTTGCATAGCATAGCATAGCAAGTCATCCAACAAGGGACCAAGTACTATTCTTATCTCTATGAGCCTATTAAGAGGTTCTTATTCAAGTTCAAGCCTATCCAAGTCATCAGAAAGAAATTGAAATCTAAGAAGTCAGTGGATCAAGCAGTGGATTTGTCTCCTATCTTGAGTGTATTTGAAGATCATCAAAGAAGTTGTGAGCTGTGATTTGAGAATGGAGGGTATATAGACATCATGGAGGACCTAGAGGGTCATTTTGAAAGTGAGACAAGTCATTGATGTGATTGCAAGAGTTGCAGTTGAAGACAGTCAACTAGGGTTTCATCTGGGTCAACCCTAGGTTAAATGCTTGATTGAAAAGCATCAAGGTCTATTTGAAAGATGTGGGGTTCATCATTTTACATGTATATATGGATGTGGTATTGTGCCAAGGAGAAATCAAGAGGAATCAAGAAGAAGAGGAGTTTCTAAATTAGGGTTTCTGTGTAAAATCCCCTGATTTAGGTCAAACTTCCAAGCAACATAATTCAAAATGCAAGCTTCAAATGGATTCTTGGCCAACACAAAACTTGTAGAGGATCTCAATACCTTTAATTTGAGTGGTGGAAGACATCAAGGAGATTTATAGAACTCAAGTTATGGTTCTTGCAAGTTACAGGTCATCTGAGGCATCTGAAATTTTGTCTGTGAAGGTTACTTGTCTTCCAAGCAACGTTTACCCCTCAAGGAGCTTTCAAATGGATTTCTGGCCAACATGAAAGTTGTTCCTCATGATCTTATATTTCTAGAAAGGTATGGTATTCCTTCATTTGATTTGTGGAACTCTACTTATGTCTTTGGCAAGCAAAAGGTATTTTGGTCATTTGGAAATTATGGGTCATTTCAAGCATATGCCTAAAACTCATACAAGGAAGCTTCAAATGAAAAACTTTACAACATCAAAGTTGTTCCAAATGACAGTTTGAGTCTAGAAAAGTGGTCATGGAAGTTGGAAAATGCTCATAGCTCAAGATTGCAAATTTGGTCAATTAAAGGTGAATTTAATGAATAAAAGTGACCTAAAAAATGAGATTTTGCAATACATGTCCAAATGGGATGAAATTATAGGTCATTTTGATTGGAAATAATGTTTTGAGACCATTGGCAATAGTGGATTTTTGAGTTTAGTTCAAAATTGGAGAGTTATCATGACTTGCTTATGATTAAAGTAACATATGCCAAATCACAAGGGATTTGTGTGCAAGGAAGTTCCAGCAATTTCTAGATGATTCCATGGGCATCTATATAAACCCTAGAGCTCATTAAATGCAGGGTTGCACTTCATTTTGATCCAAAACACATATTTTCATTCTCTCTTGCATTTTTGCAAATTCATCCAAATTCTCTCAATTTTTCATCATTCTTCAAAGTTCTTGATCCTACCATGCTCCATGATCATCATTGATCACATCCCAAGCAAGATCTGAGTGTATTGAAGTCATAATCGTGTGCTGCAAGTTCATCATTCAAATTGCAAAAAGAGTTGGTTACAAGAATCCAAAGCCTTTGAGCAAGAACAAGTGCATACAGAATCAAGATCCATAGCCATTGATCAAGTCCAGAGCATTGCTAGCTGTAAATCCAAGAGTTCATCTATCTGTTTTCAGATTTCTACCAGGTTAGTGATCTCTTCGAATTGGCTTGATTTAGTTAGCATGATGTAGATTGGTTAGGATAAGAATGATCTAGGTGGTTAGATGAGCATTTCTGGAGATTTTGATTGAATTTGGTGAAGTTTGACATTGGAGCACAAATTCTGTTGAGACCTAGAACTTGGTGAATAAACTGTTAGAATCTTAAGTTGATAGTGATTATTGCTCAGTGAGAGGTCAGGAAGAGATTAGTACAATTAGGTTGTTGATTCGTGATGATGAAATTTCTGAGCATGTTGGAGATGGTGATCGTGTTTTATGATAGAGTCGATATGAATTGATGCTGATGACATGAGTGAGTTCAGGGAGCAAAATAGAGTAGAATTGGGCTTTGAACTTTTGAAATTGATGTTGTGATGATGATGCACGAATTAATGGAAGATGATGATGAAGGTTCAGTTTCCATGGCGTTCTTACTACAAACCCTAGGTCCATTGGAGAAGATGAGTGACAAGCGTTGGATGAGGTCTTAATTGTTGACTGACAACTTGATCTAACGGCCTGTATTCAAAGACGAAAATAGGAGGGAACTCAGAAACGTGAAACGCACCGTTTCACTTAAGTTCTCAGATATGGGCTTAATGATCATTCATATTCGCACCCCCATTTCCAGGCCCATTCCCAATTGAACTGAATTTTCCTGCTATTTACACCGCGCGCGTTTTATTTTTCTTTTGATTTTCTGATTTAATTTTTGTGTTGGTCTGGGCCTAAACATTTGCTATGCGCACCCCTGAATGCTGGGCCCATGTGACAATTGAACTGGGCGCCCTTGCTGCTTGCACCCCCTGGCTTCTATTTCATTTTTATTTTAATTCATTTTGTTTTGCAATTTTATAAAATCCATAATAAATCAAAAAATAAGAATTTTGACATGAGATTTTTTGCAATAGTTTAGAATTGACTTGAAGAAAATTAAAATGATGAAAAAATAATAGTTTAGCTATTTTTTCTATTTTTGCTTATATTTTACATTTTAATTGTTTTTAAATAGATTTAATTTGTATATAGTTTTTGTAGAATTTCTTTTAGGTGGTTCTCATGATCTTTTTAGGCCAATTTTTTTAGTATAACTAGATACATATATTAGGTGCCCCCTTGATTTTTATACCATTTTTTTTAGGATTTATTTTAGGTAGTTTAGTTAGAAAACATTAGGCTAATCATTTAGGGTTGTGAATATAAGATAGGTCTGACAAAGCAAGTTTCTTTTGGGTTTTCTTTAGGACAAATTAAATGATGGGACTATAGGGGTATTGAGGGTAAGTAATAGATCCCTTAAGAAATGTTAGACTTCCCCCTATTCTATTATTACTACTAGTATATTTCCTGTATTTGATTGATTGTGTGGTGTGCCCTCTCTAGGGTTATTATTTGACTGTGTGGGGTATTGGGCCTGCTTGGGGTTTGGGTTTGAGCTGAAGACTTTGTTGATGAAGCCCATTGAAGACTAAAAGAATGAAGCTCAATTTCCAGAGTTGATGAAGAGTATCTCTTGCTGGCAGCTGTTGAAGGTTATAGGATCTAGGAGCTAGGCAGAGCTCTAGAGTAGAAAACTTGCTTCATAAACATGGAAGGTCTTGTTTGCCTCCATTCTTTCTCTATGATTCAAAGTCTCTTTTAAATACCCACCTCCTTCCTTTGGAAGGATTAGTGAATGTATTTAAAAGATAGAACTTTTAAGAGAAAACTGTCTGTATCATGTTAACAGTCAGTAGGCCACCCTTGGTAGGCAGCTGACTGCTTAACATCCAATTCATCTTGTTGACTGTTGCTCATCTTGGAGAGTGAGACTTGAAGATAAGCCATCGAAAGATTAAAGATAGAGACCTTGCTTGAAGGCTGTGAAGATGAAGACTGATGCTTGCTTGAAGCTTGTAGATAGTTGAAGATGACTTGAAGACAGATGTTGATGAAGATTGCTTTTGCTGTTTATAATTCTTGAGGTATTGTTTGAATTTCTCTGATTGTATTGCTTGCTGATTAACCTGTTAGGTTGAAAGCGAATTTTGTTCGCTTTTGCCTGTTGTTTTCTAGGTTCGAGGTTGAGTGGGACTCCCTTGCCTCGCTTGTATTGCTGCATCCATGCATTTTACTGCTTTATTGTATATATGCTATTGTTTCTGTTTCCGTTTATTCCTTAGGATCTCTGTTTCTCTCTGCGCAAGAGAGGAGCATGATAGACATTAGGTCTTAACCCATGCATGATAACATTAGGTTAGTTTGATTCCCTTTTCAACCATAGGTTAGAGTTCTGTCTCTTCTTTCTCAAAACAAACAGAAAAACACAATAAATATTTCGAACACAATAAAAGACACTTCTTCCGTAAAAGAATGTGAACTCATCAAAACGTCATTTTTGTCCGCCTGGACCAGTAATCAGCAAAACCCTTTTTCAGAAGGAGATAAAAGCAATCCAAACAGACTTGTGTAGTACGTGGCCCGAACTACGTTTGCTCTGATCTTTCATGCTGTATGGAAGTACGTAGGCATAGGATGCGATATCCTAGCGAGCAACCTTCCCCTCCTTTCCCGTAGGTAGGCGAACTACGTTGACTCTGATTTCTTGTTCCAGACGGGAATACGTAGGCATAAAGTGCGATACTTTACCGAGTCCCTTTCTTTCTTTTTAACCCTTAACCCTTAGCTTAGATAGAAATAACAATCCGTACCAGAAAACAAGCGTGGATCCCGTCGAGTACGACGGACGTGAGGGGTGCTAATACCTTCCCCTTGCGTAACCGACTCCCGAATCCAGGATTTAGTTGCGATGACCATTCCTTTCCCGTCTTTGCGATAGGTTTACTTCGAGCGTTTCATTTCCCTACGTTGGGATAAATAACGCACGGTGGCGACTCTTCTGTTCAGCCGGCGCCGATTTTCGCAGTAGCGACAGCTGGCGACTCTGCTGGGGATCCAACGTCCCCTGGCTGCTAAGGACTGCGATAGTTCCTTATGCATTAGGGATCCAACGTCCCTTAAGCGAGTCAATCTTAGCGCTTGTTTTCCTGTCGAGGATTTTGTATGGATTTACTTTTTCTGTCATTTACTTTCAGCATTATATTATTGTTATTATTGCTGTATTGGGGCTGTGACGGGTGATTCTATGATTGAGAGATAAGCCGGACCTGGGCTTGAGTGCACTTAGAATTAGAGTAGAAAGTAGTGGGCGCGTGCCGACTTTGCTTGCATTAGTGTCCCACGAAATCTACACTTGGACGAGGTTCTTCTGGTTGACTTCTTTTTCTACCCTTTGGGTCGAAGGGGTTGTTGGTTAGTTGGATTGTCGACTCCGGGAACCGATCATTTGGAAGTTGGCTAAGTGAGGCCTCTTCAGGATTTGATGATGCCACTCCTTCTGGGAATCGTATCATCAACCCTGAAAGTCTGTGACGCCGACGACCGCATAGGATGCCATACCATTGTCAGTTACTAGGATACCTACCTGTGAGAGGGTTTGGGGCTATGCAGGTAACTAGACCTTCAGATACCGGTTTGTTTCTTGATCTGAGATTCTGGGTATTTATGGACAGTTGTGAGGTCTATCAGAGACCAGTCAGAGTTATGGTATGAGGTCTATCAGAGACCAGTTGGAGTTATGTTATGGGGTCTATCAGAGACCAGTGTTGGAGATTTGTATTGGGTCCGTCTAAGACCAGGGTTTGAGGAATTCTGGAGGGTCTATCTGAGACTTTTGATGTGGTTCAGGCTTCTCAGCCATGGCATTTGGTCCCTGTTGCATCTATTTGCATTGCATTGCCCGCATAACCATTATCATGTGCATTTCATTAACGTGTGTCTGTGCTGCAGGTGCATTTGCATATTTCCTGATTCTAGTGCTCAGACTTCTGCTTATTGATCATGGCTGGTTTGAGAAAGACAGTTGCGTACAAGTTACCTACACCTGACATTACTCCCCTACTTGGTCTGATGTCCCTTGCTAATGAGGAGGTTAGGAGAAGTTTCAGGATGAGTTATGGAAGATTATTGAGACTGGTCTGCAAGCCAACTGCTGTTGAGATGAATGGGCTGTATACGTTGATGCAATTCTATGACCCTGCTTTGAGGTGTTTCACATTTGCTGACTTTATTTTGGGGCCTACCATGGAAGAATACGCAGAGTTTATCGAGATGCCGGTGCAAAATAAAGTTCCTTTCATCCATCGTGACGCTAAGCCCCAGCTGGAGGACTTAGCTAAGGCCTTGCACATGAACGCTTTTGAACTATTAGTGACTTCTTGGCTTGGGGTTCCAGGTTTCTCCCTCAATTTTCTGGTTGGCAAAGCTCAAGAGTACGCCAAGAGCGGGTGCTGGATAGTCTTTAATGCTATCTTGGCTCTATGCATCTACGAAATAGTGTTGTTTCCCAACTTACCCAATTTCGTGGACTTGGACGCCTTTCATTTGTTTGCTGCTTGCAACCCGGTACCCACTTTGATTGGAGATCTCTATCATTCATTGCACTACAAAAATGAAAATAGAAGAGGAAAGACTGTTTACTGTTGTGCGCCGCTGTTGAACATGTGGTTTAAGAGCCATCTCCCCCTGAAGGGACCTTTTGTAGATAGTGCAACTACAACTGACTGGCCAGAGCGCCTGATGAGACTATCTTCTGAAGACATCGAGTGGTTTAACCGAGACTTGCTGGGGTCTGAGCTTATTTTCAGCTGCGCCGGATATCCTAATGTTCCTTTGATAGGAAGAAAAGGGTGTATCAATTATAACCCATCTCTGTTTATTCGCCAGTTTAGATACGCGTTGAAGAACCCACCTAGGAAGGAAGAAGTACAGGAATCTCTGTACTTCACCGGTGATTTGAATGGAGTTACTAGCTAAGCTCCAGCACGCATGGATGCGTATCAACAGAAGAGGGAAACCACTGTTGGGGAAGAATGATTGTCAGGCTTATGTACCATACAAAGTTTGGATCCAAGAGAGAGCAAGACAGTTGCTGATGCCATTTCCAGCTGCACCAGTCCCTGTTCATATTCCGGTGGAGGAACCAACCACAGTTACTATGGAGGTCTACGAGCAAGTTGTAAAAGAAAAGGAAGCCTTGATGAAGATCAATGAAGAGTTAGAAAAGGAACTGGCTCAGATGCGTAGTGAGAAGAACAAGGTTGTGCATTCTTTCCAACAGCAGATTGAATTAGTAAACCGGCTAGGTGCCGAATTGACTGAAGAGAAAAAGAAGCGTGAACGCCTGGGGAAAGAGTTCAGAAGCTCTCATGACATGTTGGAGTCTAAAAAGAAAGCACTCGATGCCGCCCACCGGGAAATCTCTTCTTGTAACAAGACGTGGAATGCTACGCTAACCAACAACAAAAAGAGGGAAGACAAATTGAAGCAGCAAATTTCTGAACTCGAAGAACAGCTGAAGGCTAGCACTAAGAAGTATGAAGAGGAGGTGATGGCAAGATATAGTCTCCAGAATGCATTGAACAAGGCCATCGAAGGCAAGAAAGAAGTTGTGTCTCAGAAGCGGAAGCTAGAGGATCGCTTCGGAGAAGGGGCATGGGAGGAATCTGCTGGTGATTTGCGACGTGTTCTCAAGCGAAGAGATCTACTTATTGAGGGTTTGCTTACCCGACCAAGTCATCCAGAGACTAAGAAGTTAGTAGAGGAGTACCAGGCATATGGGAGCACTTGACCATTTCATGTATTAATGTGTATGCTTTATTTGCATAGCGCTGACCATCACCAGGATTGTTGGTTGAGGTCATGCCCTCTTATTGTACGCATTGATATTGTATTCTTGGCTTAATGGATTTCTCTGCAATATATGAGGTGTTTTCTATGATTCGGCTCCGATCACCGTATTGCTAGCACTGTCACCGCACTGGAATTGGGTAATGATATTCCCTAATGCACAGACACATATTGCATTGCATTCCCATTCATATTGCATTACATGTGATTATTGAACTGTATCTCACTTCCTGCACTGTTCAGGTCTTTTCAGGATTGAAAGTCAGCGCCCGCACCGATACTCCACTCGTACCAACTGCCGAAGAATTATGGATCAGATGCAGAATGAAATGCAGGACATGCGTGAGAAGCTGGCGCTATTCATGCAGGCAATGGAGACCATTGCGAAAGGCCAGGAGAATTTGCAGGCTTTGGTGCAGCCATTGTTGGTAAGAAATGCTGGGCACGGAAATGAAGACCATAATTCTGTGCGAGTCGACACTATTCACGGGGATGGTACCCCCACACCGGTAGCTCCACCTGTAGTAAACATAGCTGCTGTCAATGTGAACAACGGCGCTGCCGCTGGGAATGGTAACATTGGAATCAGTAACGAGACTGTCGTCAACAACGTTGGGTTCAGAGATGTCAACCTGGGTGATAATATGGGAGGTAATGGCTTCGGTAATAATGGATTCGGCTTCAATGACCAGGGGTTTGATCATGCTGGGAAGTACGGCTTCAACGCTCAGGGCTTCGGACAGGACGGATTTGGTATGACTAATCAGGGTTATGGCGGATTCGGAAATGGAAATGGCGCTGGGTTAATGGCTTTTGGACCTGCAGGAGTCGCTCCGGGGTATGGTAACAGGGGGCGAGGCCCTGTAATGAATCAGACTAGAGTTGGCCGTAACAACGGGTACGATGGATACGGAACTGGGAACGGTAATTGGCTAGAAGATCAGCAAGAGGATGCTTTCTCCGGTGGAGGTTTCGAAGGTCCTATGGATGACTCTCAGAGAATTAAGATGCTCGAGGAGCAGATGAAGGGGGTCGTGAATCAAAGCGCTGTTGGCTTAGATATGACTACAATGGGTCTGGTGCCTGGCCTGAGGGTACCAATAAAATTCAAAGCTCCCATATTCGACAAATATAAGGGGGATACCTGTCCAAAGGTGCACGTGCGGTCATACTACAGAAGGATGTCGGCGTATTCAAACGATGAGAGGATGCTGATGCATTTCTTTCAAGATAGCTTGTCTGGTCCTTCCCTTGAGTGGTATATGGGATTGGAACCAACTCAGATAAAGACATGGAAGCAGCTGGCTGAAGCGTTTGTGGCTCACTATAAGTACAACAGTGACTTGGCACCCAACCGGGTCCAATTATAGGGGTTGTCCCAGAAGAAGGGCGAGAGCTTCAAAGAGTATGTGCAGAGATGGCGCGACATGGCTGCTCGAGTTCATCCTCCTTTAGAGGACAAAGAAATGAATGATATGTTCATAGGAACATTTACCGGTATGTTTTATGACAAGTTGTTTCACACTTCTTTGGGCAGTTTCTCAGACTTAATCCTGATGGGAGAGAAGATTGAAAGCAACATTAAACAGGGAAGATTCCAAGCTGAGGAATCCACTTCAGCTGGTAGTAACAGAAGGGCTTTCGGTGGGCGCCGTCAAGGTGATGCAAGTGCAGTGTTTGGGGGCCGAGGCCGAGGCCGGGGCAGAGGTCGAAACCAGTACAATCAGCCGCAGCAGGTGGCAAGTGTTACTATTCCATTTCAGCAACAACCAATGCAGCAACAGCAACCACAACAGGGGGTACATCCTGCCCAGCGCAGAATCCAGGGGGGCAAACCAAGGAGGGTGTTCGAAACGCCTCCTTCAACGTATGCAGAATTGCTACAGACGTTACTGGGTTTGAACTTGGTGGAAAAGAGAACTATGGCGCCAGTAACGGGCACTCCTCCATACGGCTTTGACGCAAGCAAGCACTGTGAATTCCACTCCGGGGCTCCTGGCCACGATATAGAGGGTTGCCACGCGTTCAAGCATGTGGTGCAGGATCTATTGGATAGTAAGGCTATCAATTTTGGACAGGCGGGTCCGAACATAGTACAAAAGCCCATGCCCAACCATGGGGCAAATGCCATTTTAACTGAGGAGGGTTTGAACTTGATTATGAATGTTGACGACCTAAAGACACCGTTGTGTGAGATAAAGAGAAGGTTATTGCAAGGAGGTGTATATCCAGGTTGCGATGAGTATTGTTTGGAGTGTTGGACCCAAGCTAGGGGGTGTGCTGAATTGAAGAAGGGTATTCAGACCTTAATAGATGGAGACACATTACAATTCGACCAAACGGCAGTTGAAGAACCTGCAAAGTTATCAGCGGACGAGCGAAGTGATGTAGCTACTGTGACGATTCCCCGAAAAACAATAACCATAACGGCGCCAGCCAGGCGACCGCCCATCACTATCACCAAGGTCGGACCAATCCCTTATGAGAGCACTAAGGCAGTCCCCTGGACCTATGGGTTGGAAGTGTACTGTGATGGGGTGAAAATTAATGTTAGTAAGCAGCCAGTTGAGGTTGTAGACAACGTCGTCGGTACCGGAGGGATGACAAGAAGTGGGAGAATCTTCATATCGCCGGAGGTAGAGGCTGAACGACTGGCGAAAGGAAAAGGAAAGATGAATGAGACTGTTCCTGTGCAGAGGAACGAAAAAGAAACGTCATTGAAGGATGTGGAAGAGTTCATGCGCCTTATTCGTAAGAGTGATTATAAGATTGTTGAGCACCTTCAACAGACACCGTCAAAGATATCCATACTGTCGTTGCTATTGTGTTCCGAAGCTCACAGAAATGCATTGTTGAAAGTTCTGGATACATCCTTCATACCCCAAGATGTTTCCGTGAATCAGCTGGAGGGGGTGTTGGCGCATGTGAACGCAGGCCATAGCTTGGGATTTACAGACTTTGATTTGACCCCGAAGGGGAGAGAGCATAACATGGCGTTGCACGTCTCAGTTGAGTGTAGGGGCTCAGTCATGTCTCATGTACTGGTAGACACCGGATCTTCCTTAAACGTGCTGCCCAAGAAAGCAATGATGAAACTGGACGTCAGAGGAATCCTTTGTACGCCTAGTGACTTGGTGGTCAGGGCATTTGATGGTACACGAAGAACAGTCTTTGGATCCATAACGTTACCTCTACAGGTAGGGCCGGAGGTTTTCGCAACTGAATTTTATATTATGGACATCCAGCCAGCATACAGCTGCCTTCTCGGACGACCCTGGATCCATGGTGCTGGGGCAGTCACGTCTACCTTGCACCAAAAGCTGAAATACATGGTAGGGGACAGTGTGGTCACAGTCTGTGGAGAAGAAGATATATTGGTTAGCCATCTGTCATCATTCAAGTATGTAGAAGTCGACGGCGAGATTCATGAAACACCCTGTCAAGCCTTTGAAGGGTTGCGCATCAAAGACAAAGGTCCCGGGCCGAGTAAAGTGTCAGAGGTAGCCGTCTCGTCATACAAGGAGGCTCAGGCTCTAGTAAAGACAGGTGAGACAAAAGGCTGGGGCAAGGTGCTGGATATTCCCGTGAAGATGGACCGATTTGGGCTGGGATATCGACCGTCGTCATCAACGCCTGCTGCAGGGGCACCCCGTTTCAAAGGACCGATAACCATCACAGCTAGTGGAGTGTGTCACGAGGCCATCAACGCTGTTTCAGATTCCGAAGAAGGAGACAGTGATTGCGACATGGACGCCTGGATTCAGCCAAGCGTGCCAGGACAAGGATTATGCAATTGGTCTATTCAGGAGATTGTTCCTGTGACTCTCAAACAGTAATACTTTGTTTTCTTAATTGTTGAATAATCTGGTGTCTTACCCGAGGCATCATGATTTTGCTTAGGGCCGTGCTGTTATGTACATTGCGTTGTTTAATCATTAAATAAAAGGCGTTTTTTCATGTACAAATATTGCGATCTCTGTTTTTCCTGTTTTGTGTTTTACAATAAAATGGCAACGTGGTTATTCGCTTTATACGCATTTTGAAGCATTTAACCATTCCTTTTGCAGGATAACATTTTCAGATGACATCATTGAACCGCCTATGACTCGTCTCGACTTTGAGCACCCGGTATTTCAGGCCGAAGAAGAGATTGTTGAAGATGGCGACGTTCCCGAACAATTGTCTTGGTTGGTAAAGCAAGAAGAACGAGTCATTCTGCCTCATGAGGAGGTCATTGAAATTATTAACCTGGGGTCGGAAGGGGTTGAAAAGAACATCCGTATAGGAGCCGCGCTGCAGAGTGACGTCAAGCGAAGACTGGTTGAAATGCTCAGAGAGTACAGTGATGTGTTCGCTTGGTCGTATGAGGACATGCCTGGGCTTGATACAGATATGGTTGTGCACCGCCTGCCGTTAAAAGAAGAATGCCCGCCGGTCAAGCAGAACTAGACCTGATATGGCAGTGAAAATTAAGGAGGAGGTTCAAAAGCAGTGGGATGCTGGTTTCCTAGCTGTTACAAAATATCCCTCATGGGTCGCTAATATTGTACCAGTGCCAAAGAAAGACGGTAAAGTGAGAATGTGCGTAGATTACCGTGATCTGAACAAAGCAAGCCCGAAAGTTGATTTTCCACTTCCTCACATTGATGTGCTGGTTGACAACACTGTTCAATTCTCCGTATTCTCCTTCATGGATGGCTTCTCGGGCTATAATCAGATTAAGATGGCACCAGAAGACATGGATAAGACTACTTTCATAACGCCTTGGGGAACATTTTGTTACAAAGTGATGCCCTTCGGACTAAAGAATGCTGGGGCAACGTATCAGCGTGCAATGACGACTCTTTTTCATGATATGATGCATAAGGAGATCGAGGTTTATGTCGATGATATGATTGCCAAATCCCAGACGTAGGAAGAGCATTTGGTGAATCTGCTGAAGTTATTCAAAAGGCTTAGGAAGTTCAGGTTGAGACTGAACCCTAACAAGTGCACCTTCGGGGTGAGATCGGGTAAACTGCTGGGGTTTATCGTGAGCGAAAAAGGAATAGAGGTTGATCCTGCAAAAATAAAAGCAATACAAGAGATGCCGACGCCTAGAACAGAGAAAGAGGTGCGCGGGTTTTTAGGGAGGTTGAACTACATCGCTCGGTTCATATCTCACCTGACAGCTACCTGTGAGCCGTTATTCAAGCTGTTGAAAAAAGACCAGGCTGTAACGTGGAATGAAAATTGTCAAAAGGCGTTCGATAAAATAAAGCAGTATTTGCAGGAGCCTCCTATTTTGATACCCCCAGTGGCAGGGAGACCCTTGATTATGTATTTGACAGTTCTTGAGGGAAGTATGGGTTGTGTTCTCGGTCAACACGACGAGACAGGAAGAAAAGAGCATGCAATATACTACTTGAGTAAGAAGTTTACTGAATGTGAATCTCGATATTCAATGCTCGAAAAAACTTGTTGCGTGCTAGCCTGGGCCGCCAAGCGTTTGAGGCAATACATGCTGAACCATACAACCATGCTCATCTCGAAGATGGATCCTATCAAATATGTATTCGAAAAGCAGGCATTATCGGGGAGAATTGCCCGTTGGCAGATGGTTTTGACCGAATATGACATCCAGTATGTCTCGCAGAAGGCTATAAAGGGGAGTGTATTATCTGAGTACTTGGCAGAGCAGCCTATTGAGGACTACCAATCGATGAGGTTTGATTTTCCTGACGAGGATATCATGTACCTAAAGATGAAAGATTGCGAAGAGTCGTTGCCAGACGAAGGACCAGAATTGGGTTCCAAATGGAAGTTGATCTTTGACGGAGCTGTGAACGCCTATGGTAGCGGAATAGGGGCAATCATCACTACTTCACACGGGTCGCACATCCCGTTTACCGCTCGATTGACCTTTCCGGTTACCAATAATGAAGCCGAATACGAAGCTTGCATCATGGGGCTTGAAGAAGCCATTGATTTGCGAATCAAAAATCTGGATGTATACGGAGACTCAGCTCTGGTGGTGAATCAAATAAAAGGGGAATGGGAGACACGTCAACCCAATTTGATACCGTACATGAATTACGCGAGGAGATTGTTGCCCTTCTTTGACAAGGTTGAGTTGCATCATGTGCCGCGAGCCGAAAATCAGATGGCTGACGCCCTGGCCACTTTGTCTTCCATGTACAAAGTCAACTTCTGGAATGAGGCTCCCCGAATTGCTATCTCTCGGCTCGACAGACCTGCCTTCGTGTTTGCCATTGACGAAGCATCTGATGATAAACCGTGGTATTTTGATATCCTTAATTTCCTGAAAAATAAAGAGTATCCGGCTGGGGCATCCAGTCACGATCAGAAGACTCTCAGGAGATTGGCGGGTAACTTCTATTTGAATCTGGACGGTGTCCTGTACAGACGAAATCACGACTTGGTGCTACTACGTTGTGTAGACGAAAAAGAGGCGAAGCTGCTCATGGAGGAAATACATGAGGGTACATTTGGTACGCATGCGGGTGGGCATGCTATGACGAGGAAGCTGCTGCGAGCAGGTTATTTTTGGCTAACTATGGAAACCAATTATTTTAAGTTTGCGAGGAAGTGTCATAAGTGCCAGATCTATGCAGATAAGATCCATGTGCCTCCAAGTCCTCTGAATGTGATGTCATCACCATGGCCGTTCTCGATGTGGGGAATCGATATGATTGGAAAGATCGAGCCGATGGCTTCTAATGGACACCGGTTCATTCTGGTAGCAATCGATTATTTTACCAAATGGGTGGAAGCGGCATCTTATGCAAATGTGACTAAGCAGGTGGTAGCCAGATTCATCAAGAGAGATATCATTTGCAGATATGGAATCCCCGAGCGGATAATTACTGACAACGGTTCAAACCTGAATAACAAAATGATGAAGGAGCTCTGTCAGAATTTTAAGATCGAGCATCACAACTCCTCCCCTTACCGACCCAAGATGAATGGCGCTGTTGAAGCGGCCAATAAGAATATAAAGAAGATCGTTCAGAAGATGGTGGTGACCTATAAGGATTGGCACGAGATGCTACCTTTCGCTTTGCACGGTTATCGTACGACGGTACGCACATCAACCGGGGCAACCCCGTTCTCGTTGGTATATGGAATGGAAGCAGTGTTACCATTGGAAGTCGAGATTCCTTCCCTAAGAGTATTACGAGATGTCCAACTAGACGAGGCAGAATGGGTGAAAGACAGGTTTTACCAGCTAAGTTTAATGGATGAGAAGAGGCTAGCTTCTCTAGCATATGGTCGTTTGTACCAGAGCCGAATGAAGAAAGCATATGATAAGAAGATACATCCTCGGAGCTTTCAGACGGGCGACCTTGTGCTAAAGAGGATTCTCCCGCCACAGGCAGATCACAGGGGCAAGTGGACCCCCAACTACGAAGGGCCATACGTTGTCAGAAAAGTCTTTTCAGGGGGAGCTTTGTTGTTGTCCACCATGGACGGTGAAGACTTTATGTCGCTTGTGAATTCGGACGCAGTTAAAAAATACTTTGCTTGAAACTGACCCGCTGGACAAAAAAGAGTCCAGGCAAAAAAGGGGCATCCTGGTGAACCAAAAACAAAATGAAAGGTTCGGGCAAAAATTAGGGATAAAATTGAAAAAATGTACACTCGCGAAGTTGAAAACCTACACTGGGCGGCTTCGGCAAAAAAGGGTATCCCGGTGAACTGAAAACCCGTAAAGGGCGGTTCACGCAAAAGTTAGGGATTTGAAAAGCAAATGACTGCGGTCCGAATTCGATACTGCATTGCACATTGGTGCAGGAGAATATACCTGAGGGGTCGATTATCAGATATAATCTCTTCGGAAGTACGAATACCGGGAAAGCATTAGAGTCGGGCGGGTCATAGGAGGATCAGCTCATGATGTTCGTCTGCATCCCGTTGCCGACATGTGTGCAAGTTTGATTTGTCATTATATTTTATGCTTCTTGTACATACTTGTGTGTTGGTTGTGCGTAGCTTCCTCTTTTCAGGAGTTACATCCCGTGTACAAAACTCCGCCCATTTAGGGGCCCAATCAATAAAACATGTTATTCAGTATTTGATGCTGGTTCTTTATTGTTTTGTACATGATAAACGCCTAGGTTTAATAAAACTAGCAAGTGTATAACGTTGCTGGCCCTTGCCAATAATTGCTAAAACTTTGAATTAACTGAAAATAATGTCACTAACACTAACCTGAATAGATTTGGTTGCATAGACTTGTCTTGTCTTGTTTGTGGTGTTGCAGGGTTCGTAGCCGTATGAAGTGGACGATCAAAAGATTGCAGTATTGACCAGAAGTTCGTAACGAAAGACTCGATCCCCACGCAGGTCGCGCTTCTGAGATGCCAATGTTCCTTACTAAAGAAGGATCAAATTCCCCAACTAGTCGCAGCTTATCCGAAGGACATTCTCCAGCAGGGTCGTCCACCCTCAGCAGAATTGGCGATTCCGAGATCAAAGGCAGTATTCAGACAGTGCATCCCGAGCAGAGTGGTTTAGCCTCAGAAGATTAATATTTCCAACTTGTGAGCTGCACTCAGGCAGTTTACCCTTCCCAGTAGGGTCATTTACTCTCCCCCAGCGGAGTCAGTTGATTTTCCCCAAGAGAATCGTTTCGTCCCCGGTGGAGTTCTCTTGCCAGCAAGTGTTTTTTCCTCCCAGTGGAACTCGAAGGTTAAAACTCTTCCCGACAGAGTTGGTTGTGTGTCCTGGCATTTATTTTGCCAGAATACCATGTGATACTCGTTCACTCCCCAGCAAAAAGTCCAATCATGATTGGCGCATTCAGTTATTCCTCAGCGAAGCGGGCTTCGTTCTTCCAACATTTATTTTGCTGGAATAATTCTGTAACGCCCGGTTATCCCCAGCGGAGTTGGCATTATCTTCAGCATTTATTTTGCTGAAGCGGTTTCTGTATCCCAACAGTTCGAGTCTGCATTTGCATTGGCATATAGTGTCATATTTGCATCTACCAAATAAAAACGCGTAGCATTTCCATGTCGAGTGGAGCATTACGCCATTGTCAAACATATGCATGTTGAGACATAAACTAGGTTGGATAACCGTTTGTTTCCAAGTATTGTTTCCCATGCAGGTGGAGAGAGCTCTTGCTCAAATTAATTGTCAAACATTCAAGATCTCGGCGTGAGACATGTAATGATAATGTTAATCGTGGCATTATTCCCCACAGAGTTGCTTGTTTAAAGTTTCTCTTTCCCCTCCAGCGGAGTATTTCTTCAAGGTCGTTGTTGTGACAATATCAAAAGATTTCGTGAATCGACTTTTGGAGGTTGTCTGGCAGTGTGGATTCAGAAAATCCTCAGTAGAGTCCTTCTCAGATTTGCTGCCATGTCAGCACTGAAGTTGGAAGACTAGACTCATATTGTGTTACCCTTATGATTGATAGAGCTAGCTGTTGCAAAGATAGGCAGAAAAGCTGTATCGGAGTTATTTTCCCGTAGTGGTGACGGAGTTATTTCCCGTAGTGATGACGGAGTTATTTTCCCATAGTGGTGACGGAGTTATTTCCCGTAGTGGTGACAGAGTTATTTCCCGTAGTGGTGACAGAGTTATTTCCCGTAGTGGTGACGGAGTTATTTCCCGTAGTGGTGGCGGAGTTATTTCCCGTAGTGGTGACGGAGTTATTTTCCCGTAGTGGTGACGGAGTTATTTTCCCGTAGTGGTGACAGAGTTATTTCTCGTAGTGGTGACGGAGTTATTTTCCCGTAGTGGTGACGGAGTTATTTCCCGTAATGGTGACGGAGTTATTTTCCCGTAGTGGTGAAGGAGTTATTTTCCCGTAGTGGTGACGGAGTTATTTCCCGCAGTGGTGGTGGAGTTATTTTCCCGTAGTGGTGACGGAGTTATTTCCCGCAGTGGTGGCGGAGTCATTTCCTGTAGTAATGATAAAGTAGTACCCGTAGCGATGGCGGTGTTGTTATTTTTTCCAGATTATCTTCCCGCAGTGGTGGCGGAGTGATGACGGTGTTATTTTTCTGTAATGGTGACAGAGTGATTTTCCTGTATCGTTGGCAGGGTCATGTTGTGTTGACAGAAGTACTTCCCCAGTGAAGTCGTCCAGGTTATTCAAATATTGACAAGATAATGTTGAAATCAGATTTGTAGATAATGTTCCCCAAACAGTCGTGCAGTTCATTTTTGCGGTTGGCAAATTTCCAGGTTCTTAGTATTCAACCGTCGCGTACCTCGAATGTTTGAAGGTCGTTCGCGCTTCACCCAGTCGGGTCCAAGTCGCTTGAATAGGGGCATCTGTTTCACCCTAAAATTTGACCAACTTATTTCACCTGATTTTATGTTTCATGGCTTTATCATTTGCATACTAGAGCATGTACATAGTTCATTCATTTGCATAGCATAGCATAACAAGTCATCCAACAAGGGACCAAGTACTATTCTTATCTCTATGAGCCTATTAAGAGGTTCTTATTCAAATTCAAGCCTATCCAAGTCATCAGAAAGAAATTGAAATCTAAGAAGTCAGTGGATCAAGCAGTGGATATGTCTCCTATCTTGAGTGTATTTGAAGATCATCAAAGAAGTTGTGAGCTGTGATTTGAGCATGGAGGGTATATAGACATCATGGAGGACCTAGAGGGTCATTTTGAAAGTGAGACAAGTCATTGATGTGATTGCAAGAGTTGCAGTTGAAGACAGTCAACTAGGGTTTCATCTGGGTCAACCCTAGGTCAACCCTAGGTTAAATGCTTGATTGAAAGGCATCAAGGTCTATTTGAAAGATGTGGGGTTTATAATTTGACATGTAGATATGGATGTGGTGTTGTGCCAAGGAGAAATCAAGAGGAATCAAGAAGAAGAGGAGTTTCTAAATTAGGGTTTCTGTGTAAAATCCCCTGATTTAGGTCAAACTTCCAAGCAAGATAATTCAAAATGCAAGCTTCAAATGGATCCTTGGCCAACATGAAAGTTTTAGAGGATCTCAAGACCTTTAATTTGAGTGGTGGAAGACATCAAGGAGATTTATATAACTCAAGTTATGGTTCTTGCAAGTTACAGGTCATCTGAGGCATCTGAAATTTTGTCTGTGAAGGTTACTTGTCTTCCAAGCAACTTTTACCCCTCAAGGAGCTTTCAAATGGATTTCTGGCCAACATGAAAGTTGTTTCTCATGATCTTAGATTTCTAGAAAGGTATGGTATGCCTTCATTTGATTTGTGGAACTCTACTTATGTCTTTGGCAAGCAAAGGGTATTTTGGTCATTTGGAAATTATGGGTCATTTCAAGCATATGCCTAAAACTCATACAAGGAAGCTTCAAATGAAAAACTTCACAACATAAAAGTTGTTCCAAATGACATTTTGAGTCTAGAAAAGTGGTCATGGAAGTTGGAAAATGCTCATAGCTCAAGATTGCAAATTTGGTCAATTAAAGGTGAATTTAATGAATAAAAGTGACCTAAAAAATGAGATTTTGCAATACATGTCCAAATGGGATGAAATTATAGGTCATTTTGATTGGAAATAATGTTTTGAGACCATTGGCAATAGTGGATTTTTGAGTTTAGTTCAAAATTGGAGAGTTATCATGACTTGCTTATGATTAAAGTAACATATGCCAAATCACAAGGGATTTGTGTGCAAGGAACTTCCAGCAATTTCTAGATGATTCCATGGGCATCTATATAAACCCTAGAGCTCATTAAATGCAGGGTTGCACTTCATTTTGATCCAAAACACATAGTTTCATTCTCTCTTGCATTTTTGCAAATTCATCCAAATTCTCTCAATTTTTCATCATTCTTCAAAGTTCTTGATCCTACCATGCTCCATGATCATCATTGATCACATCCCAAGCAAGATCTGAGTGTATTGAAGTCATAATCGTGTGCTGCAAGTTCATCATTCAAATTGCAAAAAGAGTTGGTTACAAGAATCCAAAGCCTTTGAGCAAGAACAAGTGCATACAGAATCAAGATCCATAGCCATTGATCAAGTCCAGAGCATTGCTAGCTGTAAATCCAAGAGTTCATCTATCTGTTTTCAGATTTCTACCAGGTTAGTGATCTCTTCGAATTGGCTTGATTTAGTTAGCATGATGTAGATTGGTTAGGATAAGAATGATCTAGGTGGTTAGATGAGCATTTCTGGAGATTTTGATTGAATTTGGTGAAGTTTGACATTGGAGCACAAATTCTGTTGAGACCTAGAACTTGGTGAATAAACTGTTAGAATCTTAAGTTGATAGTGATTATTGCTCAGTGAGAGGTCAGGAAGAGATTAGTACAATTAGGTTGTTGATTCGTGATGATGAAATTTCTGAGCATGTTGGAGATGGTGATCGTGTTTTATGATAGAGTCGATATGAATTGATGCTGATGACATGAGTGAGTTCAGGGAGCAAAATAGAGTAGAATTGGGCTTTGAACTTTTGAAATTGATGCTGTGATGATGATGCACGAATTAATGGAAGATGATGATGAAGGTTCAGTTTCCATGGCGTTCTTACTACAAACCCTAGGTCCATTGGAGAAGATGAGTGACAAGCGTTGGATGAGGTCTTTATTGTTGACTGAGAACTTGATCTAACAGCCTGTATTCAAAGATGAAAATAGGAGGGAACTCAGAAACGTGAAACGCACCGTTTCACTTAAGTTCTCAGATATGGGCTTAATGATCATTCATATTCGCACCCCCATTTCCAGGCCCATTCCCAATTGAACTGAATTTTCCTGCTATTTACACCGCGCGCGTTTTATTTTTCTTTTGATTTTCTGATTTAATTTTTGTGTTGGTCTGGGCCTAAACATTTGCTATGCGCACCCCTGGATGCTGGGCCCATGTGACAATTGAACTGGGCGCCCTTGCTGCTTGCACCCCCTGGCTTCTATTTCATTTTTATTTTAATTCATTTTGTTTTGCAATTTTATAAAATCCATAATAAATCAAAAAATAAGAATTTTGACATGAGATTTTTTGCAATAGTTTAGAATTGATTTGAAGAAAATTAAAATGATGAAAAAATAATAGTTTAGCTATTTTTTCTATTTTTGCTTATATTTTACATTTTAATTGTTTTTAAATAGATTTAATTTGTATATAGTTTTTGTAGAATTTCTTTTAGGTGGTTCTCATGATCTTTTTAGGCCAATTTTTTTAGTATAACTAGATACATATATTAGGTGCCCCCTTGATTTTTATACCATTTTTTTTAGGATTTATTTTAGGTAGTTTAGTTAGAAAACATTAGGCTAATCATTTAGGGTTGCGAATATAAGATAGGTCTGACAAAGCAAGTTTCTTTTGGGTTTTCTTTAGGACAAATTAAATGATGGGACTATAGGGGTATTGAGGGTAAGTAATAGATCCCTTAGGAAATGTTAGACTTCCCCCTATTCTATTATTACTACTAGTATATTTCCTGTATTTGATTGATTGTGTGGTGTGCCCTCTCTAGGGTTATTATTTGACTGTGTGGGGTGTTGGGCCTGCTTGGGGTTTGGGTTTGAGCTGAAGACTTTGTTGATGAAGCCCATTGAAGACTAAAAGAATGAAGCTCAATTTCCAGAGTTGATGAAGAGTATCTCTTGCTGGCAGCTGTTGAAGGTTATAGGATCTAGGAGCTAGGCAGAGCTCTAGAGTAGAAAACTTGCTTCATAAACATGGAAGGTCTTGTTTGCCTCCATTCTTTCTCTATGATTCAAAGTCTCTTTTAAATACCCACCTCCTTCCTTTGGAAGGATTAGTGAATGTATTTAAAAGATAGAACTTTTAAGAGAAAACTGTTTGTATCATGTTAACAGTCAGTAGGCCACCCTTGGTAGGAAGCTGACTGCTTAACATCCAATTCATCTTGTTAACTGCTGCTCATCTTGGAGAGTGAGACTTGAAGATAAGCCATCGAAAGATTGAAGATAGAGACCTTGCTTGAAGGCTGTGAAGATGAAGACTGATGCTTGCTTGAAGCTTGTAGATAGTTGAAGATGACTTGAAGACAGATGTTGATGAAGATTGCTTTTGCTGTTTTCTTTTGCTGTTTATAATTCTTGAGGTATTGTTTGAATTTCTTTGATTGTATTGCTTGCTGATTAACCTGTTAGGTTGAAAGCGAATTTTGTTCGCTTTTGCCTGTTGTTTTCTAGGTTCGAGGTTGAGTGGGACTCCCTTGCCTCGCTTGTATTGCTGCATCCATGCATTTTACTGCTTTATTGTATATATGCTATTGTTTCTGTTTCCGTTTATCCCTTAGGATCTCTGTTTCTCTCTGCGCAAGAGAGGAGCATGATAGACATTAGGTCTTAACCCATGCATGATAACATTAGGTTAGTTTGATTCCCTTTTCAACCATAGGTTAGAGTTCTGTCTCTTCTTTCTCAAAACAAACAGAAAAACACAATAAATATTTCAAACACAATAAAAGACACTTCTTCCGTAAAAGAATGTGAACTCATCAAAACGTCATTTTTGTCCGCCTGGACCAGTAATCAGCAAAACCCTTTTTCAGAAGGAGATAAAAGCAATCCAAACAGACTTGTGTAGTACGTGGCCCAAACTACGTTTGCTCTGATCTTTCATGCTGTATGGAAGTACGTAGGCATAGGATGCGATATCCTAGCGAGCAACCTTCCCCTCCTTTCCCGTAGGTAGGCGAACTACGTTGACTCTGATTTCTCATTCCAGACGGGAATACGTAGGCATAAAGTGCGATACTTTACCGAGTCCCTTTCTTTCTTTTTAACCCTTAACCCTTAGCTTAGATAGAAATAACAATCCGTACCAGAAAACAAGCGTGGATCCCGTCGAGTACGACGGACGTGAGGGGTGCTAATACCTTCCCCTTGCGTAACCGACTCCAGAATCCAGGATTTGGTTGCGATGACCATTCCTTTCCCGTCTTTGCGGTAGGTTTACTTCGAGCGTTTCCTTTCCCTCCGTTGGGATAAATAATGCACGGTGGCGACTCTTCTGTTCAGCCGACGCCGATTTTTGCAGTAGCGACAATGTTTTCAAATTAAAGAAATCTCTGTATGGTTTAAAACAAGCTCCCAGAGCTTGGTATGAGAGATTGAGCAATTTTCTTCTGGAGAAAAATTTCATCAGAGGCAAAGTGGACACAACACTCTTTTGTAAATCAATTAAGAAATATCTTCTAATTTGTCAAATTTATGTGGATGATATAATATTTGGATCTACCAATACTATGCTGGGAAAGGAGTTTGCTACTGTATGCAAGCAGAATTTGAAATGAGCATGATGGAAGAACTCAGATTCTTTCTAGGAATCCAAGTCAATCAAACTCCAGAGTGCACTTACATACATCAGACCAAATATGTTAAAGAACTTTTGAAGAAATTTAACATGACTGATAGTAAGCTGGCAAAGACTCCCATGCATCCAACTAGCTCACTTGGCAAGGAAGAGGTAAGTAAGAAAGTAGACCAGAAGCTCTACAGAGGTATGATTGGATCTCTTCTTTATTTAACTACTTCTAGACCTGACATATTGTTCAGTTTATGCTTATGTGCTAGATTCCAATCAGATCCTAGAGAATCACACTTGACAGCTGTCAAGAGGATTCTAAGGTATCTGAAAGGTACTTCTAATGTGGGTTTGTGTTACAGAAAATATGATGATTTCAAATTAGTTGGATTCTGTGATGCTGACTACGCTGGAGACAGAGTGGAAAGGAAAAGTACTTCTGGAAGTTGTCAATTTCTAGGAAGAAATATAATCTCTTGGTACAGCAAGAAGCAACCCACAATTGCACTGTCAACCACAGAGGCAGAATATATTGATGCTGCTGGATGTAGCACGCAGATGCTCTGGATGAAAAGTCAGCTAGAAGATTATCAAATATTTGAAAGTAACATTTCTATCTTCTGTGATAATACTTCTGCTATATGTTTGTCTAAAAACTCCATTTTACACTCTAAGGCAAAACATATAGAAATTAAGCCTCTTTTCATCAGAGACTATGTTCAGAAGGGAATCATAAATTTAGCCTTTGTTGATACAAATCATCAATGGGCAGATATTTTTACAAAACCCCTTGTTGAAGATAGATTTAAATTTATTCTGAAAAATATTGGTATGGATTTTTATCCAGAATGATATTTGTCAGAAGCAATTTTTTTACAGATGCAAAAATGCCTAATGCTTTGAAGTATTTCTTTTGACTGCTTATTTATTTTATTAAATTTGTTTTGTGAAACTCTGAACTAACAATCCTTAGAGGATCTGAACGTTGGTTAATGTTTCATTTCTCAAGAGAATTCAGATCACATGCAAGCAAACACGTGTCACTCCAAATCTGCAAAGGTGGCGTGTACACTACTGAAGAGACGTTTGAGGTGAAGTTTGAATAGTGAAAACCTTGATTTTCCCCCCAATTTGTCAGAAGCAATAAATGCTTGCAATGATTTTTATTCTTTTCATTTAATGCTTTGTTCAAACGTGCCAAATTCTGACTGTTTGTATGCCTACTTGTTTTAGTATAAATACATCTCTTCTCTTCACATTCACACTTTTCACATCTCAGACATTTTATGCATTTCCATCTTCTCTTCTCTCTGTATAAAAACCCTAAGCGTGTGACAAAACCATCTTCAATGGCAACTTCATCATCAACTGCTGCACAATTTCAATCTACAATGGCTGCAGTTACCTCTGCTAACATGCGCGTTACTCCTTATTCTCCACCAAAAAGAACTTTGCTCACCCCTGTTGAAAAGCTGGAAGTTCTGTGTGAATCAATGGTGGAATTTGATTCACTTGCTGAAAAATGGTTTTGAGTTTCGTTCCATCATAGGTGCTCAAGGATGGGTGAAGTATTTTGATAGACTTTTTGGACCAGTTTACCCCCTTCTTGTGAAAGAGTTCTGGATCCATGCTTCAATTTACCCTAAGTTTATCTTATCTTCTGTTCTGGGCAAAGATATAATAATAACAGAAGATCTGATCAGAAAACTTATTGGCTATGAGGAAACAGATGGAGTATCACACTTGCCAGCTGGGCGTGTGGATATGGATGAAGTGTATGAAGAAGTGATGACTGCTGGACAAGCTTCTAATAAGTTCAAAGATCTGAAGCCTGACTACAAGATCTGGGCTAAGATCTTCATGGGATGCATTCATCATAGGAAGTCAACAAACTCTCCAGACTATGTCAATAATGAACAGCTTTACTTTATGTATTGCCTCAGTCAGAGCACCAAGGTAGATCTTCCATATATCCTCTTTATGCATCTTTGGAATCATATAAATGCCTCTAGAGAATATGTGAAAGAAAAATGACAGAAGATCAGAACCTGGATTCCTTTTGGAAGGTTAATCTCATATCTTCTAACTGAGAATGGACTTGTAACTGCTCTGTACGCTGCTGGAGTTACAGAGGAATTGGAATTCATTTTGGGAAAGCTTTTGAATGCCAAAAGTCTTCAGAGACTTAAAATAGTGGATGAACTCACAACAGCTCCCAAGAAGCTGAATATTTCTGAACTAAGTAAGAAGAGAACTCCTATAGATGATTACCCTCTGTTCTATGCTGAAGAACCAAGGGAAATTGTTGTAATGTATATTGATGATTGCAAGAAAGAAGGAAAGCCTATTCCTGCAGACATTATAAAGAGAGCAAGACAACCACTGCCTGTTGTAGAAGAAGAAGAACCACCAAGAAAGAGGACTCAGCCAGAAGCAGAAGCTGCACCTGTTCAAAAGAAGATCAAGATTGCTCAGAAGCCACAAAAGCTCCTAAAGAGGAAAGAATCTGGAGACACTCCTTCTGTACCAGCTAAAAGAATCAAGATCAAAGGTACTAAAACTTCTGTATCTTCTGCAAATCCTATTATTTTAAATGATTCTAATGTTAAGTCTATTCCAAAACCACCCTCTACACAAAATACATCTGTTACTGCTCCACCTCATGTTTCTACCCCATCACCACAAAAATCTTCTACTCCAATTTCCATTTCACCTGAAAAACAATCATCTGTTCCAACAAAAACAACAAAAATAATTCAAACTCCAAAAGTCTCTGTACCACAAACAATTCAACCAAAAATTCAAATCAAACAATCTGTACCACAGAAATAACCATCAGAAAAACAACCCACAGAACAACAACAAACAACAAAACCATCTTCTCAACAAAAACCCTCTGAACAATTTAAAGAAAAGCTATCTGAACAACAAAAACAACCACAAGAAAAACAACCAGAAAAATACTTTGAACCTCT
Source organism: Lathyrus sativus (assembly GCA_963859935.3). NCBI lineage: Eukaryota > Viridiplantae > Streptophyta > Magnoliopsida > Fabales > Fabaceae > Lathyrus > Lathyrus sativus. Next base: position 262,988,917 of record OZ012740.1, read on the forward strand.
ACAAGAAAAGGACTCTGCACATCAACATCCACAAAAATCATCTGAACCTCAGACACAACCACAATCTCAAAATCCACCATCCACCACATCTAAACCCACTGAATTTGTTCCAGTTTCATCTAAACCAATAACAATTTCATCTAATCCACCTACCTCAGAACACCCATCAAAACCCTCTGAAATTCCTTCAGAACCAACCAATCCTTCCTGCACCCAACATTCCTGAGACAGAAGTTCTTGATGTCACTCCACTAAAAACTGTGTTTCAAGTATCTTCTACCTCCTGCACACCAACCACCTCATCAAACTCCTCAGAATCTAACATTCACCCAGATTTTCTAATCTCTCCTTCTCACAGAGATTCTGAGGTAAACCAACCAGAACCTCCTGTATCATCCAAAGTTCCTATTTCAGATCCTACCCCCATACCTGCACCATCATTTGAAATCCTCATTCCAAACTCTAACCCAACATATAACCCAAGAACATCTATTTCATGTGCACAAGTTTCATCCCTGTTTCACAATCTTTCCTATGGTTTCAAACTCAAAGATTTTTATGACAGAGTTGAACCATCTGACCCTATCACTCCTTTGAAACTCAAACTTACAATCACCCTACCATCTGTACTTCTCACCTACATTCAATCCATATCAGATGTAGGTTCATTAGCAACAATATCATATTCTGCTAAATCTGCAAAAGCTGTTACTTCAGCTATACCTATTTCATCTGATAAAATTGCTGCTTCTGATGAACCTCCAAAATCTGCCTTCCAACCCTACTCAAATAAACCTTTTGATGTGGTTTCTTATCACACCAAAGCAAAACCAAATCTGTTAAATGCTTTAAACAGATCCAAACCTGATAAACCTGAAATTCCTTTCATTCCATACTACCCTCCTCCTCTGATTTCCATTCAGAAATCAATTTTTCCACCTACTCCCCAACCAAAACCAATAACACTGGAGACTCTGTTACATCCCAAACCTAGACTTAATGTTAATCATTTATTTCAATATTTTTTGCAAGAAATACAGTTGTATTTAGGTACTGTACAGAGGAAGTGTTCAGCAACAATGGATGCACAAGAATTTGATGTCATCTGGAATGGATTTATCAACAGATTCAACACTGTAGCCTCAAATCAGAAGAACATATGTTCTGATGATGCGAAGCTCAGATTTGCTGAAGCTGCAAGAAATCTGTTCTGGACTGTTAAGAGATCTGGACCTTTACTTCTTACAGATGCTCTTCCATCAGAAGAAACTACTAAACCTGCATCTGAAGATAATCCTTTGGCCATGACTCTGGTAGAACTTCCTTCTGACTCTAATGCTCCAGACTCTACAGACCCTATGGAAATTGACTCTGTTCAAGCTCCAGAAAATGTTCAACCTCCATCATCTGAGATAAAGAAAGAACATCCAGATTTTGAGGATAAAATTGCTGCTCTGGAAGCTGGTCAATCAGAGATCAAGTCTTGGATGGCCAAACAGGATAAAAAGTCTGAAGACATGACAGAGTGGATGTCAAAACAGGATCAGAATAATGAAACAATGGCTAAGTGGATGTCAAAGCAAGAGCAGTCCTCCTCTGAGATCACGGATCTGTTGAAGATGCTTTTGTCAAAACACTCTTAGATTTTCATTTTTTTTCATTCTAATGTTTTTTTTTGCATCTGATGTTTGCTTATGTATTTTTTGAAATATCTTCTGATGCATGTACTCTTGATCTGAACTCATTGAATGAAATCTCACAGTTTTCTCCACAATATTTATCTTCTTTACTATTTCCTTTTATTTGTCTTTTTTAAAGTTTTTACTTTTTGCTTATGACAAAAAAGGGGGAGAAAATATAGATATGAACTGTTTAATTTAACTTCACCAGAATGAAACTTCAGACATATCTATTCTATCTAACATTTAATCTGAGTATTTCAGAACATTTGATAAGTACACTCTATAAAAGAAACTCTGAGTTTCTCAGATCATTTGACTATTATCAAACTCTGAATCTGAAATTTGCAAGAAATTCTGACTTTCAAATGTTAAAAGAACAATCAAGATCTAACTCTGAAAATTACTCAAGACAAAAGGGAAGTTTCTATTCCTTATCTGTATTTAACTCAGGGGGAGATTCATCATCTCAGGGGGAGTTATAATTATCATATTTTCAATTAAACAAAATTTCTGATGTTTTTGTCATCATCAAAAAGGGGGAGATTGTTAGAACACAGATTGGTTCTTGTTGCGGTGAAAATTTGATATCAAGCTATTAATTAACTTGAATCGTATTTCTTTTTACAACCAGTCTTTAATTTATCCAAAGGATAGGTCTAAAGAAAGAAAGAACCTTTTGCACGATGTGACAACAACGCTTTAGAGATTCGGGGATTCGGGGGTTGGTTATATCTAGGGAAGGTATTAGCACCCTAAATATCTTTAGTACTCTACAGGAACCTTTTGTTTAATTACTTGCTAAGTTTGTGAATTGTGCACTATGGTTTAAGGATTGGGAATTGAGATAAAATAAAAAAGGCCTAAGTGGTTTTCTAAGTTTGCTCGCAAAGGCATCGCACCTTCTGCCTACGTATCCTGACTAGGATAGAATCAGAGCAATCATAGTTCACCTCACGAGGGGAAAGAACTCTTGATGATGATCAAGGTTCAAAAGGGAACAAACATGACAATGTTTGTGTGGAGTTTGACAAAACTCCCTAAGCTAAGTTGAAAGGGAAGTAAGAGATCATGACGATGATTCTTACACAGAGTTGACGAACTCTTTCCTAGGATTCTAGTTGAAGAACACTCCTAGTATGGGTGGGTTTCTTAGACTTCAAGCAAAGTCTAAAGGCTTCTAAACTAGGGTTGAAGTGACTTAACAAAGTCAAAAGGGTTTAAGATTTTGGTCCAAGACATTGACAATCAAGTGGACAGACCTTCCTTTGGAGGGAGAGATAGTGGGCAACTGGGCGAAAGCTAACGAGCTTCGTCGCTTGGGGATAAAATAAAATACAAACTTTACACAAACATAATTATGGTAACAACCAATGAAAACATTAAAAGATGAAAAGCAATGGTGACAATCAGAGCAATTGTTTTGGTACGGGAACCGTGACGACAGTTCGCACCTGGAATACTGTTAACAGACAGATGAGATAAACATAAAAATAATTCGAGGTAAAAATTCTAACATGTTGACAAACATATATAGACATGATAACGATCAAATTTCCTGAGAAAACACAAGAGGAACCTTTTTAATTTTCATCTGCAACCAAATAGGGTTAGTACCGTTGACGCGCGGATCGCGCGTAATCAAACATGGTGAAAAAATAATAAAACATGGGAAATAATTACATGGCATGAAAGTACATATAAAAAAAAACATAATGAAAAAAGAACGGACGAAAAACGATAAAATATGAGAGAGTTATGATTTTTTGAAATTTATGTACAAAATGAAAAAAAAAAAGTGGCAGCACGGGTTATCACAAGGGATCGAACCCATGACAAGACTGATACGCGCGCTAGTCTCTACCGCTGGGGCGGCTGTTACATCCATTAATCAAATGGAAACCATAAATATATGAGGCTTGCTTGGTTCCCTGGCTGGGCAAAACACATAGCCAAACCAAATACGTTTTATACCGTATCTCACTAACCGCTTATCGGATCGAGGCAAATTTTATATGGAAATTGGGTAGAAAAATGAGAGGAAGAGGATGGTGATGTTAGTTTTTCCAAATTATGTGCACATAGAAAAATTCGAATACAAATTCATAATGAAGTTTCAAGATGCATTTTGGAAGCTGCAGACCAGGTCAAGCATGTTTAAACCAAAATAAAAGCCTGCACCAATTCTAAATATCACATATGTGAAGTTCAAACAGGAGTGAGGTTTAAAAACATGATAGAACAAGAAGTGACCAATCAATTGCAAGTGTGTTATGGTTTGTGTGTTTTTGTTTGTGCAAGCCACATGTGAATTTGACTGTTATACACAAGGCCAGCAAAATGATGAGTTATACACTTTCTAAATGCATACATAAACATGTACCAATGGCCACAAGTTGCTTTGCAATGTTAAAATCACAAAAGGTGGGCCAACTGTTTTGACAGGTACAAACCTTAGGAAGGTGCATTGGATGAAAGTTGGATTATGAGAATGTGGGGTGTTTAAACAGCAGGGACAACTCATCAATATGATACTGAACATATTCTATCAGGAAAAAGGTTCAATATGGCTTTGGCTTAGGAAGTGATACATGAGCTGTAAATTGAAACCATGTTGTGGACACACACGTACAGCAAACCAACATAACAATGCCTACTCAAAACACCCTTTAAAACAAGTTTATTCTAACACAACAATGCCAGCTGCTCCAATTAATGTTTCAAAGCCAAATACCAAGTATTTGTCAAATTCTGTTACAAACCAAACTTACAGCAGCTTTGATATTTCCCTATGCTTACCAAACAGTTTAAGCTCAACATAAACCAAACAGAAATGTATTGGCCAGCATAGACACTCACCCTCATGATCATCAGTCTGAAAATATAACTTGGCCAAATTAACTTAGCCAAGCAAGCTATGTTTATAGGTAGGGTTCTATAAAAACTGTGAGTGTCAACTGCTATAGTTCTACTGGCAGCATGGTATTCCTAGGTTAGCTAGCTCTCGTTACCTGAATCCTAACAAGCTATACTTGTAACAGGTGATGAGACAGAGCAAGTTCAAAGCAGTTCACAAAATTGAGTTCAGCTGTAGTTCTAAGTCAAGCTAGGTTCTAATGCTTTCACACAGGTCAGAATAAGGTTTTTTACCACAAGGCAGTGCTGCCAATAAGGTTAGCTCCACTGCAGGCCTTAGTGTCCTTTGTATGGAAAAGTGTTTGGTTTTAGTAAAAAGCTGTGGTAAGTTTGGCTATGAACACTAGATGAAAAATCATTACATTTCAGAAATTGCCACAACAGTTTGTTGGCTCATCTCAGGGTCAGGTTTGAACATCCAAACAGCATTAATAACCAATGAATTCTCTAGAAATTGACAGCTAGCATGAGTTTCTGTGGAATATTTCCTAGGCCAACTGTGTAACCAAAGTGCTGTGAATTCCACTCTCTAAGTACTGCTGTAAACATGTTTTTGGTAGCAACTCCACAGCATGGCCAACATATGTTTAAAAAACCAAACCTGGCCTGAGTTTGAAAAGCCACAGTGATAAATTGGGGTCCTATAATCACTCATCATGAACTTCTAACAGGTTTGTAAGAAAAGCACACACATATCCTGGCTGATCTAGCCAATCAAATGATGGCCCCCATACACTATCAGTTCTGGCATGTCTTCAAAGCAAATCTGAAACCAAGGCCAACTGCTAAAAAAAATGTTAAACCAATACTTTCCAATCTGCTCCTCCAAGGCCAGTCTGCTATGAGCCAGACTTGGTTAAACCCTACTGAGGCCTTCCAATCAGACCAACATCCAAACTCCAATCATACCAGTAACAGTTCATACAATGCTATGCCTTTTGGGATTTTGACCAACCAAGCTACCAACAGCACAGTATTAGAAAATCCCAAGGGAAAATGGACTACAACCATCTTACAGACCAGATACTAAGATTCTTTAGGTTTGGGACAAATTAATGGACACACTTATAAACATAAAGAGCAATGAAACAAACTATATTAAACAATACCCCACAAAATTCCATGAAGCTTATGCTCTAGCAAGAAACTAACATTAATCATTTTTTTTAAACTGTTTGGGACAGTATAATTACCAAGTCAACATGCTTCATGATAAAAATACTTGGACTAATATTCATGAAAGCTTTTATCATTCATCAAGGAAAATTAACAAGATGAATATAGCTTGCCAAATTCACCAAGGTATGCAAATACATGGAAATTGGTGCAAGAGCCAATAAGGATCAGTTACATACCTCTTGATGATCTCTTTGAATATGCTAGGAGTGTTGAGAAACCCAGAGATTGCTTGCTTCAATTGTTGGCCTTTGAGCTTTCTTTCACTTTAAGTAACAACGCACTTCCAATGCCAAATGAAGAGATGTGAGTTTCTAATGATTTATGAGTGTTTGGACAGTTGAGATATGTTATTTATGAGGTGTTCAAGTGGTCACAACCTCAAGAAAAAGCTTGAAACTCAGTTTGGTGTTTTTTATGGACTTTGGTCAAAGTAAGCCAAGTGAAAGGTTGACTTTTTGATTTCTTGTGATTTTTGGTGGTTCAATGGTTTGTACACCTTATATATGTTATTTATAAAGTGTATGGATGATAATTTGGGTGCTGGAACATATAGAACTTGATGTGGTAGAGATTTCACTTCAAGGCCATTTTTGAGTGTTTTGGTGAACTTTGTGATTTTTGAGAAATTGAAGCAAGATGATGGAATTGTGATGACAGGGGTTATTTGTGGTTTCTATCAGAAAAGATGTGTTGGAAATGAGGTGAGGGAGCTCTCCTTTTATAGAGAAAGTGACTGAGGTGCTTGCTAGGAAGTCTTGCTTAACCATGAAGCAAACTTGATATTTTCAACCACTTGCCAACTTGCCTTGCTTTTTCTGATCTTTGGCTGTCTCCTTAACCCAATGGGCAAGTTTAAATGATGTTTCTACTGATAAATTTCAGCCTAGGTGCTTGGTAGAGTGGCTGGAGCAGAATCACTTTCCACCTCATGCTTGGAAAAGTCAAAAATGACAACTTAGGCAATGAACTTCCAATCATTAATTCTATGCTATCTCCATGCAATTTCTTTGCTTCAACTTGCTTGAGATGTTCAATATATCAGATAGTATGAGTTTGACAAGTTAGAATTGGCCCACTTGAGTGATAGAGGTGCTTTTGCAATATTGGTCAATGTGGGACTAGTATGACAAAATACCAACTTTGAACACATGTATCTCTCAGCTCATAACTCACCTTGAGATGTTCTTGTACAATTTAGAAAGCCCCCACATAGTACTAAAACTTTCATGTTGGCCATAAATCTTGATTCTATTTGAAACTAGGTGAAAAACCCCCTTGAAGTTGGCTGATTTTAGCTTTTAAAGTGAAAATAACTTAGAAATTCTCTAAGTTATTTTCCCTTCTAGGAATGTTTTTGCTTATATCTCAAAAAGTATGCATTTTCTGGTTGTGGACTAGTATGGGACTTTTGTAAGACTTGTCAAGAGCTTTCAAATGAGACTAGAACCAACTCAATTGGATGTGTGGTTAAGGAGATACGGTTTAGCCCTTTTCAAAACCCTAATTTCCCGATTTCTCGATTACTCTCTCATTCTTGATCCAATGATCATGAAAATTGATATGCAAGTCCATTATGACATAAGGAACAACTTTGATTCACAACTTGGATTCCAATTCTCAAAATTTGAGGAGTTGACTTTTCGGTCAACCGTACGATCGATCGGTGCCGATCGAGTCGCCTGTTGATATTCTGGACATCCTGAGACTTTGATACTTCTTGAATAGTCTTTAATAGTCTATATGAACTTCATGGACCTCAATTCCACCATTAAAACATCTTCCAACATCAAAGTCAAACCACAGTTGACTTTCCACTAGTTAAAAACCCTAATCGGGGCCTCCTGACTGCACTGTTCTTGATTCTGAAACGATTTCTTCAAATTGACTTCCCATTTGACTTTGATATTATATTTGATTTCATTCCATGATTGAATTGGCCCAAATCATTGGTTGATCATTCCTTGGTTGTTTTGAATTTGTCGGTGCGAGAACCCTGATTCATCTGTAACTTGACAATAATAAACTTGCACTGATTTAGGGTTATATAATTCATGATCATGCTTCTAAAAATGAAAATGAGGATCTAAGGGGTCAAAATTTGGGGTACAACAGTTGCCCCTATTTAAATATCTTCACGAGATGACTGAGAGATGACAATTCTCAGAAAATCGCAGTGAAAGGTATTTAAATATAGATAACCAAAAATTTTGTCCCTTAGATCCGATGCCATGCTAAAGGACAAGTTATGATATGCCATGCACTCTAAATGATGTTTTATGATGCTTGAATGCAAACAACATAGACGCAACGATAATGATAAAAGAAACAGTAAACAAACAGTGACAAATACAAGGACTCGACACTGGGGACTCGTACTGAATAACTAAATTAATAGTTCAGACATGACTGCTAGCGTAAGAAGGAAAACTTCACATGGGGAAGAGACAAATCCAATAAAGATGACAATCTTATTGGAACAGAGGTACTCCACCGGGGAGAAGAATAGACTTCTACTGGGGAAATGAAAAATTAATTCCATCGGGAAAAGAGAATCAGGATTCATTGGGGAAGCGAAAGACTGGATACAACCTCACTGGGGATGATCAGATGAGGAACTTCCTATAGTGAAGAGTTCAAACAGGATCTTCAGGAATGGACTAGAAATAAGACTAATCACACGTGGAGGATACTAGTGACGACTAGATCTCCGAGACTTGACTGGGAACATGGATCACTGGGGATACATCCTCAGCTTCTGCAAATAGTTCACACAGTGCTGGTAATCAATAGACTTCCTGGAGAATTGGTAACGACCAGAATTCCAAGCGATGCCAGTGACGACTAGTCTTTTAATGGTGATTGGTGACGACCAAATCAGGGTTCCAATAACGATTGGTTTTAAACAATGCCAGTTACGACTGGATTTTTAATGAAGATGGTGACGACCATACTGGGGAATACCAATGACAATTGGTTGTACAAAAATGCTAGGGATCACCAGATCTTCTAGCTGGAGATTGGTGACAACCAAACTGAAATAGACTCCAAGTAACAATTGGACTCTAGACGATGATACCAGTTACGACTGGGTTTCAAAGGGAAAGATCGGTTAAAACCTCAAGATACCAATGACGATTGGATTTAGGCAGTGCCAGTGACAACTGGACTTCATGGGGAGAGTTAGTGACAACTAACAAGATACCAATCATAATTGGAACACTACCAGTGACGACTGGATTTCCCGGGAAAAAGGTTGGTAACGACCAAACCAAGAAGCGCAAATGACAATTGGACTCTTATTTAGTGCCAGTGACGACTGGACTTATACTTGGAAACGAAGTGAGTAACAACTTAGACTTTGCGGGGATTAATAGATGTCACTAACTCGGGGAACAAACGAATCACACTGATCCCACGATGAGGGGTGTACGTAGACTTGGGAAATAAACCCGAAGACCTACTGGGGAATAAAGCCTGTAGGTAGATTTTGCTGAGGTGAATTCAAACAGATGTCCAGAAATACTTCGCTGGAGGAGGAACCTTCATATCATCATAAGAAATCATGAGGGATAATCTTCAATCTTTGATAACCATACATGGCCAAAGGACTCTTCGTTGCCCAATTTGCTAGCATTTCATTGGGGAATGTAAATTCTGACTGTGTATCAAGACTCCTGCCACCCTGAGATTTCGGGGGGATTATGATTTCCCTCGAGTCTTTCCACAAGTTAAAACATTTAGTAAAATCCTTCCAAGTTATGATTTTATTTTTTTCAAAAATTTGGACCTTAATGCTTTCAAAAACAATCGTTGACTAACGAACGGTATTTTGCAAAGAAAATAAGGAACTGATAATTTGCACAAGAAAGAAAGGCTCAAAAGGCTGATTTTATTTACAGGATGAAATTTTGCCAATGACAATATTCCATGGAAATTTTACAAGTAAAATGGCAAAAGTGGATAAGGTTACACTGAATCCTGTGACCTAACTATCCCTAAAGACTAGAATTCTCCAAGATCCTTGCTTCTGACGAGAGCTGTTGAGATGAATCTTTGTTGAGTCTGCAGTGTTGATGCCTTTGTCTGATGCAGCGAAACGCCTTTGTCCCTAATTTTTGCCTGGATTGCCCTTTCGGGTTTTCAATCCACCGGGACGCTCATTTTTGCCTAAGCCGCCCTTTCGGGTTTTCAATTTAGCGAGCTTTTTGATTTCTTTTCTCTTTTTCCTTTCCTTCTCTTTTTTCTTTTCTACCCTAACTTTTGCATAAACCGTTCTTTTGGATTTTTCGGTTTATCGGGTACTTTTTAGGCGTAATATTTTCGAACTGCGTCAGAGTTTATCGGGTGTGTAAGTTGTTCTCCGTCCATGGTAGTAAGGATCAGTGAACCTCCGGAGAATACTGTCTTCACAATAAAGGGGCCATCATAATTAGGCATCCACTTCCCTCTTGCGTCTTTGTGAACTGGTAAGATTTTCTTGAGCACAAGTTCTCCTTCGCGGAATTCTCTGATACGGACGTTTTTATCGAACGCCCTCTTGATTCTTTTTTGATACAACTGGCCGTGACACATCGCAGACATGCGCTTTTCATCGATGAGATTCAGCTGATCAAATCTTTCTTTAATCCATTCTGCCTCTTCTAACTTGGTTTCCATGATGACTCTGAGGGATGGTATCTCGACCTCGATGGGAAGAACTGCGTCCATTCCATATACCAGAGAAAAGGGGGTTGCCCCTGTGGAAGTGCGGACGGAGGTTCTGTATCCGTGCAGGGCAAATGGTAACATTTCATGCCAATCTTTGTAGGTTTTAACCATTTTCTGCAAGATCTTCTTGATGTTTTTATTTGCAGCTTCCACAGCTCCATTCATCTTTGGACGGTAAGGGGAAGAGTTGTGGTGTTCGATTTTGAAGTCATCACATAATTCTTTCATAACTTTGTTGTTCAGATTGGTTCTGTTGTCTGTTATAATTCTGCTTGGGATCCCGTAGCGACAGATGATCTCCTTTTTAATGAAACGAGCCACCACTTGACGTGTAACATTGGTGTAGGATGCAACTTCAACCCATTTTGTGAAATAGTCGATGGCAACCAGAATGAAACGGTGTCCATTTGAAGCTTTTGGCTCAATTGCCCCAATCATGTCAATCCCCCACATAGAGAAAGGCCATGGCGACGACAATATATTCAACAGTGTTGGAGGCACATGCATTTTGTCCGCGTAGATCTGACATTTGTGACATTTTCTGGCATACTGAATGCAGTCGGTTTCTAAAGTTAACCAATAATAACCAGCTCTCAAGAACTTTTTGGACATGGCGTATCCGTTGGCGTGAGTACCAAACATTCCTTCATGAACATCTTTCATTAACAAGTCCGCTTCTCTTTTGTCAACACATCTGAGTAAGACCATATCATGATTTCTTTTGTAAAGTACACCATTGCTGAGGAAGAATTTGGATGCTAATCGCCTTAGTGTTTTCTTGTCAAGTGCCGTAGCATCTGTGGGATATTCTTGCTTCAACAGATAATTCTTTATATCATGATACCAGGGCTTGCCATCGGTTTCTTCTTCAATCATTTGACAGTAAGCAGGCTCTGTCTTGCGTTCAATTTTGATAAGTGTGCCATCGTTGACATCTCTAGTTTTCCACATTGAGGCCAGCATGGCTAAGGCGTCGGCGATGTGATTCTCTGCTCTTGGAACATGTTTAAAGGTGATTTCGTCAAAATACTTGATCGTTTCAACGATATAAGCTCTGTAAGGGATCAGGTTTTCATGTCTTGTCTCCCATTCACCCGTGACTTGGTAGATAACCAATGCTGAGTCTCCACTGACTTCGAGATTTTTGATTTGGAGATCAATGGCTGCTTCGAGACCAAGGATACATGCTTCGTATTCAGCAATGTTGTTTGTACAATCAAAGTCTAGTCTGGCTGTAAACGGAGTGTAACCACCTTCAGGATTCATTAAAACTGCACCTACGCCATGTCCGCTATAATTGGAGGAACCGTCGAACATCATTTTCCACCAATTCTCTGTCTGTTGACCTTTGTCAGAACTTGTTTCTTCACAATCTTTTACTAACATGATATCTTCATCCGGAAAATCAAACTTCAGAGGTTCATAATCTTCGACAGGTTGATCTGCGAGATATTCTGATAACACACTGCCTTTGATAGATTTCTGAGCCACATATTGAATATCATATTCTGATAGTAACATATGCCACCGGGCGAGTCTTCCGGTTTGTGCCGGCTTCTCAAAGATGTACTTTATTGGATCCATTTTCGAGATCAATAAAGTGGTGTGACAAATCATATACTGCCTCAAACGCTTAGCGGCCCATGCTAAAGCACAACAAGTCTTTTCTAGGAGTGAGTATCTGCTTTCACAATCAGTAAATTTCCTGCTCAGATAATAAATGGCATGTTCTTTCCGTCCAGATTTGTCTTGTTGACCCAGAACGCAACCCATTGAGTTTTCAAGCACTGTCAAATACATAAAGAGAGGCTTTCCCGGAACGGGTGGTATCAAAATTGGAGGTTCTTGGAGATAACCTTTGATTTTATCGAACGCCGTTTGACAATTAGAATTCCATACAACTGTTTGATCCTTTCGTAACAATTTGAAGATTGGTTCACAGGTAGGGGTCATATTGGAAATGAACCTGGATATGTAATTCAACCTTCCAAGGAAGCTTCTAACCTGATTTTCGGTCTGCGGAGCTGGCATGTCTTGAATGGCACGAACTTTGTCTGGATCCACTTCAATCCCCTTGTGGCTGACAATAAAATCGAGTAATTTTCCTGATCTGACTCCAAAAGTGCACTTTGCAGGATTCAACCTCAACTGATATTTCCGGAGTCTTTTGAATAACTTCAACAAATGTTCTGGATGGTCTTCTTCATTTTGAGACTTGGCGATCATGTCATCCACATATACTTCTATTTCTTTGTGCATCATGTCATGGAACAAAGCCACCATAGCTCTTTGATAAGTTGCGCCTGCATTTCTTAAACCGAATGGCATAACCTTATAACAATAGGTGCCCCATGGAGTGATGAAGGTTGTCTTTTCCATGTCGTCAGGATCCATTTTGATTTGATTGTAACCAGAGAAACCGTCCATAAAGGAAAATACTGCAAACCGAGCTGTATTATCTACCAAAGTATCAATATGTGGTAGAGGGAAGTCGTCCTTTGGACTGGCTTTGTTTAAATCTCGATAATCCACACACATCCTTACCTTTCCATCTTTCTTTGGTACAGGAACAATGTTGGCTACCCATTCTGGATACTTGGCCACTACAAGGAAGCCTGCATCAATCTGCTTTTTTACCTCATCTCTGATTTTGAGAGCCATGTCGGGTCTGGTTCTTTTGAGTTTCTGTTTAACCGGTGGGCATTCAGGTCGGAGTGGTAACTTGTGAACCACTATGTCTGTATCCAAACCAGGCATATCCTGATAAGACCAAGCAAACACATCTACATATTCTCTTAAGAGTTCCTTTAACTGCTGTTTTACCTCTGCCCCTAGGGCTGTCCCAATTTTGACTTCTTTTTTATCTTCTTCGGTACCAAGGTTGATAACTTCTACCTGTTCCTTATGGGGTTGAAGCTCTGCATCCTCTTTTTGGGCCAGTCTTACCAGTTCATCGGGAATTTCACAGTCTTCATCCTCGTCTTCAGCTTGGTAAATTGGTGAATCAAGGTCAGGAGGAGATGCATGGTCACAGGATTCAACGGGGTTATGGTCATCACTGCATGTTTGAAGGGTTTACTTTATCAAAACACACAATCAACAAAATGCAACACACACAGAGAAAGAGAAAATTGTTTTTGTTTTGGTTTTCTTTGTATTGCCATTTTTCTTTCAAAGTAAAAGCAAAAGACGGTAAAGAAACAACACGAGGATTTTTAACAAAATAGTCCATTCTCATTGATATTTCTTTGAAAGCATGGGGCCCTTACAAAACATTCCTATAGCCTTGGGCACAGCTATGGAGATTTTAAAAATAACAAAGAAAAACAACAAATTACTTTAACTCGGGAAAAACTACAGGAACTTCGATAGCCTCCCAGTTGTTCAGAGTAGCTTCGTCATGATACACTAGTGCTTCTATGTCTTCACTTTCAAGATTTCCTTCCACGGCGTTAATTTGAAAACCGCCACTGATAAATATTTCTTGAATAGCCTTTGGCCGGCTGTTGTCATGCCTCGGTTCTTCACTTTGAGTTGGTTTGTAACCCAACCCCTGGCGGTTCGTCTTCGGCTTTACCTCAATGACCTCTCCCCATCTTGCGGGAGTGCCTTCTTCCAGCGTAGCTTTGGCGCCTTGAGCAGATGCGAAAGTTGGACTACTTTTTGCCACCGTCTCCTCTATCATCACTGCGTTTGCTATTTCTAGTGCTTGGAATGATGTCTCTAGTGCATTCTCTTCTGCTTCAATGTACCGGAATGATGAAAGATTACTGACCATTAATTCTTCTTCACCATGAACAATCACCAGCTTATCATTTACCACAAACTTCATTCTTTGGTGTAGGGTAGAAGTTACCGCCCCTGCTTCATGGATCCAGGGACGTCCCAGTAGGCAGCTATAAGTTGGGTTTATGTCCATCACCTGAAATACAATGTTGAATTCATGGGGTCCCACCAAAATTGGTAATTCTACTTCTCCGATGACCGTCCTCCTTGAACCATCAAAAGCTTTTACAATTAACGATGTTGGTTTCATCTCTGCCCTGGTATAGGCTAATCTGGACAGTGATCTTGCGGGTAACACGTTTAATGAGGATCCTGTGTCGACCAGTACTCGTGCCAAAGTATCTTCCTGGCATTTGATGGATATGTGTAGTGCACAATTGTGATCACGTTTTTCCTTCGGTAACTCGGTGTCGCTGAAACTTAAAGTATTGCATGCTGTGATGTTAGCTATTACTGAATCAAACTGCCCAAGCGAAATATCCTTAGTGACGTGTGCTTGTCTCAATACTTTCTGTAATGCTTCCCTGTGAGCTGGAGAATTTATCAAGAGTGACAAGATTGATATTTTTGATGGCGTCTGATGAAGCTGATCTATTACCTTGTAATCACTTCTTCGGATAATCCTCAAAAATTCATCATTTTCTTCTTCTGTGCTTGGAGCTTCTTTTTCTTTGATTACCACAGCAGGAATAACTTCTTTTGGAATAGCTACTGATTCTTTTGGCTGATAGATCCGACCGCTGCGGGTCATCTTGCTAGTGCCGGCAATATTGGTCACATCTTTCTGATTATCTGTCTGAACAATCTTTCCCGTTTCTTGGTCTACCACGGTCACATCGTATTTCCACGGAACAGCTTTTGTATTGTCATAATGGAACGGTCTTGGTTTCTGAACTACGATTGGTCGTGGTTGACCTATAGCAGCTCTGTTGAAAACTGGCCTCGCACCCCTGTTAAACACTGGAACTTTCTCTCTTTTCCTGGATAGGTCGAAAACTGGCTCTATTACAGAAACCTCTTCTTTCCTTTCCTTACCACATACTTGTAACATCCCCTCATTTATCAATCTTTGTATATCTTCCCGTATCCCATTACATCCACTGGAACTAACGGTACGTTTTTCACATTGGTTATGAACATCTCCCAACAACCCCGCTTTGGTCAGCTTATCATGCAATGTCTTCAATGGCGTTCTGATTTTTGACACATCATTAATTATCTCTTCATCTGACTTTTCAATGGCATTGACCCCTCCATGGTTTGGCAGTGGGTTACTTTTGACGTTAGGTGGTACATCATCAAAGGACAAGATTTTCTTCTCCATCAACTCTCTTACCAGATGTTTTAAGGCAAAGCAACCTTCTAAGTCATGGCCGGCAGGACCTTCATGGAAAGCACAATGAGCATTTGGGTTATAATGTGGAGATGTGGTATCTGGATTAAGTGGTCTTGTCGTGATCAACCCCTGTTGGACCAAAGATGGATATAACTCAGTGTACGTCATTGGTATTTGTGGAAGTGGAGGTTTTGTTGTTGGCCTCCGGTTCTGGTATTGTTGCCTGGGCTGTGGTACCCTCTGCTGCTGATTTTGTTGAAAGGGCGGAGCGTTGGGCGCTCGTTGATGCCCTTGCTGGTTTTGCTGATACATGGGCACTGGTCGCCCTGGTTGATAGTTTGAAGTGGAATGGTTGAATGCTGGGGTCACAACTGCCACATATTGCTGAGGGGCATACTGTACCGGGTACATGGGTCTTTGTTGATGAAACTGTTGAACATAGTTAGGCTGGATTGGCTGGAAGAAACTTTGTTGAGGCGGTTGATATTGCTGATATGGAGATCTCATGGTACGGATTCTTCTCCCCATTATGGCATTTGTCTCACCTTCTTTCTTCTTGTGAAACCCACTGCTGACTTTCTTAATACTGCTGTTGTTAGAACTGCTGGAGCTGCTGGCTACCTTTCCACTTTTCATCCCCAATTCTACCCTTACTCCCACGGCTACAATGTCTGAAAAACTTGCAGACACACTGCTGATCATTTTCTCATAGAATTCTGGTCTCACTGTGTCAACAAACCAGTCTGTCAGTTCCTTCTCACTTAGGGGTGGCTCTACCTGGGATGCTGTTTCTCTCCACCGCTGAGCGTATTCTTTGAATGACTCTGTGCTTTTCTGGGACATGTTCAACAACTGCCTTTGGTCAGGTACCATATCCATATTATATTTGTAATGTTTCATGAATGCATCTGCCAAATCTTGAAAACTGTGGATTCTGGACTGATCCAGACTTAGATACCATTTTGCTGGAGCTCCTTTCAGACTGTCTTGGAAGCAATGGATCATTAACTTGTCGTCATCGACGTGTGCTGCCATTCTTCTATAGTACATGATTAAGTGAGTTCGTGGGCAAGTAGCTCCTGAGTACTGATCGAAATTTGGGATTTTGAACTTTGGTGGTATTACTAGTCCAGATACCAAACACATTTCTCTGGCGTCAGTGCCAAAGGTATCATTTCCTTCCATTGCTCGGATCTTCCTCCCTATCGTTTCAACACTCTCCCTCAACCTCTCATGTGATTCATTTTCCTCTTCATACCCTTCGGGTCCTTCGTATACCGGTGGTGGATTATGAAAGATGGGGCGTGCTTGAACCTGAACTGTAGCTGGAGTGTAGGTGGGAATAACTTGTGGAATCTCACCTCCCAAGGGAATTGTCTGTTGAGTGACTCTCGGCGGTGGCACAAAGCCTGGAGGTAACCCATAGGTTGGCACATTGGCAATAGTAACAGCTGTCGGGATTGGTTCTGCAGTGATTTCAGAGACAACGGTGGCTTGAGTGTCCAACATTGCCCGGATGACTTGCAAGGCTTCTTTGATCTGTCCCATGCCTCCTCGGAGCTCTCCGAGTTCATTGTCGATTCTGTTTACATCCAAGTTCTGCTCTTCCATCCTTAAGCGAGCTTGGGCTCGTGTGTTGTACTGATGGCGAGGTTTCAGTGTGATTCTGTTGACAAGACAGAGGGATGAGACTTGACTCAGGAACATGTATATGCAATGTTTATGAAATGCGGACATGCAAAATGCAGATTTTAAACATTCAAGGGAATAAAAGCTTTATTTGCGAATATTATAACAATAAATAGGAAAAACAGCCAAATCTTCATTGATAATATCTGGAGAGTTTACAACATCAAACGGGAAATGAAAATACAAGCTTCTACAAAATACGAAAAACAACAACAATAGATTCTAGATTCTTCTGCTGGATGGTCCTTCATCTTTAGACTGATTCTTTCTTCCACCTTGACGTACCAATTCTTGAAGTTCTTCTTTCTCTTGCATAGCCTTGAAATACTTATCTCTCCACATTTTCCCTTCTTTCTCAGGTTTTGCCAAGGCGGCCTTCAACTCTTCTACGAGGGTAGGCTTGGGCGAGTCAGGCTCAAAGCGGGTATAGAACATCTTCATTGCCGCTTCTCTTACCCATGATAGGTAAGATTCTGAAACAGTAGCATTGTGGGGGCATAGGGCAGTTACTCCTCTTGTGTGGACATAACGCCAAGCGTACGCGATTCGAGCCCTATAAGCAGGATTCTTCCTTTCCTCCAAGTAAAATTTCCTCAAATAGTCCGGATCTGGTTCATCTTCCATGGGGTGCCCCAACTGTCGACGGGCCAGAATAGGATTATAGCTGATGCACCCATTGACGCTGATGAGCGGTACATTCGGGAAATCTCCACAACTTTGGATCATGGAAATTCCTCCATACATAGGATCAAACCATTTAATGTCTGAGTGTTTGAGCAACAGCAGCTTTTCCGTCCATGAGAGTCCATTTTGCTTATCCCAAATGGCTGGAATTTCTGACAGGTGTGAAATAAACCACTTGTGCAGGAGAACGGTGCAACATTCAATTCGTCCAACCCCATAGCGGTTCCTTCGGTGGAGGGTAAAATAAGTGTCGGCCAGCAAGGTGGGTACAGGATTTTTGATCAAGAAAAGATTGATCGCATCTGCGTCCACAAAATCACTAGCAGTTGGGAACAGGAATAGTCCGTAAATAAGCAACACCAGGATGGCTTCAAATGCTTCAGTATTTTGTGACAAGGCATAGCTCTGAGCTTTTTCATATAGGAACATAGCTGAAATTCCGTACAACCCTCCCTTAGCACCCATATGAGATCGCACTTCGTCCAATTCCAAATACGCGGCCTCTGCAACTGCTCTTTCATTAGGAGTCCCCTCCCTTCCAGAAAAGGGACTGGGGGTAACGTCTACCCCCATTAGGGCAGAATACTCCTCCAAAGTTGGTAGCAACTGATAATCTGGAAACGTGAAGCAATGATAGGTTGAATCATAGAATTTCACGAGTGCGGATAACATTTCTTCGTACACTTGTACTTCTAGTAATGACAGCATATTCCCATGTCTTCCTCTGAACGCCTCGGGGTCTTCTACCAAACTTACCAGTTTCTTCAGGTTCTCTAGTCTTGGTCTTCGGAACACAACCTCTTCTCTCTTTCCAGAATCCATCCTATAATATCTGCAAAATAATCTTTTAGTTCCTTGAATGTTTAAAATAACAAGAATGCAACCCTAAATGTAAAAGTTTTATGGAACTCAATTTTACCAAAATATCCTTTCATTTCATTGATTTTTCAAAAAGGGTATTACAAAAAGATTTCAGTACATCTTACAAAAAGCCCTAATATTACAACTCAATATGCTCTAAAAGAAAATCCTCTCTCTTCTTGATTTTTCTGAGCTCTTCTTCCACCTGTGCTTTCTCAAGGATGAGTTTGTCTACCATAGCCTTCCAAGGAGTTGATTGATGGTTGGAATAAAATGCATCTTCCTGTGCCTTCCTCTTCTTGCTTGCAACTGCTTCCTCTTCTTTTGACTGAAGTTGTTTGCGGAGTTCCTCATTTTCTTCCATAGCCACCTGATATTTGTACTTCCAGGATACCTCAGTCTGCTGTGACTTCCTCAGAGCGATCTTTAGCTTTTCTTCCTTAGACATGAAAATCAATGGTTGTTCTTCTATTAATACCATAGGCTTTTGTGGAGGATAAGGCATTTTCAACTGAATGGCCCTCTTTCGTACCCATTGGAGATAAGGTTCAAAAGAGATGCAGTTAGGTCTTCCCAAGTCCTCTTTTCCTTTTCGGTGTATATGCCCCCATGCCTTGAGAATTTCATCTTTTAATTCTGAAACTCCTGTGAAGAAAATACCTTCTACGTGAGCGCTGCAGGGTTTGTCTTTCAGCGGATAACCAAATTGTTAACGAGCAAGCACAGGGTTATAGCTGATTCCCCCATTTGTACCAAGGAGAGGTACATTCCCGAAGCTTCCACAACTATCAATGATTTTGATCCCATCATAACTACGGCTGTACCAGTCAATATCGGAGTGAGTAAGAGCCATAATCTTTTCAGACCACCATCCTTTTCTCCAAAAAGTATGGGCTTTGGGTAGGTGAGAAACGAACCATTTATACAACAACGGAACACAACAGACGATCATTCCTCCTTTGTGAAGATTTCTTTGATGAACAGAGTGGTAAGCATCAGCTAGTAGGGTAGGTGCTGGATTCTTCTTCAAGAATATTTTGATGGCATTGAGATCCACAAAGTTGTCAAAGCTCGGAAAAAGAAAGATCCCATAAATAAGTAAGGCTAGAATAGCCTCAAAAGCATCCATACTCAAGTGATCGGCATAATACTGAGCCTTCCCAATCAAGAATTTTGCAGTCAGCCCAAAGATTCCTCCTTTAGTAACCATGTTCTTCTGAATGTCTACCAACCCGATACGTGTGGCTTTAGCAATTTCTTCCTTTTTAGGGTCTTTCTCCATGACGGGAAAAGGAGATGCATCAAGGATGGGTAACCCAATCAGACAGGAATACTCTTCAAGTGTTGGCATTAACTGATAATCCGGAAATGTGAAGCAGTGATAAAGTGGATCATAGAACTGGAGTAATGTGGAAAGGAGTCCCGAATCCATTTTCTTCCTTGTTTTCAGTAGAGACAACAAATTCCCGTACCTGCTCTTGAATCCTTCTACATCTGTGATCAGAGTGCTCAACCTTTCAATCTCATCTATATTAGGGCTTTTGTAAGTGTACTTTATAGTTTTCTTTTCTCCGTTGTCCATGATTTTCCTGATATTTTATAAATAAACGACTTTGAGTTCTATAAAACTTTTATGACATGATGTTTATGGATGCATGAATGCACAAACACAGGTAATCACATATTCACAGATTTACACAAGTAAACAGACAAGGTTTAGGGTTTGGAAAATATGAGCAAGGAGTCAAGGTCTACCCTCCCCAAAGGTATGTACTAAGGTTTCCATAACTGCAGAACAAGGTTCTAAAAGAGTTCCTGGAGTCCTCGACCCATCTTTCGGATATTATCAATTTCCCAAATACTTGGTGGTCGATAATATTCTCAAGAGAGTCTCGTCCAAGTGTAGTATCGCGTATCAACTACTTTGGAATTACTTCCTTATAGTCATCGCACTACATCCTAAGAAAGCCATAGTGGGGAAAAAGGTATCTAAAGGTCCTCAGTGTCATGGGCACCTATGTAGAAAGTAGCATTGTTTTCACGAATACTCGATCAACAATACTAACTCTCAAAAGGGCCTCCACTGAGTGGTGATTTTCTCAAGTCAGCTTGGTCGGAAATCTAATCCCTATAAGCCTTCTTGAATATATCACCTTCCTATCATAAGTACGCTCGAGCACGGGTGTAGTGCTGTTACACCATTTCAAGTTTCCCAAACCAACAGAGCACAAATATATACAAGTATTCACAGATAGCAATTAGTTAAACAAAATAGGTTGAACCCTCAAAATAAAAGCAAAAGCAAAAAAATCCCCAGTGAAGTCGCCATTTCTGTTGCGGTGAAAATTTGATATCAAGTTATTAATTAACTTGAATCGTATTTCTTTTTACCACCGGTCTTTAATTTATCCAAAGGATAGGTCTAAAGAAAGAAAGAACCTTTTGCGCGATGTGACAACAACGCTTTAGAGATTCGGGGATTCGGGGGTTGGTTATATCTAGGGAAGGTATTAGCACCCTAAATATCTGTAGTACTCTACAGGAACCTTTTGTTTAATTACTTGCTAAGTTTGTGAATTGTGCACTATGGTTTAAGGATTGGGAATTGAGATAAAATAAAAAAGGCCTAAGTGGTTTTCTAAGTTTGCTCGCAAAGGCATCGCACCTTCTACCTACGTATCCTGACTAGGATAGAATCAGAGCAATCGTAGTTCACCTCACGAGGGGAAAGAACTCTTGATGATGATCAAGGTTCAAAAGGGAACAAACATGACAATGTTTGTGTGGAGTTTGACAAAACTCCCTAAGCTAAGTTGAAAGGGAAGTAAGAGATCATGACGATGATTCTTACACAGAGTTGACGAACTCTTTCCTAGGGTTCTAGTTGAAGAACACTCCTAGTATGGGTGGGTTTCTTAGACTTCAAGCAAAGTCTAAAGGCTTCTAAACTAGGGTTGAAGTGACTTAACAAAGTCAAAAGGGTTTAAGATTTTGGTCCAAGACATTGACAGTCAAGTGGACAGACCTTCCTTTGGAGGGAGAGATAGTGGGCAACTGGGCGAAAGCTAACGAGCTTCGTCGCTTGGGGATAAAATAAAATACAAACTTTACACAAACATAATTATGGTAACAACCAATGAAAACATTAAAAGATGAAAAGCAATGGTGACAATCAGAGCAATTGTTTTGGTACGGGAACCGTGACGACAGTTTGCACCTGGAATATTGTTAACAGACAGATGAGATAAACATAAAAATAATTCGAGGTAAAAATTCTAACATGTTGACAAACATATATAGACACGATAACGATCAAATTTCCTGAGAAAACACAAGAGGAACCTTTTTAATTTTCATCTGCAACCAAATAGGGTTAGTACCGTTGACGTGCGGATCGCGCGTAATCAAACGTGGTTAAAAAATAATCAAACATGGGAAATAATTACATGGCATGAAAGTACATATAAAAACAAACATAATGAAAAAAGAACGGATGAAAAACGATAAAATATGAGAGAGTTATGATTTTTTGAAATTTATGTACAAAATGAAAAAAAAAAAAGTGGCAGCAAGGGTTATCACAAGGGATCGAACCCATGCCAAGACTGATACGCGCGCTAGTCTCTACCGCTGGGGCGGCTGTTACATCCATTAATCAAATGGAAACCATAAATATATGAGGCTTGCTTGGTTCCCTGGCTGGGCAAAACACATAGCCAAACCAAATACGTTTTATACCGTATCTCACTAACCGCTTATCGGATCGAGGCAAATTTTATATGGAAATTGGGTAGAAAAATGAGAGGAAGAGGATGGTGATGTTAGTTTTTCCAAATTATGTGCACATAGAAAAATTCGAATACAAATTCATAATGAAGTTTCAAGATGCATTTTGGAAGCTGCAGACCAGGTCAAGCATGTTTAAACCAAAATAAAAGCCTGCACCAATTCTAAATATCACATATGTGAAGTTCAAACAGGAGTGAGGTTTAAAAACATGATAGAACAAGAAGTGACCAATCAATTGCAAGTGTGTTATGGTTTGTGTGTTTTTGTTTGTGCAAGCCACATGTGAATTTGACTGTTATACACAAGGCCAGCAAAATGCTGAGTTATACACTTTCTAAATGCATACATAAACATGTACCAATGGCCACAAGTTGCTTTGCAATGTTAAAATCACAAAAGGTGGGCCAACTGTTTTGACAGTTACAAACCTTAGGAAGGTGCATTGGATGAAAGCTGGATTATGAGAATGTGGGGTGTTTAAACAGCAGGGACAACTCATCAATATGATACTGAACATATTCTATCAGGAAAAAGGTTCAATATGGCTTTGGCTTAGGAAGTGATACATGAGCTGTAAATTGAAACCATGTTGTGGACACACACGTACAGCAAACCAACATAACAATGCCTACTCAAAACACCCTTTAAAACAAGTTTATTCTAACACAACAATGCCAGCTGCTCCAATTAATGTTTCAAAGTCAAATACCAAGTATTTGTCAAATTCTGTTACAAACCAAACTTACAGCAGCTTTGATATTTCCCTATGCTTACCAAACAGTTTAAGCTCAACATAAACCAAACAGAAATGTATTGGCCAACATAGACACTCACCCTCATGACCATCAGTCTGAAAATACAACTTGGCCAAATTAACTTAACCAAGCAAGCTATGTTTATAGGTAGGGTTCTATAAAAACTGTGAGTGTCAACTGCTATAGTTCTACTGGCAGCATGGTATTCCTAGGTTAGCAAGCTCTCGTTACCTGAATCCTAACAAGCTATACTTGTAACAGGTGATGAGACAGAGCAAGTTCAAAGCAGTTCACAAAATTGAGTTCAGCTGTAGTTCTAAGTCAAGCTAGGTTCTAATGCTTTCACACAGGTCAGAATAAGGTTTTTTACCACAAGGCAGTGCTGCCAATAAGGTTAGCTCCACTGCAGGCCTTAGTGTCCTTTGTATGGAAAAGTGTTTGGTTTTAGTAAAAAGTTGTGGTAAGTTTGGCTGTGAACACTAGATGAAAAATCATTACATTTCAGAAATTGCCACAACAGTTTGTTGGCTCATCTCAGGGTCAGGTTTGAACATCCAAACAGCATTAATAACCAATGAATTCTCTAGAAATTGACAGCTAGCATGAGTTTCTGTGGAATATTTCCTAGGCCAACTGTGTAACCAAAGTGTTGTGAATTCCACTCTCTAAGTACTGCTGTAAATAGGTTTTTGGTAGCAACTCCACAGCATGGCCAACATATGTTTAAAAAGCCAAACCTGGCCTGAGTTTGAAAAGCCACAGTGATAAATTGGGGTCCTATAATCACTCATCATGAACTTCTAACAGGTTTGTAAGAAAAGCACACACATATCCTGGCTGATCTAGCCAATCAAATGATGGCCCCCATACACTATCAGTTCTGGCATGTCTTCAAAGCAAATCTGAAACCAAGGCCAACTGCTCAAAAAAATGTTAAACCAATACTTTCCAATCTGCTCCTCCAAGGCCAGTCTGCTATGAGCCAGACTTGGTTAAACCCTACTGAGGCCTTCCAATCAGACCAACATCCAAACTCCAATCATACCAGTAACAGTTCATACAATGCTATGCCTTTTGGGATTTTGACCAACCAAGCTACCAACAGCACAGTATTAGAAAATCCCAAGGGAAAATGGACTACAACCATCTTACAGACCAGATACTAAGATTCTTTAGGTTTGGGACAAATTAATGGACACACTTATAAACATAAAGAGCAATGAAACAAACTATATTAAACAATACCCCACAAAATTCCATGAAGCTTATGCTCTAGCAAGAAACTAACATTAATCATTTTTTTTAAACTGTTTGGGACAGTATAATTACCAAGTCAACATGCTTCATGATAAAAATACTTGGACTAATATTCATGAAAGCTTTTATCATTCATCAAGGAAAATTAACAAGATGAATATAGCTTGCCAAATTCACCAAGGTATGCAAATACATGGAAATTGGTGCAAGAGCCAATAAGGATCAGTTACATACCTCTTGATGATCTCTTTGAATATGCTAGGAGTGTTGAGAAACCCAAAGATTGCTTGCTTCAATTGTTGGCCTTTGAGCTTTCTTTCACTTTAAGTAACAACGCACTTCCAATGCCAAATGAAGAGATGTGAGTTTCTAATGATTTATGAGTGTTTGGACAGTTGAGATATGTTATTTATGAGGTGTTCAAGTGGTCACAACCTCAAGAAAAAGCTTGAAACTCAGTTTGGTGTTTTTTATGGACTTTGGTCAAAGTAAGCCAAGTGAAAGGTTGACTTTTTGATTTCTTGTGATTTTTGGTGGTTCAATGGTTTGTACATCTTATATATGTTATTTATAAAGTGTATGGATGATAATTTGGGTGCTGGAACATATAGAACTTGATGTGGTAGAGATTTCACTTCAAGGCCATTTTTGAGTGTTTTGGTGAACTTTGTGATTTTTGAGAAATTGAAGCAAGATGATGGAATTGTGATGACAGGGGTTATTTGTGGTTTCTATCAGAAAAGATGTGTTGGAAATGAGGTGAGGGAGCTCTCCTTTTATAGAGAAAGTGACTGAGGTGCTTGCTAGGAAGTCTTGCTTAACCATGAAGCAAACTTGATATTTTCAACCACTTGCCAACTTGCCTTGCTTTTTCTGATCTTTGGCTGTCTCCTTAACCCAATGGGCAAGTTTAAATGATGTTTCTACTGATAAATTGCAGCCTAGGTGCTTGGTAGAGTGGCTGGAGCGGAATCACTTTCCACCTCATGCTTGGAAAAGTCAAAAATGACAACTTAGGCAATGAACTTCCAATCTTTAATTCTATGCTATCTCCATGCAATTTCTTTGCTTCAACTTGCTTGAGATGTTCAATATATCAGATAGTATGAGTTTGACAAGTTAGAATTGGCCCACTTGAGTGATAGAGGTGCTTTTGCAATATTGGTCAATGTGGGACTAGTATGACAAAATACCAACTTTGAACACATGTATCTCTCAGCTCATAACTCACCTTGAGATGTTCTTGTACAATTTAGAAAGCCCTCACATAGTACTAAAACTTTCATGTTGGCCAGAAATCTTGATTCTATTTGAAACTAGGTGAAAAACCCCCTTGAAGTTGGCTGATTTTAGCTTTTAAAGTGAAAATAACTTAGAAATTCTCTAAGTTATTTTCCCTTCTAGGAATGTTTTTGCTTATATCTCAAAAAGTATGCATTTTCTGGTTGTGGACTAGTATAGGACTTTTTTAAGACTTGTCAAGAGCTTTCAAATGAGACTAGAACCAACTCAATTGGATGTGTGGTTAAGGAGATACGGTTTAGCCCTTTTCAAAACCCTAATTTCCCGATTTCTCGATTACTCTCTCATTCTTGATCCAATGATCATGAAAATTGATATGCAAGTCCATTATGACATAAGGAACAACTTTGATTCACAACTTGGATTCCAATTCTCAAAATTTGAGGAGTTGACTTTTCGGTCAACCGTACGATCGATCGGTGCCGATCGAGTCGCCTGTTGATATTCTGGACATCCTGAGACTTTGATACTTCTTGAATAGTCTTTAATAGTCTATATGAACTTCATGGACCTCAATCCCACCATTAAAACATCTTCCAACATCAAAGTCAAACCACAGTTGACTTTCCACTAGTTAAAAACCCTAATCGGGGCCTCCTGACTGCACTGTTCTTGATTCTGAAACGATTTCTTCAAATTGACTTACCATTTGACTTTGATATTATCTTTGATTTCATTCCATGATTGAATTGGCCCAAATCATTGGTTGATCATTCCTTGGTTGTTTTGAATTTGTCGGTGCGAGAACCCTGATTCATCTGTAACTTGACAATAATAAACTTGCACTGATTTAGGGTTATATAATTCATGATCATGCTTCTAAAAATGAAAATGAGGATCTAAGGGGTCAAAATTTGGGGTACAACAGTTCTTAATAATATCTCTATGTTTTAATGATAACTATTATGAAATTTTATATTTAAGAATTATATACTCTAAAATTTGCTTGAGAATTTTTACTGCAGATAGTAAAGGAATTAACACTCCAGAAGCAAATCAGAATTGAACACAAGAAATTAGCTAGACTCTGAAGCGCCAGATGCATTCATTAGAAGATTCTGATTGCTGCCAACAGAAGATCCTGTGCGTAGCCTCTAGAAGATTCTGAAGCAGAAGCTCCAGAAGAATCTGAAGCAAGTCAGAAGCATCTAAAGCAAAGAAGAATTTTGTATGAAGAGTTTTTCAAATCATAGTTTCTACAGAAGATTCTGAAAGTACTAAAGCTGCCAGTACTGAAGTTCTGTCTCAAATATGCTCTGATCTTAAACACGCTGAAAGCACACCTGCTGCAGAAGACTCTGATTCAGCAAGACTCTGATCATCATTAGAAGACTCTGACCCAATTAGACTCTGATGAATTTGCTGAAAACTGAAGAAGAAATATTCAAAGAATATATCCGTTGGAGTGAACCAAACGTCTCTTTCCTTATTTATGCTAGACACAAGAACACAGACAAAAAGGATTTTTCCGTGCTTTCTTCTTCTAGGAAAGGTCACTTGATGTGAAGACAAAAAGGCTCAGAACTTTTGGACACTCTTCTCAACGTGAAGCTCACCTTGGATCAGATGCCTATAAAAGCAAGACTCCACCAAATTCTTCAGTTGACGTTATTATTGAAAAGAAATTAAACATTCAAGCTCTCATACTATTTATATTCATTCTAAGAATTTATTTCTTTGTTCTAAATAGTTAAGTGAAAAATCACAGTTGTGATAAAGCTTAAGAAGATCCAGTTAGGATCAGTAGTTCTTGAGAAGACTTTGAACAGTTGTTCTAAGTGTTAACTATTGTAATCAGTTGATTTAACAGTGGATTAAGTCCTTGATTAAGAAAGGCAAATCACTCTAGGAAGGGTGGACTGGAGTAGTTGAGTTCAACGAACCAGGATAAAAATACTTGAGTTTTTATTTCTAAGTTTTAATCTTTCATACTTATTCAACCCCCCCTTCTAAGTATTATCTCACCTTCATATTTGACACTCGATTTTCTTTTTCCAATATTTTGTAGTACAACGACTCGAGAATGATTTGTCATTTGAGATTAAATTGATCCTTGTTTAGCCACGTTTGAAGATATAGCTCCTAAATTAGAAAGGATTTGGATCTCGATCACATGACTTGAGTTCAACAAAATCTTCCATGTGAAGTCTTTGTGATTTTTCCTTGAAGAATGACCTAAACTTGAATTTGAATTTTGTGCTCAATCTTGTAATGAATGAAAACAAATTGAACCTTTAACTTTGTGATTTAGGCTTGGATTCTTGGAACCAAAGCTTTGCAATTTTGAAGAACAAACAATATTGTAGCTTGACGGTACCTTATCTTGAATAGTTAACCAACATGACTCTTGGACTCCATTTTTGAGAATTCCAAAATCCGATCCTCAACTTATAACTTCAAACTAACACCAAGAAAATTTCTAATTCTTTTCCTTAGGATCAAAAGGCCAACGTAAATTCACTTATTGGACAGAAATAATGCTAAAATCGAATCGAACGTAAATTCAAAAACCACAACCATCTCAATTGATGAAATATTAAATCATGCCACGAAGATACATTTATCATGTCCTTACATAATCGTGTTCCAAATCACTGGGCAAGCAGCTTCTGATACCTCTTGAAGACAAATTGGTTACAGAGCTTTCAATAACTTCTGAATCCTCTACGACAACCTAACTTCACAAATAAACAAAACTAATAAAACAGACAAATTGGTTAGTTATGTAGGGATGTTTGAATTAGATGATATGCGAATGATCAGTGAATCTAAGGGTAAAATTTGGGGTACGACAGTGGATATGATTTCTCATACAAAAGGTACTGAGAACTCTTTAGCGAAAGGTTAAGAAGAAATATGTTTTCCCATACAAAAGGTAATGAGAACTCCTTACCAAAATGCAAAGAAGGCGAGATGATAGATATGATTTCTCATACAAAAGGTAATGAGGACTCCTTAGAAAAAGGTTATGAAGAAGGATGAAGATGGATATGATTTCTCATATAAAACATAATGAGAGTTCTTTAACAAAAGGTTAATAAGAAATATGTTTTCCCATACAAAAGGTAATGAGAAATTCTTAGCAAAAGGCTAAGAAGGCGAGACGATGGATATGATTTCTCATACAAAAGGTAATGAAGACTCTTTTGCAAAAGGCTAAGAAGAATGATGAACTGAATTGGTTTTCTCCTACAAAAGAAAAAGTGAATTACTTAGGAAAAAGATACGAAGATTGGTGAAAGTGAATAGGATTTCTCGTGCAAAATGCAGCGGGAACTCCTTAACAAAAGGTAACAAAGAAATATTTTCCCATACAAAAGGTAATGAGAGCTCCTTAGCTAAAGGCTAAGAAGAAGGGGTAAAAGTGACTGTGATTCCTCATGCAAAAGACAATGAAGGACATTTCTCATGCAAAAGATGGTGAGGTCTTGCGAAAGGAAAGTATATGATGCAGTAAATTTTCGTATGCAAAAGTTAGGGGAGACTTGCAAAAGGCAAGCAAATGAGACACACACTCTTCTCAGGCAAAAGGTAGAGGCTACTTTGAAAGGCTAAGCGGAGGTGGAAGTATATTTTCCAACGCAAAAGGCAATGGATACTTACAAAAGGTAAGTGAGAAGAAGTAAACCGAAGAATATTCTAATGTAAAAGGCATAGTATGCTTACAAAAGGTAAGCAAATTAGAAATAGAACTCCTTATGAAAAAGGCAAGGGAGCTTGCAAAAGGCAAGTAGAAAGAGATACTTTCCATGTAAAAGGCATAAGGGACTTACAAAAGGCAAGCTTAAAAGAGATTATGATACTTGTGCAAAAGGCATAGGGAACTTACAAAACGTAATGTCGCATCGAGAATCGAAGATCATAACTATTGAGTTAGCTAGGTTTCACAAATCTTAAGATATCACCATCGATCTTTAATTTATCCAAGGGAAGGGGTAAAGAAAGAATAACCCATAAATATGCAATGTAAAACAAAGCAATAAAGAGAATCTAAGATTCGGGGGTTGGTTATACTAAGGGAAGGTATTAGCACCCTAAGCATTTATAGTATTGTTGCACCCCAATATTTTCCCTAACTTCATCCTAACCCCAACCGGTTGTTGCTCCACATACATATGCATTCATTAGGTCATATACTTACCATCATTCAATTGCATGAGATATTAAAGCATTGGATCGAGGCTATTGGGAGAACTAGGATTTTTTTACTCTTTTGAGATTTCTATTGGAGATCGGTTCCACCGTTTCTTTCATGGATTATGGAATTAAGATTTGAAAATTATAATTGTCATGAAATTCTTTCTAAGCAAGCTATAAGACTATTCTCCATCAAGAGTCATCATTTTTTGCCCCTATGTGCTCATAGTTATCAGATGAACCTTAAAACCTGGGTTACATGTCCCTCATGGATTCTTCTCCAGTCATTTTATAGACTGGATCTTTGTCTAAGGTTTATTTCCTTATTCCTGTGGTAATTCAAAAGAGCCAATTCATTAATATGATTACAAGCTATTAAACAAGACTTGAAGTGTACATACCAAAGCAGGATGATTCACATGGATAAAAGTTTTCTCTACATAAGGACTGGTTTTCAACCAAGTTCTCTTGGATCAGTGGGAATGGACTAACTAAGGATTTAAGCTGATTTAGGTTTTCTTCATCATGTGGTTTGTTTCGAATCAGAGTTGACATGTGGCTTAACACTTTTCATATGGATCATTGGGATTTCTTATCCTTGCTAATTGTAGTACAAATTGATGATTATGTGTTACTATATTAAAGTCATATGGTCCTAAATTCTTATGATGTTTGCTTTAGGAACAAGATGTTTTGTGCAGTTGCTTGAAAAAAACATGTGCATACAAAGAGAAGAGAATTGGAAGAGGATTAAACCACAGTTATTTCTTTACTAACATTAGACGGTATGGGAACGATCCAACCCAGTGATGATGAAAAAAGAGTTGACTGTTAATATATAGAAACAAAATCTTGAAACATGATTTCATTTGTTGATTTTACTCCAAGATAAAAGCTCTTTTACAACCCTATCAAAAGAACGTTGGGTTATTAAACTTTATTGATTTCCACGATAAAAATTTCATTCATCATCATGATTTTCTCACTTTAATTTTTGAGGCAAGTTTGACCAAGAATAAGAATAGTGGAGATGAAATTACGGCCAGCTTCAGCCGCCTTGCTCGAAGTAAAATATCACTTGTGAAGTTATCAAATTTGATTGACATTGTTTTTCACATATTGTGATTCAAGATCATTCATGAATATTTACACAAAGTATTTACAAAACCCATTGTTGCAAAAGTTACACAATAAAATGAGGGAATGGTGAAATTTCACGGTGACCCTAACATCTCATTTCAACATGGAACAACTCACAAAGACACTGCCTCTTTTATTCAATCTGTATTGAAATGATTTACATGAGAATGAAGCTGAGTGCCATGCATCCTATGTGTCTCTTAATGTTGGTTCTCATAGCAAACCAATAGGAGAACCTCCTTCTTTATGGTTTAGTCATGTATCAATACAATTACGGCAAGATGATTACATTTCAGAAATTCCAAATTAAAGAAGGAAGTTTTAGAATCATCTTCAATCACAATCACGAAGGAAATCACAATTCTTAATTTTCTTTCCAAAAACAAGATTATCTCACATTCAATTTTGAAGCCGATGATTTAATTTGTCGAGCCTATTAGAAGTAATTCATATTAGTAGTACTATTTTCTTAACCCCTAAGTTTGTTAGAGGGTATTTTAGTATTTTATCTTATTCTAATAACCCTAGTTTTTAGCTTATAAATAGGGTTTCAATCATTGTTATTTTTGTAGTTGTGTAGCCGTCATTCTTAATAGAATATTTCCTCTGTTCATCATTTATTCACCTTTGTAACAACAATTAGTATCTAGAGCTCCGGTTCGGATTCATTGGGAAACACGGGAAACACGAGTGAACGTGAGGTCTTGTGTGTTTGATTTTGATTCTTAGATTCGTGTTGAATCTTGAACAAAATCTGATCAGAATTTTATTCTTTGGGTTGGGAAACACTGTGTGAGAAATCTGAGTGTATTGTGGAAGGTGAAGATGAACGGAAACGGCAACATGAACACCAAGCTTCCAGTATTTGATGGTAAAAACTGGAATCGTTGGATGATCCAAATGCGTGTACTGTTTGGTGCTCAAGATGTTTTAGATCTTGTCACTGATGGTTATGTTCCGGTAGCAGCAGATGCAACAGATGAACAGAAAAACGCGCAGAAGGAAGTAAGGAAGAAGGATCAGAAAGCATTATTCTTTATTCACCAATGTGTTGATGTAAATGTGTTTGAGAAGATTGCAGATTCAACGACAGCAAAGGCTGCGTGGGACACACTGGTTAGATGTTATGGTGGTGACGCATCAGTGAAGAAGGTGAAGCTTCAGTCCTTGAGAAAGCAATATGAGAATCTCAACATGAAGAATAATGAGAAAGTTTCTGAATACATCTCCAGAGTGATTCTGATCACTAATGAGATGAAGGCGTGTGGAGAAACTCTTTCTGAAGAAACAATCATGGAAAAGGTATTGAGATCCCTTACCTCTCAATTTGATTACATTGTGGTAGCAATAGAACATTCCAAAGATCTGAGTACCATGAGAATTGAAGAGCTGCAGAGCAGTTTAGAAGCGCAAGAGTTGCGTTTGACTGAGAGAACTTCTGAAAGGAAAGTAGAGTAGCAGGCTCTGAAAGCAACTTCTGATAGGAGGTATCAGAAGCAGTCAGAAGCCAAGAGAAGATCTGATGGTGGTCAGAAGTCAGAAAGCTCAACCTCTGATAGACAAAAGAATGCTCAGAAGGGAAAAGAGAAGTATGACAAGAAGAAGATCCAATGTTACTGTTGTAAGAAGTTTGGTCACTTTGCTAGAGATTGTTGGTCAAACAAGGAGAGAAAATCAGAAGAAGCAAATATAGCCAGAAGCTCTGATGACGAATCTGTGCTATTGATGGCTTTTGAATCTGATAATATGAATCTGATAGACTGGTGGTATATGGACACTTGATGTTCAAATCATCTTACTGGAAACAAGAAATGGCTGGTTGACTTTGACTCTGAAAAGAGGACAAATATCATATGTGCTGATGACAAATATCTTAATGCAGAAGGTATGGGAAATGTCAGAGTGACTCTGAACAATGGGAAAACAGCATTGACTCAGAACGTGTGGTATGTACCTGGCATCAGAAGCAATCTGATGAGTGTGGGACAATTAATTGAGAAAGGTTTTTCAGTTACCATGAAGGACAATCTTCTGAAGCTGTATGACTACAATCAGAAGTTGATCATGGAGTCAGAACAGGGAAGGAATAGAACATTCAAGGTGAATGTCAGAACTGCAGACTCAGAATGTCTTAGTGCAACATGTGCTGAGAAGGAGAGTGAGCTGTGGCACAGAAGATTTGGTCATTTGAATTTCAAAAGCCTAAAACATCTGAATTCAAAGAAGCTGGTACATGTAATTCCTGCAATTAAGAAGCCTGAGAAGTCATGCAAAGTTTGCATGGAAGGAAAACAACCATGTTTGCCATTTGCGTCAGAAGTTGCTCCAAGAGCAAAACATGCCTTGGGAGTTGTACATTCTGATGTGTGTGGTCCATTTCCAGTAGCATCAATTGGAGGGAACAAATACTTTGTGTTATTTGTTGATGAATTCACAAGAATGACATGGGTATCCCTTATTAAGTTCAAACACAAGGTGTTTGATGAATTCAAGAAATTCAGAATGAAGGCTGAGAATCAGAGTGGTCAGAAGTTGAAGATTCTTAGAACTGATGGTGGAGGTAAGTATAACTCCAAAGAGTTCCAGAAGTTCTGTGAGGAGAATGGAATTGAGCATGAGGTTACTGCTCCTTATACCCCTCAACACAATGGTCTTGCTGAAAGAAGAAACCGTACTTTGCTTGATATGGTGAGAAGCATGCTAAAGGAGAAGAAGCTTCCTCAGAAGCTCTGGGGAGAAGCTGTTGCCACTGCAACGTATGTACTCAACAGATGTCCTACGAAGAAGTTGAAGGAAATAGTTCCAATACAGAAGTGGACTAGAGATAAGCAAAGTGTTAGTCATCTGAAGGTGTTTGGTTCTGTTTGCTATAAACATGTTCCAGAAGCCAGAAGACAGAAGCTGGATGATAGAAGCAAAGTGATGATTCTGATAGAGTACCACAGTACAGGTGCATACAAGCACTATTGTCTAGAAACCAATAAAATTGAATTCAGCAGAGATGTGATTGTGAAGGAATCAGAAGTTTGGAATTGGGATAAGTCTCAATCTGATTCTGATGTTAGAACTCCTAAAGAAAGGTCAGAGTTAAGAATTTCTGAAGTTGGAGTAAATTCTGACGTTGATTCTAACTCTGATAGTGATTCTGACCCTGGAGAAGACTCAGAAGATGAAGGTGACTCTGATGATCCAGACTCTGATGATCCAGACTCTGAAGATGGACAAGGCTCTGGAGGAAGTCAAGCCTCTGAAGCTAGAAATTCTGAAGTTCAAGACTCTGGAAATATGCCAGATCCTGAAGTTGGTCAAAGCTCTGGAGAAAGTCAATCATCTGAAGCCCAAGACTCTGAACAAGTTCAGAGACCACAAAGAATTAGAAACGTCCCCAGAAGATATGCAGAATTTGACATGCTGCAAGACACTGAAGTAGACTCTGAAGGAGAAGTTATTCAATGTGCCATGATGGTAGACTCTGAACCCATAAGTACAGAAGAGGCTCTTAAGCAGAAGCTCTGGCTGAAGGCCATGAAAGAAGAACTTGATGCTATAGAGAGAAACAAGACTTGGAAGCTGACAGAACTTCCAAAAGACAAGAAAGCCATCAGCGTCAGATGGGTTTTCAAGCAGAAGTTAAAGCCAGATGGTTCAATTGGCAAACATAAAGCAAGGTTGGTAGCCAGAGGATTTCTACAGAAACCTGGGCTGGATTATTCTGAAGTGTTTGCACCTGTAGCAAGACATGAAACAATCAGAATGATGATTGCAATAGCTGCTAACAGGAATTGGCCTCTGATGCATTTAGATGTAAAATCTGCATTTCTGAATGGTCCATTAGAAGAAGAAGTTTACGTGTCACAACCTCCTGGATTTGTGAAAAAGAATCAGGAAAGGATGGTGTACAGATTATACAAAGCTCTATATGGATTGAAACAAGCGCCCAGAGCTTGGAATCAGAAGATTGATTCATTTTTCAAGAAGCAAGGCTTTCAGAAATGTGAGATGGAGTACGGTGTCTATGTTCAGCATACTTCTGAAGGCAATATGACTCTGGTATGTTTATATGTTGATGATATACTATTGACTGGAAGTTCTGAATAGGAGATAGCCAAGTTCAAGAAAGTTTTGATGAATGAATTTGAAATGACTGATTTAGGCAAAATGACATACTTTCTAGGGATGGAGTTCAGATATTCTGAGAAAGGTATCATTTTGCATCAGCTCAAGTATGAATTAGAACTTCTGAAGAGATTTGATCTGAAGAATTGTAAGATGGCTATCACACCTTCTGATACAAATCAGAAACTGGATTCAGACTCTGAAGGAAAGGATGTGGACGCTACAACCTTCAAACAGTTGGTTGGTTCTCTGAGGTATCTGTGCAATACCAGACCTGCTATTTGCTACTCTGTTGGAATGGTTAGTAGGTTCATGAGTAAACCTAAGTGGTCCCATTACCAAGCTGCTGTCAGGATTCTGAGGTATATCAAGGGAACTCTGAAGTATGGAGTGTTGTTTCCTTCTGGAAGAAAGGATGAATCAGAACTTCTGAGTTATTCAGATTCTGATTGGTGTGGAGACAGAGTTGACAGAATAAGTACATCTGGGTACTTGTTCAAATTTCTTGGAGGTCCCATTTCTTGGTGTTCCAAGAAGCAACCTGTTGTGGCGTTATCAACATGTGAAGCTGAATACATTGCAGGTGCTGTTACTGCATGCCAAGCTGTGTGGATTCTGAATCTGTTGCAGGATCTGAAGATTAAAATAAACAAACCTCTGAAGCTGATGATTGACAACAAGTCTGCAATCAATCTTGCCAGAAACCCAGTGTTGCATGGGAGAAGAAAGCATATTGAGACCAAGTATCATTTTCTGAGACATCAAGTTCAGAGTGGAGTGTTAGAAGTTGTACACTGCAGCACTCAGAAACAGTTGGCAGATGCTCTGACGAAAGCTATCAAGACTGATCAATTTCTCAGACTAAGGGATGGAATTGGTGTTACAAGTTTTGATGGAATATGAATTAAGGGATGGTATTAGAAGTAATTAATATTAGTAGTACTATTTTCTTAGCCCCTAAGTTTGTTAAAGGGTATTTTTGTATTTTATCTTATTCTAGTAACCCTAGTTTTTAGCTTATAAATAGGGTTGCAATCATTGTTATTTTTGTAGTTGTGTAGTCGTCATTCTTAATAGAATATTTCCTCTGTTCATCATTTATTCACCTTTGCACCAACAATCTCGAGCCTATAAAAGGATTTTCAGTTCAGAATCACAAGGGAGAGAATAACAACAGTAGCAACAATCATACGCAAGAATGTTATAACAAAAGTAAAAAGAACAGCAACATACACACGGTTGAGGAAGATACAGAGTTCACAACAAAGCAACAATAGAGATACCACACAGACAACAACAACTAATCGTCATTTTTCAATTACAACACAAACACACGATAGGAGAAGATTTCAAATCACCAACCTTTGTCAATACCCGAGGATTGCAGCAAAATCGTCTGTAGCTCGTTGTCGATGTTGCCGCGTTTTGCAAATCGGTAAATCCTTCTCTGATGTTTATCTGATTTGAATGTAGACGGGGGAGAGGTAATCGCGGCGGGTCTTCTTCTTTCCAATGAGAATGTCGCGTTGAGGAATAGCGAACGAATGGAGAAAGGAATTGAGGGAATAACAATAGTAGAAAGTGAAGCCGCGGGAGAGAAGGCGGTTAGGTGTGGTGTGGACAACGCCACGAACCATGGTGCCGCGATGGAAGCGAGGGAGATAATCGAGCGAGATTCATAGTGAAAGAGAAAGCTATGGCGTTGAGAGAGAGAAGAGATACTGACTTTCTATGTTGAGCATGCAATGTTGTTGTTGTTGATATGGGTCCGTGTCGGCTTAGTCCACCGGCCCATGTTGTTTTGTTTTTTTGTTTTTTTTATTATTTACTTATTTTATTTTTTTGTTTATTTACTTATTTTTTTTATTAGTTTTAATTTAAGTGAAGATTTGTTATTAGTAAATTAATTATATTTTAATGGTAATTTGATTTTTAAATATTGATCTTAGTTTTGATGTTAGCACTTAATGTTAGTTTACTAAGCTTGGTTTTATTTATTAATTAGGATATTAGCTTTGATTAAAGCTATGAATAATCTTAGTTTATTTTTTAGGTATTATTTCTAGTAAAGTTTGATCTCTATTTAAAATTTAGACATAAACTTTAATATTAACCTTAATTTTAATTTTGACGATAATTTCTATAATGATTGGGATTAATTATGATGTTTATGCTAATATCGAGTTTTGATTAAATTTTGGTGTAATTTTAACATTGATTTGGACTGGTCTTGATGTTAAATCTTGATTAAATTTTCCTGTTAATTATTTGTGAAATATTGATATTTTTTCTTGGGGATTATCAATTGGTTTTAAGGTAAGGGTTTACTGGTGTGTTTCACACGATCCCTTAGGATATCTTGATTCAACTTCATCTATGATGAGTTGAATTAAGATTACACTTTAGGATTCTCATTCAGGTATGATAACAGTTAGGATAGTTCCTTTTAAAACTTTAATCATAGGTCTATCTCTTTGCATGCTAACATTAGGTAGAGTCCTCATTCTATCTCAACTTTAGGACCATTGTGCATGACAACATTAAGAATCAGTTTCCCTTAGTTGTTTTCTTTTCAACCTTTGAGTCCTCTTTCTTCTCATCTCAAAATAAAAATAAAAAACTTAATAAATACGACGGGTATTGTGCGCCACGAGTCTTAAGTACATGGGAAATGATAAGCGGGAGTTTCTCCTTACCTTGTCTAGAGTATTTTATATACGTCTCTTGGGTCGATCTTACGAAGCATTCGATCCTAAGTCATAGAATTTAGTGCGATACACGTCACAAATAAAGTCAATCCACTTCTGATAAAACTCTTGAACAAATGCAAACTATTTTGTCCTTCGGGATTTTTCTTAAACCTTTTCAGAAAGAGCATGTTATTTCCATTCTACCGCAAATAGGCATTGACCCTAACTACTGGAACGCAAACTTAGCATCGCTCATAAAAGACACCAAACAATTCGTAGGTCAAACTACAAGTGCTCTGACCGAATGAGGATATGTAGGCACAAGACAGCGAAGTCTTTGCAAACACCCTTACCTCCATCGCTCGTAGTCCTTCGAACTACGTTGACTCTGAATTTTCCATTGCATGAGGGAATACGTAGGCATAGGACGAAGAAGTCCTATCGAGTCACCTTTTGTTTTTTCTCCTTTCCATTT
Source organism: Lathyrus sativus (assembly GCA_963859935.3). Classification (NCBI taxonomy): domain Eukaryota; kingdom Viridiplantae; phylum Streptophyta; class Magnoliopsida; order Fabales; family Fabaceae; genus Lathyrus; species Lathyrus sativus. The sequence continues at coordinate 263,027,415 of OZ012740.1, forward strand.
CTGTTTAGCAAGTAGAGCTTTAGATAAACACACCCTTTGATTAGAACAACAAGAGCGGATCCCGTTTAGTACAACGGACGCGAGGGGGTATTAATACATTCCTCTCGCATAATCGACTCTCGAACCCAGGATTTGGTTGCGAGACCATGTCTTATCCCTTTTGAGGTTTCTTCGATCGTTTCCTTTCTCTCGTTGAAATAAATAACGCTCGGTGGCGACTCTGTTTTTTCGCTTGTTGTTTTTTGCATTGCAACAAGTACTCTATGAGAACCTCTTGTTGAATTTTTATTACTGTTAAATTGTTTTCTAATTGGTATTGATTGGGTAGATGAGAAGAGAAGTGTTTCTTTATTGTTTTTGTGTTTGGCAAGACACAAAGTCTTGTGCCTACGTACCAATAAAGGATCAAAACCTCGTAGTTCGGGGTAGAAATTAAAAATGGTTTGTTATGGTGGATTTTAATGAAGAAAAGACAAGTTGTCGTTCTAAGGAGAATACTCATCTAAACCACCACAAACACGTGGAAGAGGGATATTTGCTTCACATTGAGATAAGGACTTCAACTTGGATGTATTAACAAGTATGCCACATACCTCCCTCAAGTGGAAAAGAATCAATCATCTTTACCACTATGGGGTAGGAGATTTATATCTCAACCAAGGATGACTAATATCTAGTCTATTTGAAAAGGTTTTAAGTTGAAAAGCCAAAGTGGAAAAAGGTTTGAATTCAGTTTTTGTGTTTTAGTCTTGTTGTTACAACTGCAAAAAAGGGCTGGCAAACTAGACAGAAGAGTCGCCACCAAACATTATTTATCCCAAAGAGAGGGAAAGGAAACGATCAAAGAAAACCTAAAAGAAACGGGAAAGACAAGGTCATCGCAACAAAATCTTGGGTTCGGGAGTCGGTTACGCAAGGGGAAGGTATGAGCACCCCCCACGTCCGTTGTACTCAATGGGATCCATGCTTGTTGTCTAATCTATGGGGTGAAAACTATCTAATGCTACTGCTAAACAGGGGGGAAAGAGAAAGAACAGACTCGATAGGATATCGCCGCCCTATGCCTACGTATTCCCTCGTGCAATGGGAAAGTCATAGTCAACGTAGTTCGAGAAACTACAGGTGATGGGGGAAGGTTGCTCGCCAAGACATCGTCGTCTTGTGCCTACGTATCCTCATTTGGTATGAGAAATCAGAGCAAACGTAGTTCGGGAAACTTAGACCACTGGTTGGTTCAAGTGTTTTTTATAAGTAATGTTACGTTTCAATTCCAGCAGTTAAGGATGATGCTTGTTTGCGGTAGAACAGAAATGTAACATACACTTTCTGAAAATTAGGTTTGAAACAATCCCGAAGGATGAAAAGGTTTGAATTTTGTTTTTGTGTTTTTTATGAGAAGAAGTGAATTGAGTTAGTTTGTAACTCATGTTGCACTAAAGACTATGACATAAGAGAGAATGTGTCGCATATTGCTCAAAGGGCATACGCTAAACACTCTAGACAATGTGAGAGGAGCCCCCCCACTCATCATTCCTTATGTACTTAAGGCTCGTAGCGTACAACAATTGTTATCCTTTATTAAGTGTCTTATGAAATTCTGAGATGAGAAGAGAAGACACAAGACTCTAAGGGAACTGATAAACCCTAATGTTGTCATGCAAGATGGTCCTAAAGTTGGGATGTAAAGGGATACTACCTAATATTATCATGCAAAGGATTGAAAGCCTAATGTCTCTCTTACTCCCATCTTAAACAGAGGGACTAGGAATCCTAAGGGATCATGGCAAGAAGCACAAGTAAACATCACACATAATCAATCACAGATGAAAATGAAATGAAAGACTTAAACAAGTCTTGAAAGATGAAGAGAGGTATGAAATGCAAGCACAAATGCAAACATGAGAAGATGCAACAAAAAACACACAAGAGAAGACTTAAACAAGTCAACAAGAGGGATGACTTAAACAAGTCAAGAAGAGAAGAGATGAAATGGGAGAAGTAAACTCCTACAACCAAATACCATCACTCATCACCAAAAGAGAGGTGTTATCACAAAAGCACAAAAAAATAAGTGAGGAAGGAAAGAGTGTGGGGAAGCCACCAACTCATAGTCAACTCAACCAAACAGTTACTTAAAGACCAAGTAAAGAAATGTATCAAAACAACTCAAAAGAATGCAAGTGTTCATGACAAAACTTTAAAATGAAGTCAACACCATCAAATCATCATGAACAAGCATACAAACCTCTAAGGGAATAAGTGAAACATAAATGGTATACCTCAAATTCAAGATCAAAACATCAAGCAGAGATAAGCATGATCGAGTTCAATTAGAGGACCAAAGTCCATCTAAACATCTCACACTTCAAACAAGTGGAAATACAAGATCAAAACATAACTTGTGGCACAAGGTACACATATGATTGACCTCTAAACATGTAAGGCAGCACCTCAAGCATGTTAACAAAAGCTAACAAGGCTTAAGAAGTGCTCAAGAGATCACTCATGATCATATCCCAAAGACTAGGTCAAGATAGTATGCATACACAAGGTGAAAAACAAGTTGAATTTGAAATATCCACTAAAAATAGAAAAAGACTCCAATAAATTTCAAATAAAAAACCCAAAGAAAGTTGAACTAAACACAAACCAGAATGCAAAAGCTCATGGAAAAATTCAAATCAAAGCACCATAAATTATATAAAACAATGCAAGGTGTTCCACTTATCGAGTGTTTATCGAGGGTCCATAAAAAGCCAATGAGAAATGATTGAAAAATGATCATTAATACCTCAAATCAACCCTAAAAAATAACTCAATCCATCAGCTAAGTGGGAGAGGAAATTTGGTCCTAGGGGATATTTAAATGAGGGAAAATGATCCATTTCAATTCAATGTACAAACCAAAAACACATATAATCATTAATTGCATTAAAAATATTAAAAATAAATGGAAAATAAAATAAAAATGTTGAAAAATATCCTAACATCCTAAAATGTCAGAATAATATTTTTGGGATTTTTGTGAAACATAAAACTATTTTTAAATGATTAAAATTGAAATAGCAAATAAAATAAAATAAAATGAAATTAAAACCATGAGAGGGGTGCACTAGTAAAATGGATTTGAACTGAATCCCTTTTAAAACGCGCATGGGCCTCAAATCTGGGGGGTGGGGATATCAAATTGCCAAGCCCAAAACATAATGCAAACTCAGGTTAATGAAACACTTCGTTTCTTTAATCCATGCGGCGTGACAACTCGGATTTCAACCAACCACGCAAGCAAAGTCAAAGCTTGGTCACGAGACACCTCAGCTCAAGCCTGGACGCCAGAGCCCTAGCTCTAGTTATCTTCTCAGGCGAGCTTCACCGGAGCTGGGTGAAAACCATGATAAAAATTGAAACTCTTGGCATGGTTTTGAAGCAAATTTCACGAGGAATAAGAATCCAGCCTTAGATTTTGAAAAAGGTTCCTACAACTATGAGAAAATAGGCCATGAAGAAATGATGTACACTCTGAAACTCAATCAAACAGCCACCAAAATGTATCAAACATGGCCTACATGAAGTAGGACTTTAGATGCACCAGTTATGAAACCTAATGAATGTCTAAAATGGAAGATTCAAAGGTTGAAAAGTTACCTAACGGAGCTGCTACGTTGGCTCTTCAATCACAGCGTAGCTTTGCTCTGATGCTCTCAATCCAACCCTTATGCTTCAATGAAGATGACTTGAGCAAGAAATTGAAGAAATATCCAAGGAAAAGTGTGATTCGAAGAAGAAAAAGTTTCTGAATTTTTTTGATGGAAACCTTCTATTCTGGCCAGCTCCTTGTGTCTGATCAATTAGGGTTCATTTACAACTTATATATGATCGGTTATGAGCATCCATGCAGGCCCATAATGGCTGAATCACTTGGTTTAACAATTTTCTAAAAAAACTTCAAATCATGTGCACCCACGGGTTTGAGGTGTTGTACATCCCTTGGTCAGCAAAAATTGAACATTAAGGGGTGTGGAAATGAATCATGGAAGTTTTGATGAGTTGGAAATCATCTTACACCAAGTTTGGACAAATGCTTCTTATGGTATGGAATTTTGAAAAATGGCATGATACATGATTCCATGTTGGCTCAAAAGAGGTAAAGAGTTTCATGACCATCATATGATGATATTATGGTGTGAAAAAGTTCAAAAACAAATTCATTTGGTACCTTGAAATGGAAGGAATCCACATCATGTCCAAAAATCAAGTTTTCAACCTTAACATGGCTCAAATGATCACACAATCCACCAAATGCCATGAATTTTGAGTTCAAAATGATGTTAAGGCAATTTGACACAAGTTTCATGTTGGTTGAAAATGGATTTGAGGCCTTGAAGTGCATGGAAATGGTCATTGAAATGAAAAACCTAAAGTGAGGTTTCCAAAAATACCCTTGCCTTATGAAGACCATAACTTGAGCTCCACACATGATAATGATGAGTTCTAGAACATTTTGGAAAGCTAAGACAATGAGGAACAACTCTCATGTTTCAGGAAAAGTGGTGAAGAGCTTGGTTCCTTGTGAAAAATGTCTTTGAAGTGAGTTGACTTTAAGTGCCTCGAAAATATCTTCATCTGATGACACCAACTTGTTGATACCATAACTTGAGATGTACAAACCCAATGGATGAGTTCTTATACTCCAAAGAAATCTTGACAGATGATGAACAAGTCTCATGTTTGTGAGAAAATGAGACAATACTTGTATCATGGTGAAACCCATCCTTGAAGTTAGAGACTATAAGAGGGAATTTTACATTGAAATCAACTGAAACCCTAATTTAGTAACTCCTTGAACTCTTGAGTCTTCTTGATTTTATCTCAACATAACATCCTAGATGACCTATGATGACCTCCCATGGCTTGCATGACCTAGAACCAAGTCTTGAACACTCTCAAGTCCACAGTTGACTTTGGGTTGACCAGATGAAACCCTAATTCCATATCCATTGACTGAAGTTCTTGTAAATGACTTGAGTGATCAAATAAACTCCATAAAGAACCCTCAATATGCACAATGAGCTTTTGAATCATGTCTTATCCAAATGGATGACCTCACAAACCTCTGATGATCCTCAAGATTGGAGGTGACACCCATACACAAACTTCTCCTCTCAAGGAGCTTTGATACCCAATCTGATGATGAAGAACCCTTGTTGACATGAACAAATACCCTTGCTTGAGCTTGAACAAGAAATATTCTCTCTTGAATGACAAATACAACCTCTTGATCCCATGTCTAGAACCAATGCTATACAAATGCAAATTCTAAATGATATGAAACATAAGCCAAGTTAGAAAGAAAAGGTTGGTCAAATTTTGGGGTGCAACAGCTACCCCTATTCAAACGACTTGGACCTGAAGGGATGAAAAGCAACTACTTTCAAACGTTCAAGGTAAAAGGTAATTGAATACAAAGAATCCAGAAATTTGCCAACCGCAAGATAGTAAACTGTAGAATTGTCCACCAAAGTGGAATTAGGAGAAATGTATCTGAAAGTTGTAAGGAACCAACTACTAGCCACAGGTTAGAAGGCTTCGAGACGCAGTTGGTAAAAATAAATATTAAACAAACAGGCTCGGCATCCACCAGTAAAAATATCTGCTAACACGCAGGCACGACACTTGGTCGGTAAAACATCTGCAAATAAGCAGGCTCGACATCCATCGGTAAAAACATCTGCTAACAAGCAAGCTCGACACTCGGTCGGTAAAACATCTGCTAACAAGAAGGCACGACACTAAGTCGGTAAAGAACATCTGCTAACAACCAGGCTCGACATCCGTTGGTAAAGAACATCTGCTAACAAGCAGGCTCGATACTCGGTCGGTAAAACATCTGCTAACAAGCAGGCACGACACTAAGTCGATAAAGAACATCTGCTAACAAGCAGGCTCGACACTCAGTCGGTAAAGGAAACATCGATTCAAAATCTGAAGGAGAACTCCTATGAGGAAAAGAGGGACTTAAACAAGCACACTCTGATGGGGAGAACAAGATAAGATGAACACATCTATCAAAGATTCTTTGCTGGGGTTTGGATACCACACGAGCTCACGAAATACACCATTATCTGTTGGAGAAATATCTGGCAACAAGAGGTAACAACCTGGCTTATGCTTCGAATGCATATGTTTGAATATAGCGTAATGATCCATACGAAATAGAAATGCTACGCGCATGGAAGGATGCTATGCAAAATGCTAATGCAAAAGAACACCACCACAAAAAGGTGTCGAAATAAACAACAAGCAAACTCGTGCTGGGGAAAACGCCCTGGATGGCCTTCCAGAAATGAACTCTCTGAGGGAACAAGCCCACTCTCCTGAGGAAAACGCCCTAGATGGCCTTCCAGAAAAACTCTCATAGGGAAAATACTGAACTGCCAGAGATAACTCCACTCTGCTGGGAAAAATTCCACACTGCTGGGAATTAGGAATAAGATTAGTTGGGAAACTATCCTAAAAACTCTTGCTCTGAAGAATATCAATATCCACTGGATTCTGCTGAGAAAAACGCCCTGAACGACCTTCCAGAATAACACTCTTCTGGGGACAAACCCACTCTGCGGGGAAGAATTCCACTCTGTTGGGAATAAATCTGCTCTGCCAGGGATTGAGAAAAACAAACAATGGGGAATCATCCCGACATCTCGCTTCGAAGAACACCAATAACCACTGGATTTTGCTGCGGAGAATGACTTCAATGGAGAATACTCATCGAGGGAATCAACATTAACCTATGCCTGGAGAAATGAGAATAATACTCAACGAGGGAACCAACATCAACCTCTGCTTGGGAAATTGAGTCCAAGACTTAGACTCTGTGGGGAAACACCACTGAACTTGTCCCATTGTTGGGGAACAATCCTTAATACTTAAACTGCTGAGGATAAATGCACACCACTGCTGGGGAAAATCAATCTCAACCTGTTGGGGATGAGTGCCCATCACAATCTCAACCTGTTGGGGATAAGTGCACATCTCAAATTGGTGGGGAGATACTTCTGATCTGATATCACCGCCCTGTGGGGGATAGAGACATGTCTCTGCCGAGGATACCCTCTTGAAACAGTCCTTAATTGTAAGAGCCCTGCAAACAATGTGTCATGTACGTAATAAAGGCTATTTCGGTCATCGTCCATGACATCATCCAAGCAAATAAATGTTTCAAACATAATTAGAAAAGCCCCACAAGTTTATATATGCAAAGTTTTATCAAAAGCATCAGGCGTCTTTTGCAAACAAAACAGTAAAAAGCAACAACAAGAAGAGAAAGTTGCGCAAAAGATACAGAAATGCAAAAGATATACAAATGTCGGCAATGTGGTACAGACAACCGCCATGTGTCGATTTGACTATGACTCGCATAACTTCGATGCTTCACCAATACTTCGCCTTCTGAAGAGACTGACTTGTTAAACCTCGGGTCCTCCAAGAATCCAACTGTGCTCACAGGTCGAACCCATAACACAGTCGTTTGCTTCTCAATCCCTAACTTTTTCCTGAATCGCCCTTGCGGGTTTTTGATTCACCGGGATACCCATTTTTTCCAAAGTTGTCTTCTCATGTTTTCAACTCTGCGGGTTCATTATTTTTTCTTTTTAACCATAATTTTTGCTCCAACCCATTCTATTTATGGTTCACCAGGATGCCCCATTTTTTCCTGGATTTTCTTTTTCTTTCCAGCGGGTCTATTTTAAGCAAAATATTTTCTGACTGCGTCTGCGTTCACAAGGGACGTAAAATCTTCACCTTCCATAGTTGAGAGTAATAAGGCTCCTCCAGAGAAGACCTTCCTTACCAAGTATGGACCTTCATAGTTGGGAGTCCACTTGCCCCTATGATCTATTTGCGGAGGGAGGATCCTCTTCAGCACTAAGTCACCTGCCTGAAAATGTTGAGGGCGCACTTTCTGATCGAAGTCCTTCTTCATTTTTCTATGATATAATCGACCATGGGCAATAGGTGCCAATATTTTCTCGTCGATCAGACTAATTTGATTCAACCTAGCCTTCACCCATTCTGCCTCATCAAGCTTCACATCAACCAACACCCTCAGGGAAGGAATCTCGACTTCCAATGGTAGGACAACTTCCATACCATACACCAGCGAGAAGGGAGTTACTCCAGTCGATGTATGCACCGAAGTACGATATCCATGCAAAGCAAAGGGTAACATCTCGTGCCAATCCTTGTAGGTTACCACCATCTTCTGTACAATCTTCTTGATGTTCTTGTTGGCTGCCTCGATAACCCCATTCATCTTTGGGCGGTACAGAGAAGAGTTGTGGTGTTCGATCTTGAAACTCTGGCCCAGTTCCTTCATCATCTTGTTGTTCAAATTCGAACCATTATCAGTAATGATTCGCTCTAGCACTCCATAACGACAGATGATGTCCTTCTTGATAAAGCGAGCCACTACCTGTCTGGTTACATTGGCGAAAGAAGCTGCTTCTACCCACTTGGTGAAATAATCGATTGCCACCAAGATAAAGCGATTTCCATTAGAAGCGATCAGCTCAATCTTATCAATCATATCAATGCCCCACATAGCAAAGGGCCAAGGGGATACCAAGACATTCAGAGGACTTGGCGGCACATGCATCTTATCAGCATAGATCTGACATTTATGGCACTTTCTAGCGTACTTGAAACAATCAGATTCCATAGTCATCCAGTAGTAACCTTCTCTCAACAGTTTCCTGGACATTGCATGTTCGCCAGCATGTGTTCCGAAAGAACCTTCGTGGACTTCTTCCATTAGCAAACTTGCTTCATTTTCGTCCACACACCGTAACAATACCAAGTCGAAGTTTCTTCGGTATAACACACCGTCCTTGTTCAGGTAAAATTTCCCTGCCAATCTTCTCAAAGTCTTCTTATCCCGGCTCGATGCCCCAGGCGGATACTCTTGATTCTTGAGAAAATTTTTGATATCAAAATACCAAGGCTTCCCATTTGATGCTTCCTCTACTGCAAATATGAACGCCGGCCTATCGAGCCATATGATAGTGATCATCGGAGCTTCATTCCAATAATTCACTTTATACATTGATGATAAAGTTGCTAAAGCATTTGTCATCTGGTTCTCGGCCCTCGACACATGATGAAACTCCACTCTGTCAAAGAAAGGCAACAATCTCCTGGCATAATTCATGTAAGGGATCAGATTGGGCTGACGAGTTTCCCACTCTCCTTTAATCTGGTTAACGACTAAAGCTGAATCACCATATACATCAAGTTTTTTTATTCTCAAATCAATGGCTTCTTCTATACCCATGATGCATGCTTCATATTCAACTTTATTATTGGTGCAGGCAAATGTTAGCCAGGCGGTAAACGGTATGTGGGAACCGTGAGGAGTGGTAATGATTGCCTCTATTCTGTTGTCGTATGAGTTAACAGTACCGCCAAAAGCCATTTTCCACTGAGAACCTATTTCGGGACCTACGTCAGGTAGTGTCTCATCACAATCTTTCATCTTTAGAAACATTATGTCCTCATCAAGAAACTCAAATTTTATCGGTTGATAATCTTCAATCGGCTGCTCTGCAAGATACTCTAACAAAACACTTCCCTTAATGGCTTTTTGGGAAACATATTGAATATCGTATTTTGTCAGAACCATCTACCACCTTGCAATTCTTCCAGAAAGTGCCTGCTTTTCAAACACGTACTTGATTAGGTCCATCTTCGAAATCAACATGGTTGGGTGGTCCATCTTCGAAATCAACATGGTTGGTTGGCTACCCAAGCAAGTGCACAATATGTCTTTTCTAGCATTGAGTATCTGGACTCACAATCTGTGAACTTCTTACTCAGGTAATAGATGGCATGTTCTTTTTTGCCCGTCTCGTCGTGTTGACCAAGTACACAACCCATGGAGTTCTCAAGAACCGTCAAGTACATGATTAAAGGTCTCCCTGCCACTAGAGGCATCAGTATCGGAGGTTCCTGCAAGTATTCTTTTATCTTTTCAAATGCCCTTTGACAATTTTCATTCCAAACAACCGCCTGATCTTTCTTTAACAGCTTGAACATTGGTTCACAGGTGGCTGTAAGGTGATATATGAACCTTGCAATATAGTTCAATCTCCCCATAAAACCATGAACCTCTTTTTCTATTTTTGGCACTGGCATTTCTTGTATTGCTCTTATCTTTGCAGGATCTACCTCGATTCCTCTCTCACTGACGATAAACCCCAATAGCTTTCCTGACCTCACTTCGAAAGTGAACTTATTTGGATTCAACCTCAATCTGAATTTCCTCAACCTTTCAAACAGCTTCAAAAGATTAACCAGATGCTCTTCCCCTATCTGTGACTCTGTGATCATGTCATCAACATAGACCTTAATCTCATGATGAATCATATCATGAAATAGAGTCACCATCGCCCGCTCATAAGTTGCCCCTGCATTTTTCAATCCAAAAGGCATAACTTTATAGTAGAAAGTCCCCCACGGCGTGATAAAGGTAGTTTTCTCCATGTCTTATGGGGAAATCTTGATTTGGTTGTACCCAGAGAAGCCATCCATAAAGGCAAACACAGAATGTTAAGCAGTATTATTGACTAACACATCAATGTGGGGGAGCAAGAAATCATCTTTCGGGCTTGCTCTGTTCAAATCTCTGTAATCAACACACATCCTGACCTATAAGTGCTTATGGTTGGCTGCATTTTGTGGAAAAACATTAGAGTGTGTATGGATGTCATGACTGATGTTATGACACACACTATGCAGGGTAAGTAGAGTCAGCTAACAGTAAGTTGAGTTGGATGTCATGCTAAATGTCATGACACTGATCGTATGACATCAGGCGCGCAGGATTAGTTTTCTAGTATTTAGGTTGAGGAAGCTCAGGCTAGAATTCAGGAAACTTTGTGGAAGCTCAAGCTGGAAGTCAGGAAACATTTTAGAAGCCCTGGAGAAATAAAATGTCTCTGACCTAACAGGTAAGTGCAGATTCTTGAAGAAAGGGTTGGGTAAACCTAAATTCTGCACAAAGGCCCAAAGAATATCTGCTATAAATAACAAGAGGATGAACCTCAATTGATAACACAGCTAGCAGAGATATTAAAGGGTGTAACTTGTGAGTGAAGAGGTTTCTCTTCACGTGTGTCTAGGAATTTGTGTGCCAAGCAATTGTATGCTATAAAATTGTTGTGGTTATTGTGTATGAACAGGTGTGTTCATTGAGTCACTCAAAGCTATTAAGCAAGAATGTGTGTTCCTTTATCAAAGCTGTGAAGCAAGATCAAGGTGTGTTTGAAGTTTATCTTCATATTGGTTCTGTAATTGTGTGTTGATATCACTGAGGTGATTGAGTGGGTATACTCAGGTCTAGAGTGTCTCTAGGCAGAAGTGTCATTGGGTAGGTTTTAAGTGAGGAGTGAAAACTGGGTTGTTTGACTCTGAATTAATTCTGCTAATAGTGAATTTCCTCCCTGGCTTGGTAGCCCTCAGATGTAAGTGTTATTGACACTGAACTGGGTGAATAATTACTGTGTTATTTACTGCTTCTCTTTACAGCTTATTATTAAGTGCAGTAGTACATGTTACAGTGGATGTCATAATATCTACAATAACATCCATCATGTGCTAGCCAAAATTTCAATTGGCATTAGAGTAGGCACCCTGCCTGTTTATTCTGGGTGAGATCTAGGGAAGATAAATTTTTGTACTATGGATAAAGACATAGGATTCACTAATAGACCACTAATTCTGGATGGCTCTAATTATGACTATTGGAAACCTAGGATGACTGCCTTCTTAAAGTCTTTAGACAACAAGGCATGGAGAGCTGCAAACTCTGGCTGGGAACATCTAGTGAAGACTGACAAGGATGGAGTATCTATGTTAATTCCTGAAGAGGAATGGAACAAAGAGCAAGAGGCTCTGGCCCTTGGGAACTCTAAGGCATTGAATGCACTCTTCAATGGTATAGACAAAAATATCTTCAGATTGGTACACCATTATGAACTGGCTAATGAGGTTTGGGACACCCTAAAAAAAACTCATGAGAGAACCTCTAAAGTCAAAATGTCAAGACTTCAAATGCTGACCACCAAGTTTGAAAGTCTGAGAATGAAGGAAGATGAGACTATTCATGAATACTATATGAATATTCTTGAAATTGCAAACACCTCAGGAGCTTTGGGAGAAAAGATGTCTAAAGAAAAGCTTGTGAGGAAAATTCTCAGGTCTTTACCTAAAAGGTTTGCCATGAAGGTGGATAAACTCATAGGTTCTCTCTAAACATTTGAGATGGGCATGTGTGATCAGGCTGTGGAGAAAAAGAACAAAAGCATAGCTCTTATTTCAAACATTGCAGATGATTCAGAAGAAGAAGGTGGTGGAAATGAGGAGAATGTGTCAAAAGCAATAGCCTTGCTTGGAAGACAATTCAACAAACTGATCAAAAGATTTGATCATAAGTCTAAACCATACACCAAGAACAGCTCTTCTGAAAGCAGCAGAAGGGATAAGCCTGAAGAAGATTCCAGCCAAAGCAAAGGAGTTCAATGTCATGAATGTGAAGGGTATGGACATATTAGAGCTGAATGTCCTACATATCTCAAGAAATAGAAGAAGGGCCTAGCGTCACTTGGTCTGATGGAGATTCTGATAGTGGATCAGAAGAAGAGTCTGCCAAACATGCCACTGCTCTTAACAGTGTGTGTATATCTGATGATGACTCAAGTGAAGATGAGTTAACTTTTGATGAGCTTGCAGCCTCATATCAAAAGCTTCACATCAGAAGTATAGAATTATACAACCAGGGAGAGCAACACAAGAAGCTCATAATAGGAATAGAGACTGAGAAGATAGAGAAGCTAGCAACAATAGAATCACTCAGAAGTGAGGTCAATATGTTGGAATCTAAACTGGAGCAGATGACAAAATCCATAAGGATGCTAAACCCTGGGACTGACACTCTAGAAGAAATTCTTCAGAGTGGTCAGACATCAGGAAATAGGTCTGGACTGGGATTTGTTGGTAAACAAAATCCCATCTTGAAGTTCAAGAGGCCAAAACCGGAAACTCAGAAGTCAAAGGGGATGTCACGACCAATGTCACAACATCTGAGAAACAGAAACTGGAACCAAGTCAAGAGTAAATTCCAAAAGTATAGGTGTTAACACTGTAGGAAACTTGGACATATCAAATATGTTTGTTTCTGGCTACATGGATTTCCTAGTCATCCTCATCAAGGCAAATCCAAACACGGTGCTCCTGTGAAGAAGCAGCATCATGCTAAACCCAATAAGGATGCTCCTATCAAGAAAATACAATGGGTTGCTAAGAATGTGGCTCTATTAGCTCACACTTCTCTAAGGATGCCTACCAAAGAAGATTGGTATTTTGATAGTGGCTCTCTAGGCATATGATTGGGATAGAGAACCGTGTGATGAACATCAGACCTCATTCCTCAAGTCATGTAACTTTTGGAGATGGTGCTAGAGGAGAAATCAAAGGAGTTGGAAAACTATATTATCCTGGTGTTCCAAAACTGGATGATGTCATGTTGGTTAAAGGTCTGACTTTTAATCTTATCAGTATCAATCAGCTTTGTGACCAAAGTCTTAGTGTCACATTTACTAAGGATAAATGTGTTGTCACTAATAAAGAAGGTGAGGAAGTCATGAGGGGATCTAGATCCAAGACCAACTGTTACTTATGAGAGCCCAGAAGTAACCTAACTGTCTTGATCAATGAAGAAAAGAATGATCAAATATGGGTGGAGAAAGGTAGACATCCTCAAAGGATAAAGAAAACCATATTTAAGGAAGAAGTAAGAGGAACTTCAAGGCTAACTCCAGATGATAGAACGGGAAAATATCACGCTGGTAGGCAAGCCAATATAACATATTCAAAGAAGGGAAATCACAGAAATCTGGACCTGGTATATTAGAAGTTGATGGGGTCCATGAAAGATGGCCAGCATAAAGAAATCAATGTCACTCAGAAGGTTATGACATTATATTATGACGTTCAGAGTAACATCTACATGAACTCAATTCTGTCTAACAGAACCAGGAATAGTGGTAACGAGGATCAGTTTGGAAAGGTTAGTGTGGAGCTTGAGGACTCTGACATACCAAGGGCTAACACTTTCACAAGGGATCACAAAAATACTCTAAGAGAAAATGAAAGATGCAATTTGGGAAGGTGGTATAATAAGAGATTATAGCAATTAATAGGGAGTTATATTTTGAAATTAATCAGTTTCTGATTGGTCAAAATATCAATCTCCCTCCTCTGTTGCAAGCAAACCCTTCTAGCCCCCTTACAGTATCAGATTGGCTTTGTGAGTGCACATACCAATTCATTTCATTGTATACCTCATTCAACCACCACAGAAAACCCTCCCTTCTACAGCCAAAGTCACCAACAATGTCTCAACAAATTCCCATCCCTACCAAGCATGACTGTGATCAAAACAAGAGCATCTCCCTAGAGGATATCCTTGATGTCATTCCTCCAAGCATGGCCTTTGGAAGAGATAGTGAAGCCCAAACTTCAGTTTCTTTACATGCAGACCAAGAAGGTAAGGTTTCTGAATCTTTCATGAACAACTATAATAGAATGGTGGACTCTACCTATGATGACAGGTTTGTCAATGAACTAGTTTCCAAAATCCTCCATGAAGGGCATAATGTACATGGAATCACCATTCTTCTGTCTAGGGTTGATCCATCCCCAATCCCTAATGAGAATCATGAGGATAAGTCCGAGTTTTTCCTCTGGTAAGACTAACCCTAACACAAAGACTCTTGAAAATCTTGCTAGTTATGAGGTACAGGAGGAAGGTCAGGATGATGGCCAAAATAATGGTGAGACCAAGAGCACTTCCAAGGAGGAAGAGATGAATGAAGCTCCTGGAAATGGTGAACATGTTATAGATGTGTCATCAGATGCTGAACTCATCAAGAATGTTGCTCCTGGGATAGGCAGGAAACTAGTGACCAAGAAAAGAAAAGTTGTACTTGAAGAAAATCCTTCCAAAAGTCAGAGTAAAAGGACTTCTGATGGCCCCTCCAATTTTTGGAGCAAGGTATCAGCTGCATCCAAGAATAGGAAAGGTACTGATAGTAACACTGAGTCTGATAGTGATGTACCTATGCCAACTGCACCTCTGGACAACATCTCCTTCCATTCCATTCACAGTGTAACCAAATGGAGATATGTCTATCAAAGGAGAATAGTCCTTGAGAGAGAATTGGGGAAGGATGCCTTGGAGATCAAGGAGGTAATGGAACTCATCAACAAGGCTGGACTGCTTAAGACAGTCTCTGGATTTTCCAAATGCTATGAAGGACTGGTAAAGGATTTAATTGTAAACATGCCTAACTCAATCTCAAATAGAAACAACAAGGAGTTCATGAAGGTGTTTGCCAGAGGAAAGTGTGTGCAATTCTCTCCTGCTATGATCAACAGGTATCTAGGGCAAGTAAATGATGGTGAGACTGAATTGGTTGCTTTAGACAACCAGGTTTGCAAGATTATCACTGCTAATCAAGTCAAAACATGGCCATCCAAAGGGAAGCTGTCTGCAACACTGCTCAATGTAAAGTATGCCATTCTTCATAGAATTGGAGCTACAAATTGGGTGCCTACCAACCATACATCCTCTATTGATGTTGGACTGGGCAAGATCATTCATGCCAAAGGTACCAAAGTTAACTTTGATCAGACTGTTAAGCACTCCACAACCAGTGCTATCATGTTACCTAGTGCATTTCCCTCCCTCATTTGTGAAATCATCCTAAATCAATATCCTGGGATCCTGAACTCAAGTGATGCTGTCAGCAAAAGGGAGTCAGCACTGTCTCTGCACTTCAAACTCTTTGCAGGGAGACATGTCCCTGATATGGTGCTCACTTCTGATGAGAAGGCCAACATTTCTAAAGAAATGTTAATTGCTGAATTAAAGGAAACATGTAGGGACTTGGAAGAAACCATTAGTACAACAACTACAAGAAAGATCAAGATAAAATCTTTTATTCAAAGACTTGAACAAAGTAAAGCTGATATTGATGGTGTGGGTATGTCAGGTGAAGATTCTGAGAAGAATGTCTCAATTGGTACTAATGGCATTGGTTCCAGTTCTTCCTCCGAGGAGGAAAAGTGTTGAGATGATAGATTGTTGTGGAGCTCAGGCTGCTGGTTCCTGAGCTGATTATGTGTGCTGCTGCTAAGTTTTCTTTTCTTGCTTAAACTTTTGTTTTGTGAGAGCATGACACTTTGTCATGCTCTTCATGAGCAATTTTTGTTGTAATGACCCCAAACATATGTAAAGTTACACCTTATGATCTGTACTATTTTATTAGTTTGATCTTAATTTGTGGCTAAAAAGGGGGAGAAAGTGTTAGGTAAACAGCAGGTAGCAATAGCATCAGGGTGGTTATGTATGCATGGAAAAGCAGGTGGAAGACTCTTGTGTGAATTGCTGCTATAAGTATGTTGCAGGTGTGAATTGCTGCTACAAGTATGTTGCAGGTGTGGTACAAGTGTTGCTGCAAATGTGCATGGTTGAAGAACCAGTCTTGCTGTTGTGCATGTGTGATAACAGCTGATGCTGTTAGTAATTTCTGTGAGCTCCTAGCTGATGCTTAGGAGTGTATGTGTGTGTCTGCAAGATATTAAGCAAAATGTGAGTATTGTGCATCTCTTCAGGGGGAGTAGCACAAGAGTGTGTGACTTCAGGATGTTATCCTGAATGTCATGACATCCAGAACAACCTGGATGAGTTATGTGTGACTGCAAGCTGTGCAGGTTGTGCCCAGCTGATGTAGGGTACATCAGTTGAGGGGGAGTAACCCAGATTGTTACTCAAAGTTGTATGTGTGACAGGTTGATCCTAAGAAGTTGAGAGCTAACTGTGTGAGTATAGACAATCTACTAGTGTGTTGGTAGCTTACCTGCATGCATAGGTTATTAGACTTCTGCTGCTTGTAAACTCTGATATAATGACATAGTGTTTTAGCCAAAAATTTGCCAAAGGAGGAGTTTGTATGTGCTTTTGGTTGGCTGCATTTTGTAGCAAAACATTAGAGTGTGTATGGATGTCATGACTGATGTTATGACACACACTATGCAGGGTAAGTAGAGTCAGCTAACAGTAAGTTGAGTTGGATATCATGTTGAATGTCATGACACTGATCGTATGACATCAGGCGCGCAAGATTAGTTTTCTAGTATTTAGGTTGAGGAAGCTCAGGCTAGAATTCAGGAAACTTTGTGGAAGCTCAAGCTGGAAGTCAGGAAACATTTTAGAAGCCCTGGCAAAATAAAATGTCTCTGACCTAACAGGTAAGTGCAGATTCTTGAAGAAAGGGTTGGGTAAACCTAAATTATGCACAAAGGCCCAAAGAATATCTGCTATAAATAACAAGAGGATGAACCTCAATTGATAACACAACTAGCAGAGATATTAAAGGGTGTAATTTGTGAGTGAAGAGGTTTCTCTTCACGTGTGTCTAGGAATTTGTGTGCCAAGCAATTATATGCTGTAAAATTGTTGTGGTTATTGTGTATGAACAGGTGTGTTCATTGAGTCACTCAAAGCTGTTAAGCAAGAATGTGTGTTCCTTGATCAAAGCTGTGAAGCAAGATCAAGGTGTGTTTGAAGTTTATCTTCATATTGGTTATGTAATTGTGTGTTGATATCACTGAGGTGATTGAGGGGGAGTGAGTGGGTATACTCAGGTCTAGAGTGTCTCTAGGAAGAAGTGTCATTGGGTAGGTTTTAAGTGAGGAGTGAAAACTGAGTTGTTTGACTCTGAATTAATTCTGCTAATAGTGAATTTCCTCCCTGGCTTGGTAGCCCCCAGATGTAAGTGTTGTTGACATTGAACTGGGTGAACAATTACTGTGTTATTTACTGCTTCTCTTTACAGCTTATTATTAAGTGCAGTAGTACATGTTACAGTGGATGTCATAACATCTAAAATAACATCCATCGTGTGCTAGTCAGCATTTCATGACCTTTCCATCCTTTTTAGGTACATGAACAATGTTAGCGACCCACAAAGGATAGTTTTTAATAGCAAGAAAATTGGCGTCCAATTGCTTCTGGACCTCTTCCTTAATCTTGACTGCCATGTCTGACCTGGTTCTTCTCAGCTTCTATTTTACAGGTGGACATTCTTCTCGAAGGGGTAGTTGGTGTACCACTATGTCCGTATCGAGTCCTGGCATGTCTTCATATGACCAGGAAAAGACGTCTCTATACTCACGGAGCATTTTGACCAGTCTTCTTTTGACACCGTCTTCCAATGCAACCCCAATTCTGACTTCTTTTCTGTCCTCTTCTGTGCCCAGGTTGACAACTTCAATTTCTTCTTGGTGAGGCAGAATGACCTTCTCTTCCTGTCTCAATAGTCTGGCAAGCTCTTCAGGCAGGTCATCTTCTTCATCAATCTCTTCTTCAGCTTGAAAGATGGGACTGTCAAAATCATACTGAGTCATAGACGAATCTGAAGCGGTGGCATCTGTGATGTGAAACTTGCATGATTGATGTTTATGCTTAAAATGATATGCAAACAAGCAAAAATACATTGCCATTTTATTGTCAAAAATAAAAAAAAACAGAAAACAAGGATCAAAATATTTGAATGCAAATAAACGCCTTTGATTAATGATAAAAAGAGTTCAAACATAAACAAGTAGGGCCCTTTAAAGCAAAGCCACTACTCCCTGGGAGAAACGTAGGACCACACATAATCAAAACAAAGAAATTACTCTTCAAAGGTAACTTGAAAGACTTCCTCAATAGTCCAGTTATATAAGCTTTTACCAGGAACACACGGCTAAATCCACGCATCCATATCATAGTCACTGTCTCCTTCTTCTTCTCCCACAACATTGATTCTGTCAAAGATGACTCCACCGCTAGTGAACTGCACCGACCCTCTGTACTTTGGAGCACTCTGCGAGGAGGAAGATGGGTTGTATCCCAAACCAAATCTGTCTTGTTTATTGGGAATGTTGAGCACTTGACCCTATCCTTGTGAAGAACCAGACTCCACAACAGCACGAGCTTCTTTGAAAGAAGACATTGAAATCTCAGGAGCTCTGTCCTCAACAGGAGACTTTTCTTTAATTTGAACGCTTGACATAGGGTTTCGTGGATCTCTCCATCCACCTCTACATATTTAAAGGATGAAAGGTGACTCACCATGATATCCTCTTCACCGCACACCGTGACAATCCTTCCTTCAACCATGTATTTCAGCTTCTAATGCAAGGTCAATGTAACTGCTCCTGCAGAATGAATCCATGGTCGACCAAGCAAATAACTCTGCGCTGGCTGAATATCCATGATGTAGAAAATGGCATTAAAGATTTCCGAGCCCACTTGAATAGGAATAGTAACTTCACCGAACACCGATCTTCTCGTCCCATCAAACGCCCTTACGACTAGATCGCTAGGAGTACAAATTAGACCCTGGGTGTCCAACTTCATTAAAGATTTCTTGGGCAACACGTTAAGTGAAGACCTAGTATCAACCAAAACATGCGACAGAACAGCCCCTCTGCACTCAATGGAGATATGTAGGGCATGATTATGATTTCTCCCTGCAGGAGTCATGTCTAGATCTATGAAACCCAATCCATTGCTAGCATTAACATGGGCTACCACCCCTTCAAGCTGATTGACAGAAATCTCCTACGGTACGTAAGCAGTGTCCAGAATTCTCAACAAGGTGTTCTGATGTGCCTCAGAGCACAACAACAGAGATAAGATGGAGATCTTGGAAGGAGTTTGTTGCAAATGATCCACAATCTTGTAGTCACTCTTGTAGATAAGTCGCATAAATTCCTCTGCATCTTTGATTAAAGAGTCTTGCTCTCTTTGTTGCAAACTCTCCTCCACTACAGTCTTACCCTTTCCTTTATCAGTTCCTTCCACATTAACCTCTGGAGGGGAGAACACTCTACCGCTTCTAGACAAACCTCTGGATGACGCTCCCACCAATTCTTGCTTCTGTCCATTACAAAATACTTCTACCCCATAATTCCATGGAATGGCCTTGGTACTTTCGTAAGGTATTGGTCCGGCTTTAGTAATAATCACTAGCGCTGGCCTCGGAGGCGCTGAAATATTTATTGTTCTGTATGGGATTGAAATCGTGGCGATTTTATCCCACTCACTATTAATCTCTTTCACATCTTCCTCTTCAATTCTATCAAACTGCAAAACACCTTCATTCATCAGACATTGAATATGATTCCTCAAATACACACAACCTTCAGGGTGAGCAATACAACCTTCACAACCTTCCACACAACCGGGGAACACCCCTCCTTTAAACAATCTGCTTTTTACAAAACTTAACGGCGTCTTCAACTCTGCGTCGTCAGTTACCAGATTCAACTTCTCACCCTCAACAATGGCATTAATTCCAACTTCCCCATAGTTTGACATTGGGTTCTGAAAGACATTCGGAGTCTCGTTGGTAAAGTTAATTACCTTGGTGTCAAGAAGATCTTGTACCTTGTACTTAAAAGCTTTGCAATTGTCTATGTTGTGGCCCGGAGCGCCAGAATGAAACTCGCACCTGGCATTGGCATCATAGCCTGGAGGTGGCGTGCCTGTAAATGATGCCAAATTTCTCTTTTGGATAAGCTGTAGTTGAAGCAAATGTTGTAGAAGTTGAGAATACGGCATAGGTGGTGTATCAAACTGCCTATTAGCTGTTCTTCCTCGGTTCTGAAACCGACGTGGTGTATAATTTTGTTGTTGTTGAGGTGCTGCTGGAATGGTTATGCTGGCAACCTGTGGCTATTGCTGAGGCTGAAATTGTTGTTGACGTTGAGCTCTATTCATGCTCCTGTTTCTATAGCCTATAACTGCATTTGTATCTCCTTGTCTTTTCTTAGAATTACCGAACGTCTTCCTTCCTCCACCTGATGTGGATCCTTCCCCGCTCTGAATTTTACCCAACTTGATTTTGTTCTCTACCCTCTCACTGGTTATAATCAAATCAGAAAAACTTCTAGACATATTTCCAATTAGCTTCTCATAATAAATTCCTGGAAATGTTGCCACGAACATGTCAATAAGCTCCCTCTCCACCATCGGAGGCTGAACCCTGGCCGCTAGTTCACGCCACCTCTGGGCATACTCTTTAAACCCCTCATTACTCCTATGAGACATATTCTGCAACTGAACTCGGTTTGGTGCCAAGTCACTATTATATTGATAATGACGGACGAAGGCCTCTCCAAGGTCCCTCCAACTTCTGATATGGGCTGGCTCTAGGCCCATGTACCATTCTAGTAAAGGTCCAGACAAACTATCTTAGAAAAAGTGCATCAACAACTTTTCATCATCTGAGTAGGTAGACATCTTTGGATAATATGATCTGAGATATACTCTAGGACAGGTTGTCCCTTTGTACTTATCAAAGCCAGGCACCTTGAATTTGGGTGGAATCTTCACCCCCGGAATCAGCCCCAAGTTAGACATATCAAGCCCCAGAGCGTTCTGGTTCTCAAGATTCTTCATCTTTTCTTCGATCATTTTAAACCTTTTATCTGCATCAGTCTAAAGGCCTACACCCAAATCTCCCATTGAGAAAACATCATCCTGTTCATCCTCCTCCCACTAAGGACCTGCTGCCCCATGTGCAACGCCCGCTGCACCCGGTACGTGAACTCCTAGTTGATGACCTCCGCCCGGAGGAATAACAACAGTAGGAATAACATTAGCCTGAGGAGTGCCATCATCAGCTAGGGGAGGAACATCAGTGGTCCCTCCATGCAAGACCCCACTACCATCCACCCTGGCAATTAGAGGCTGGACTAGTGTTCTGAGCTGCTCTTGACCATTGGCGACCCCTTGCATGAGATCCATGAACTGAGCCATACGATCCCTGAAATCTTGCAACTCTAGCTGTATCTGATCCATAGCTCGCTGTTGATTCCCTCTGGTCGAGTATCTGTGAAGCGTCTGGTCTGCTATCCTGAAAACTAACGAGAGAAAACCACACAGAGATAAGGTTAACGGCACCAAGAACACCTGCAATGCAATATGATAATGATGCAAAATGCAAGCATGTAAATATGATTCATGGAAATTCTCCCCTTGATTCTAGTTCCACACACGAACAAGAAACAGACGAAGCCACATATAGAGCCACCAAATCCTTCCCATAAATAAAATGAGAGCAAAATTCAGCGTACATACAACAGAAAGATCAATATGACCTCATCCAACAAGCTTGTTGATGGTCTGAGTACAAAATAACTACAACAAAAGAGCAGAAGA
Organism: Lathyrus sativus; assembly: GCA_963859935.3. Taxonomy (NCBI): domain Eukaryota; kingdom Viridiplantae; phylum Streptophyta; class Magnoliopsida; order Fabales; family Fabaceae; genus Lathyrus; species Lathyrus sativus. The sequence continues at coordinate 263,049,745 of OZ012740.1, forward strand.
ACAAAGAGAAAACTGCATAAAGTAACTCTCCCTTTAGCCACGGTAGCGAGTTTGAAACTCCTCTAACAGCGCCTTTGTATCCGGATGCTCAGGCCTTGCAACCAACGCCTGAATAAGAACTCTCTTCTGCTGATGACATCCTTCAGATCTTGAGCATAATCCTCCCAAGCACCTTCTCCGAAAGCGTATTCGAGTCTTGGTTTCTTCAATTCCGCTCTCATCTTGTATTCTTCCAATGTTGCTAGAGCTTCTCGTAACTTACAATCATTTTCATGCTGACGAAATGATTCCCCTGAAGCTTTTTCATCTTTAATCTAAAGTTGAGTCTTCAACCTGTCAATCTGTTGATGAAGCTCATCCTCTCTTCCCCTATTGGTAGTTAGAGCAACATTCCACTTATTGTTGAATTTGGATATCTCCAAGCGTGCTCTTTCCAACTCTTTCTTCTTGTCCTTGAGGATATTGCTAGCACTCTTCAGATCTTGACCTACTCGCTCTCGAGCACGAATCTCTTCAGTCAGTTCTCTCCCCACCTTGTTCAAGGTTTCAGTCTTCATCTTGGATAAATAGGCTGCTTCATTCTTTTCGTTTCTCAGCTGAATAACCTCCTTTTCCAGCTCTTCATTCGCTTTGCGTAACTCTTCTTTCTCAGCCCACAGCTTATTATACTTATGTATATCAACTATTGTTGGTTCTTCAGCTACCGAAGGATATAAAGGCTCTCTGACCGGGAATGTTAACAATACCCTTTCAATCCTCTCTTGGATCCACTCAACATATGGTCCATAGGCTCTACAGTCACCTTTACCCAAAGAAGATTTTCCTCTCCGATAGATTCTTCCCCAAGCTTTTTCTAATCTGGCCAAGGTCTCACTGTCAACGGATCTTGTGAAATACAAAGATTCCTGTATTTCCTCCTCACTCGGGGGTCCTTTTAAAGCGTATCCAAATTGCCTGATTGCAAGAGCAGGGTTGTAGTTGATGCCACCCTTCCTTCCTATCAGAGGAACATTGGGAAAGTTCCCACAACTGTAGATAATCTCCTTGCCAAGCAAGCCTCTGTTGAACCAAATAATATTCTCTGACGTCAAACCCATGACTCTCTCTGACCAATCAACTGTGTCTGAGGTGTCAACAAAAGGTCCAACCTTAGAAAGATGATCCACAAACCATCTGTAGAGAAGTGGCGCACAGCAAGAGACATTCTTCCCTCTTCTGTTCTCGTTCTTGTAATGCCCATAATGGTATACATCCCCCAAGAGAGTAGGCATAGGATTTCGGGAAGCGAAAATATGGAAGGCGTCCAAATCAATGAAGTCTGGGATATTAGAGAACAAAATTATGCCATAAATGCAGAGCACCAAAATTGCATTGAAAACCACCCAACAACCCTCTTTAGCAAAGTGTTGGGCTCTACTCACCAAGAACGACAATGGAAAACCAGGGACTTCATTCCTCCACACCATCTTACCATCCAACTCAGAGATACCCAAATGAAGAGCATTAGCCAGCTTCGTCAAGTCAGGTTCTGCTTCAGAGTGGAAGAAAGGCATCTGCTCCTGGACCGGAACTCCTATCAACAAAGCAAACTCTTCCAAAGTTGGCATCAAGACATAGCCAGGGAAGGTGAAGCAACGCAACTGAGGATCATAAAACTGCAGCAGGGTATGGATACCTCCTAACTCATATCTTGAGATTTTGCAGACATAGCTCATAATCTTCCCATAATCTTTCTTGAAGTCTTCCATAACACCATGATCAGCTACAAAAGTGGGGCTAAGCAAATGACCTAACTCTGGCGTCGGGAACTTGTAGGCGATAGTCCTCTTGAAACCAGGCTCCATACTGACGGTGGATTTGATTACTAGAATCAAAGGGAAAATATGCACCTGAAACACAAATACATGCAAATGTTAAAATGAAAATGAAAATGCAGATGCAAACAGGGGATCAAGACTGTTGTGCCGCTAACTGAAATGAACCATAATTCTGCCTCGGCGAGAAAATACCAGAACATCAGAATACCGGAGCAATAGGAACCCACAGTATCAAAGATCAAAGGTCTGCACTGACGAGAAATCCGGGTTGGTTGGAGGTCAATTTTCTTGAATAAACCTCCCACTCACAGGAATGGACCTAATCTCTGATAAGGTTTGGCATCCTATGCGGTCGTTAATGTCACAAAATCTCAAGAAACGCTGATAAACGTATGTTGTACTCAACAAGCATGGTCAATTTTCTTGCATAACCCTCACTTAACTGACTTCCAAATGATCGGTCTCCAGAGTCGACAATTTTCAGATCCAACATCCTATCAACTGTTTGAAACGGACTGGACAGGATATCGTCAAAGAAAATCTCGTCTGAACGCGAATTTCATGAGAGCTATTGCATTCCAAACATGCAAGCCCTCACTACTCTCCACACTAATGCTATGTATATACTCAAGCTTGGGTATTGGGCTTATCTCTCAATGGAACACCCACCTAACAACACAGTAACAGATAATGACAATAATAAAGTGCGAGAAATAAAATGCAAATGCAAAAATGAACATATACAACGCATATGCACACATATATACACACCCACAAACATAAACAAACAAGCACTAGGATTGACTTGCATAGGGAACCAGAGTCCCCAGTTGTTGCAACTGCGAAAAAGGGCCGGCAAACTAGACAGAAGAGTCGCCATCGAATTTTATTTATCCCAAAGAGAGGGAAAGGAAACGATCAAAGAAAACCTAAAAGAAACGGGAAAGACAAGGTCATCGCAACAAAATCTTAGGTTTGAGAGTCAGTTACGCAAGGGCAAGGTATGAGCACCCCTCACGTCCGTTGTACTCAACGAGATCCACGCTTGTTGTCTAATCTATGGGATGAAAACTATCTAATGCTACTTTTAAACGGGGGAAAGAGAAAGAACAGACTCGATAGGACATCGCCGCCCTATGCCTACGTATTCCCTCATGCAATGGGAAAGTCAGAGTCAATGTAGTTCGGGAAACTACAGGTGATGGGGGGAAGGTTGCTCGCCACGACATCGTCGTCTTGTGCCTACGTATCCTCATCTGGTATGAGAATAACTTAGACCACTGGTTGGTTCAAGTGTTTTTTTATGAGTAATTTATGTTTCAATTCCAGCAGTTAGGAACGATGCTTGTTTGCAGTAGAACGGAAATGTAACATACTTTTTCTGAAAATTATGTTTGAAACAATCCCGAAGGATGAAAAGGTTTGAATTTTTTTGTGTGTTTTTTTATGAGAATAAGTGAATTGAGTTAGTTTGTAACTCATGTTGCCCTAAAGACTATGACATAAGAGCGAATGCGTCGCATATCGCCCAAAAGGCATACGCTAATCACTCTAGATAATGTGGGAGGAGGCCCCCCACTCATCATTCTTTATATACTTAAGGCTCGTAGCATACAACAATTGTTATCCTTTATTAAGTGTCTTAAGAAATTCTGAGATGAGATGAGAAGACACAAGACTCTAAGGGAACTGATAAACCCTAATGTTATCATGCAAGATGGTCCTAAAGTTGGGATGCAAAGGGATACTACCTAATATTATCATACAAATGATTGAAAGCCTAATGCCTCTCCTACTTCCATCTTAAACAGAGGGACTAGGAATCCTAAGGGATCACGACAAGAAGCACAAGTAAACATCACACATAATCAATCACAGATGAAAATGAAATGAAAGACTTAAACAAGTCTTGAAAGATGAAGAAACGTATGAAATGCAAGCACAAATGCAAACATGAGAAGATGCAACAAAACAAACACAAGAAAGACTTAAATAAGTCAACAAAAGGGATGACTTAAACAAGTCAAGAAGAGAAGAGATAAAATGGGAGAAGTAAAATCCTACAACCAAATACCATCACTCATCACCAAAAGAGAGGTGCTAACACAAAAGCACAAACAAATAAGTGAGGGAGGAAAGAGTGTGGGGCAGCTACCAACTCATAGTCAACTCAACCAAACACTTATTTAAAGACCAAGTAAAGAAATGCATCAAAACAACTCAAAAGAATGCAAGTGTTCATGACAAAACTTCAAAATGAAGTGAACACCATCAAATCATTATGAACAAGCATCAAAACCTCTAAGGGAAGAAGTGAAACACAAATGGTATACCTCAATTCAAGATCAAAACATCAAGCAAAGACAAGCATGATCATGTTCAATTAGAGGACCAAAGTCCATCTAAACATCTCACACTTCAAACAAGTGGAAATACAAGATCAAAACATAACTTGTGGCACAAGGTACACATATGATTGACCTCTAAATGTTTAAGGCAGCACCTCAAGTATTTTAATACAAGCTAACAAGGCTTAAGAAGCACTCAAGGGATCACTCATGATCATATCCCAAAGACTAGGTCAAGATAGTATGCATACACAAGGTGAAAAACAACTTGAATTTGAAATATCCACTAAAAATAGAAGAAGACTCCAATAAATTTCAAATAAAAAACCCAAAGCAAGTTGAATCAAACACAAATCAGAATGCAAAAGCTCATGGAAAATTTCAACTCAAAGCACCACCAATTGTATAAAACAATGAAAGACTTTCCACTTATCGAGTGTTTATCGAGGGTCCATAAAAAGCCAATGAGAAATGATTAAAAATGATCATTAATACCTCAAATCAACCCTAAAAAATAACTCAATCCATTAACTAAGTGGGAGAGGAAATTTGGTCCTAGGGGATATTTAAATGAGGGCAAATGATCCATTTCAATTCAAGGTGCAAACCAAAAACACATTTAATCATTAATTGCATTAAAAATATTAAAATTAAATGGAAAATAAAATAAAAATGTTGAAAAATATCCTAACATCCTAAAATGTCAGAATAATATTTTTGGGATTTTTGTGAAACATAAAACTATTTTTAAATGATTAAAATTGAAATAGCAAATAAAATAAAATAAAATGAAATTAAAACCATGAGAGGGGTGCACTAGTAAAATGGATTTGAACTGAATCCCTTTTAAAACGCGCATGAGCCTCAAATCTGGGGGGGTGGGGATATCAAATTGCCAAGCCCAAAACCTAATTCAAACTCAGATTAATGAAACGCTTCATTTCATTAATCCATGTGGTGTGACAACTCGAATTTCAACCAACCACGCAAGCAAAGTCAAAGCTTGGTCACGAGACACCTCAGCTCAAGCCTGGACGCCGAAGCCCTAGCACCGGTCGTCTTCTCAGGCGAGCTTCACCGGAGCTGGGTGAAAACCATGATAAAAATTGAAACTCTTGGCATGGTTTTGAAGCAAATTTCACAAGGAATAAGAATCCAGCCTTAGATTTTGAAAAAGGTTCCTACAACTATGAGAAAATAGGCCATGAAGAAATGATGCACACTCTGAAACTCAATCAAACATCCACCAAAATGTATCAATCACAACGTAGCTTTGCTCTGATGCTCTTAATCCAACCTTTATGCTTCAATGAAGATGACTTGAGCAAGAACTTGAAGAAATATCCAAGGAAAAGTGTGATTCGAAGATGAAAAAGTTTCTGAATTTTTTTTTATGGAAACCTTCTATTCTGGCCAGCTCCTTGTGTCTGATCAATTAGGGTTCATTTACAACTTATATATGATGGGTTAAGGGCATCCATGCAGGACCATAATGGCTGAATCACTTGGTTTCACAATTTTCCAAAAAAACTTCAAATCATGTGCACCCATGGGTTTGAGGTGTTGTACATCCCTTGGTCAGCAAAAATTGAACATTAAGGGGTGTGGAAATGAATCTTGGAAGTTTTTATGAGTTGGAAATCATCTTACACCAAGTAAGGACATATGCTTCTTATGGTATGGAATTTTGAAAAATGGCATGATACATGATTCCACGTTGGCTCAAAAGAGGTAAAGAGTGTCATGACCATCATATGATGATATTATGGTGTGAAACAGTTCAAAAAAAATTCGTTTGTGTTGTACCCCAAAATTTGCCCAACCTTTTCTTTACTTGGTTTATGTTTCTAGCATATTGCATTGCATAACATTTTGCATTTACAGGGGATCAAGAGATGTGTGTTTGACAAGAGGAGTTTGACAAGGGTTCTAAGCCTAATCAAGAGGTCTTATTCAAATTATCAAGTGGTTATCATCATCAGAAGAGGGACAAAGCCCTTTGAGAACAGATAAGTGTATGTGGTTCATCTCCTGTTTAGGAGGCCATTTGAAGGTCATCTGAAGACCACAAGTCCATGTTTATGGATGGAGTTTGTCATTAAAGCTCATTGGAGGCCTTGAGGGTTATTGTACAGCTCAATCAAGTCATTATACCAAGTGTGGCGAGCCACAGTTGAAGGTGGTGCAATTAGGGTTTTCATCTAGTCAATCCTAAATCAGCTGTGAAATTGAAGGAGATTAAGACTCAATTCCAAGTCTTTACGATCATGGAATGTTGTGTTGAAACATATGAGATGACATTTCAAGATCAATTCATCAAGAATCAAGAGTGTGGGAAGTTACTGAGCTAGGGTTTCTAAGCTTCCTCAGTGTAAAATCCCCTATTCAGTGCCTAACTTCAAGACCACCTATCTCAAGATACAAGTGTAATCTCACTTTGAGATGGACATGAAACTGGTAGAGCTTGTTCTTATATTTCCAAAAAGTACTAGAAGTCCTCCATTGGATTTATAGAACTCTAGTTGTGAAGCTGACAAGTTACAAGTCCTCAGATGAATGTAATTTCAGTCAACAAAAGTCAACCAACTTCCAAGACATTTTTGACCTAGAAGGATGTTTCTCCTCAACTTCAAATGAACATTAAAGTTGTTCCTTATGGTCTTAGAGTTCCAAAAAGTCCTAGAAGTCCTTCATCTGATTTGTAGAGCTCGAGTTATGATGTTTGCAAGGCAAGGGTATTTTGGGAAAGTAAGATTATAGGCCATTTTCATTATAGGTCCATTTCACCACTTTGCACACTTCAAATGAAAAACTTTCCAACATAAAACTTGCTCCAAATGGGGTCATTTGCATTTTCAAACATCAAGGTATCAAATATTTGGCTTGGATTGAAAAATGCCTAAAGAAATTTCCATGAAAAAGGCTTTAAAAGGTGAAATTCACAATTAGTTCATTTGGAAATATTTTGGATCAACTTTGTGCATTTTTTGAGCACCAATAACATTTCAAACATAATGCCACTTTTTGATTTGGAATTTGAATGCATCTTGGTGGCCATTTTCAAGATTTCTTCAAGAATAAGTAACATATAAAAAACACACCACAAAGCCAAACCAAGGAGCAATTCTCTCCTTTTTGATCAACATTGACATTGTACAAGTGAGCCATGCCTCTTTACAGCCTGGAAAAGTGCAAATTCGTGTACCTTTGAAGTGGAAAAAGTGTGAAAAATTTCAAAATTGTTTTGGGCTTAGGAAGCTTTCATTGGGCTTTCTTTTGATCAGAATCCAACATACATAAACTCCAAAACATTTCCAAAGCTTCATAACTCAGATTTGGAGAGAAATTGAGCAAGAACACTTGAAAAAAAGTGAGCAAAAAGTGAATTTCGTTTTTTCTTTTTTCTTGAGTTTCAAACACTTTTAAGTATCCAAACACATTCCTTGAGTGATTTAAAAACTTTCTGGGTAATTTATTTCAAGCTTTGGTTGCACATTGAACCATTATTGAAGCTTTTTTGAGGTTACTAACTTTTCAAAATATCTCATGGTTTAAGCTTTTATTTCATGCCATTTTTGCATATTATTACTCCTTGTACATCATAGATCATTATTGTTATCATTTGGTTTCCATTTGTGAACTTTTTTTATTTTGCTCATTTCCTTGTTGCTTTCGTTTCTCTTTATTTAAGCACTTTTTTTGACAAACTAATGGCATATTATTGATCCTCATGATGAGTAGATCGATTTGCATATAAAGTTTATCGAAAATGGTTGAGTTTTCGCGAAGCCACTTGTTGTTGTTCATGACCCGCGGCGGCCGGAATGGCGAAGAAGATGACCAGAAAAACCAGTCCGGCCGACCGCCTCCCCCCCTTTTTTTATTTCATTTTTCTGTTTTTATTTGGTTGGGCTTAAGTTGTTGGCTTTTCGCACCCCCGTTTTGGCCCACTCACATTTTTTGCCTTGATTTCCATGCTATTTACACCAAGTTCTTTGTCATTTATTTTCAGCTTTTTTATTTAAGTTATTGGGCTTAGGGACGTGTGCTGTTCGCACCCCCTTGATGGGCCCAGTTCCCTTTTGAACAAACTTCATTGCTATCTACACCAATAGTTTACCATTTGTTTTTGATTTTCGTTTTAAATTCTGTTTTGAGTGCTGTTTCAATTTAATTCAAATAAAATAGTTCCAATATCCTAAAAATTCACCAAAAATATTTTTCATAAACTTTGAGATGTCTAGTTTTTTTTGGATATTTTTATTTTATTTTTTTATTTTATTTTCGATTTTAAAATGAATTAAATATTGGAGCTGTCTTATTTGACCTAGTTTTTGACATACTTTGTTCTTAAATTTATTTCTCTCATCTCCCTTTAATCCAATGAATAAGATTCAATCCTCATATCAATGATGAGTTGAGGAATTTTTTAGGACCATTTTTCCCCTGACTTGTTGACTTTTGAGTTGACTTTTGATGCATTTCACTTGACCCTTAACAATCCTCCTTCACAATGGGGCACCCTTGTGAATCAATTTCTATGGTAATGTTGTGAAGTTACCTTGATTGAGATCTTTTGGCCTCTGATTGCCAACATGTTTATGAGCTTCTAGCATTTTATTTATTAATTTTTGAATCATTTTCCTATTTTTAGAGTAGCTTGCAAGTCAAGTTACCCAAAGGGAGGTTCACACATACATCTTGACCTAGTTTGACTTGGATATGACAATTTTGGATCCTTTGAGATCTAAATGCCTATTGTTTCATGTTTCTAACATGTTAAGGATGATGCTTGCTCATTTTTAGGTCATTACATTGTGTTTAGCTTGTTCTTTTGTGGGTTTACTTTTGAGTTGCCAATTAGGGTTTCATATTGAAACATGCTTGCATTCCTTTGAGAACTTGCTTGCATTTCCTTGTGGTTTACTTGCCCTTTTCTTTTGAGAACTTGTATTTCATGTCCCTTACTATCCAATGACATAGGAGTGTCATTTAAGGTGGTTTGGTTCCTCCTTTGGAGGTACTTGAAGCCTACCTAAAGTGATGGAATCCTTGAGGACATTTCTTGGTTTTCTCTTTGCACTTCCTTGTGACTCATTTGCTTTTGTTTTTGATACATTTTAATTCATGTCCCTTGCTGTCCAATGACATAGGAGTGTAATATAAGGTGATTTGGTTCCTCCTTTGGAGGAACTTGAAGCATACCTAGATTGATTGAACTCTTGAGGACGATTCTTGGTGTTTTCTTTATGTTTCTTTGTTTTGGTTAGTGATGTTCATGGTTGAGTGAATTTTATGAGGTCCTTGCTGCCCTCATATTAGCCTCCCATTCTCACTTTGTCTTAAGACTTATTTACCTTTCATTTGTGCTTGATTTTGTGCCTTACGGTTGATGTTGTTTGGTTTAGGCCATTTCATCCCATTTTAGCGCACTTGTTTGTTTTCATTGGTGCATTTCCTTATCCATTCTTTTCTTGCATATATTATATTGTTGTTTGAGGTTGAGATAAGCATGTGGAGGCTACTGCCCCACACTAATTTCCTCCCTCATTCCATGTTTGCATTCTTACAATGTTTATGTTGTTTTTGTTTCCTCTTTTGTCTCTTTTCCCTTAGGACCTCTAATCTCTCTTGTTCAAGAGAGATTATGATAGACATTAGGATCTTAACCATATATGATAACATTAGGATAGTTTCATCCCTTTTATCCCAACTTTAGGAGCATTGTGCATGACAACTTTAGGGTCCAGTTTCCCCTTAGTTTGTGTCTTTCTCTTCTCATCTCCTAAACAATCCAATACACCTAATAAAGATTAATGAGTATTGTACGTTACGAGCCTTAATCTATTTGGGAAATGTTTGTTGAAGGGTCTCCCTTCAATGGCTTGAGTGTTTAGCATAGCACTCTTTGGGTGATATGCGACGTATTCACTCCTAAGTCATAGTCTCTAGTGCAATACGAATTGCAAACCAATTCAAAAACACTTCTTCTCCAAAAAACACAAAAACAATCATTCAAACTCTTTTTTGCCTTTTGGGGCCTTTAACCTTTGAGAAATCATTTTCATAACAAGAGGTTGTTAACCCTTAGTTCTACCGCAAACGGTAACGCCTAAGTCTCCCATGGTCGAGCTGCATACATCAAACTGCTAGAACTGATTGTTAACCCTACTCGTTTAAAACTGTTGAAAAAACCTGTGTTCCCCATTACCCCGAACTACATTCGCTCTGATATCTCATACCTATTGATAGTACGTAGGCACAAGACGTGATGTCTTGGCGAGCAACCTCCCCCCTTTCACCCGTAGTTAGGCGAACTACGTTGACTCTGACTTCTCATTTCAGATGAGATACGTAGGCACGGAGCGTCGTTGCTTTGCCGAGTCACTTCTTTTCCTTTTGTCCTTAAGCCTGTAGTTAGATAGTTTAAACACCCTTTTAGATAGACAACAAGCATGGATCCCGTCGAGTACGACGGACGTGAGGGGTGCTAACACCTTCCCCTTGCGTAACCGACTCCTAAACCCAAGATTTGGTTGCGATGATCGGTCTTATCCCTCTTTTCGTTAGGTTTTCTCTAAGCATTTCCTTTCCCTCTCTTGGGATAAATAACGCACGGTGGCGACTCTTCTGTCACAGCCGGCCTTCGTTTTTCGCAGTAGCGACAGCTGGCGACTCTGCTGGGGACAGGAACAACCCCTATGCGAGTCAATCCTAGCGCTTGTTTGTTTTTCTTTTTTGGGTGTTGTACATATGTGCTTTATCTTTCTGCATTTACTTTCCCGTATTTATTTCCCGCATGATATCATATTGCTGTGCTATTACGGGAGGGATTTGATTCATTGAGAGATAAGCCAGACCTAGGCTTGAGTATAGACTTAGAATTAGAAGTGGAGATTAGTGGTGAGCCTGTATGCTTTGCATGCACCAGCTAGCCATGAAATTCACGCTCAGACGAGATTCTATTTGACGATTTTCTTTCTGGCCCTTTGGGCTCGAAGGATATTTGAACCTGAGGATTGTCGACTCTGGGAACCGATCATTTGGGATTCAGCTAAGTGAGGCCGCTTCAAGAGATGATGATGCCACACCTTCCCTGGTACCCGTATCATCATTTCTTGAAAGTCTGTGACGCTAATGAACGCATAGGATGCCAAACCTTGTCAGTGGATAAGTCCTTACCTGTGAGAGGGATGGGGGTGCTGGAAAACTCTAGCTTTCAAACTACCCAGTTCTTTACAGTTTGGATTTGTGTTCTTGATATCGAGGGGGTCCAATGACAGTGTTCGGTTATATCTAAAGCGAAGCTCCGTTCGTCTCAAACTACAGCACAACAATATTGATCTCCTGTTGCATATGCATTTTGCATTTTCATTTGCATTTCATTAACGTGTATCTATATTGCAGGTGTATTTTTTCCTCCCCGGTTCTAGTGATCTTATTCCTTCCTTGACATGGAACATCTAAAGAAGACAGTTGCATACAAATTCCCTTCTCCTGATATCAGTTCTCTGTTGAGATTGGTTGCGTCAACAAATCAGAAAGTGAGAGCAGAGTTCAAAGAATCTTATGGGAAGTTACTCAGTGTGGTATGCAGACCTTCGGTGTTCGAGTTGAATGGTTTATACGCTCTTCTACAGTTTTACGACCCTCAGTTGAGATGTTTTGTTTTCCCTGATTACATTCTAGCGCCAACTTTGGAAGAGTATTATGTATTGCTAGGAGTTCCCATATTGGATCAGATGCCCTTTTACCATGACGATGATGAGCCTGATCTAGCTAGACTTGCTGCAGTTCTAAATCATGACGTCTCACAGTTATCAGGAAGATTGACTAAGCTAAATGGAGTATATGGGTTTCCTCTACCATTTCTAGTTGACAAAGCTCTGCAGTTCGCAAAAGACAGTTGTTAGATTGTGTTCAACGCCATTCTGGCCCTATGCATTTATGGTATTATCTTGTTTCCAAATTTGCCAGACTTTGTGGATTTAGATGCTTTCTTTATCCTTGCTTCGGAGAATCCAGTGCCTACTTTATTGGGAGATGTTTATCACTCTATCCATTACAAGAACGAGAAGCGGAGGGGTAAGAACGTGTCTTGCTGTGTACCCCTGTTGTATATGTGGTTCCTCGGTCACCTTCCGAAAACAGGTCCTTTTGTTGCTACTGCAAGCACCTCAAAATGGTCTGCGAGGTTGATGGGTTTATCTGCAAAGAATATTGTATGGTTTGATCATGATATACTTGGCACTGAGATCATCTATAGCTTCAGAGGTTTTCCGAACGTCCCGTTGGTTGGAAGGAAGGGTTGTATTAACTATAACCCTTCTTTGTTGATTAGACAGCATGGATACGCCTTGAAGAGTCCTCCTGAGGAAGAAGAGATACAGGAATCTCTGTATCTCACAGGCTTGCTGGAAGCTGACATGTTGGTTAGGTTGGAGTATGCATGGTGTAACGTTCACAGGCGAGGTAAGATATTATTAGGAAAGAACAACAATCAAGCTTATGACCCTTACGTGGTATGGATCAAAGATAGAGTTGCTAATTTTCTAATGCCATTTCCTTCAGTGGCACCTTTGCATCCTATTGAAGAGCCCGCTACTGTGGATATTCAGAAGTACAATCAACAGTTGCATGAGAAAGAAGAGTTGAAGAAAGTCAACGAAGAATTAGAGAAAGAAATATTTCAAGTCCGAAGCGAGAGGATTGAGGTTGTTCATTCTTTCAAAAGGCAAACTGCACTTGTCAACAAACTAGGTACAGACCTGACGAAGCAGACCAAGGATCGGGAACGCACAGACCAGGATTTGAACTCCGTCTATAAGGTGCTTGCTACCAAGAAGGAGAATTTGGAAAAAGCTTACTTAGAGCTCTCTAGGGCTGACTCATTGTGGAATGCTACGCTTACTAACAACAAAGAGCGCGAGGACAAGCTTAGACAATAGATCGATCAGTTGAAGAAACAACTCAATACCAAGGATGAGAAGATTGCAATTGAGGGATCCCTCAGGCTTGATGTGCAAAACAGGTTGAACGAAGTCATTTCAGAATTAAAGCAGTGCAAGTTGAAATCTGATTCCAAGAGGTGCAAGCTCGATGCATGCTTTGGAAGAAAATCTTGTGAGGAGCATGTTGAGGGTTTACAGTCCATCATCAGTCAGAGGGAGCAACTCATACATGGCTTACTCGCTAGGCCTGGTCATCCTGAGACAGTGAAGTTGCTTGTGGATTTTCGGACTCGTCGTCCAGCTTAACTATCTTTCTTTGTATCTTGTTTGTTTCGTATATGTATTGACCATCGCCAGGCTTGTTGGCTGAGGTCATTCCTACTTCGTACTCAGTTGATGTGTATGCACACTGGCTGTTGGCTTGTTATTATATGAAGAGTTATCATTCTATTCGCTTGTCTAGAGGGCTTTTTCTTTATCATTGATGTTTCTTCTGGAAACTAGAATCGAGGGGGAAAATCTCCCTGCCGCATATTTACATGTCTGCATTTTAGCATTTTTCGCATTGCAGGTGCATCGGAACTGTTTTCTTATCTCCTGTTTATTTTTAGTGTGCTCCAGGATTGCTGATAGAACAACTCATCGGTACGCGACTAGAGCAAATCAGAGGAGGATCATGGAACAAATGCAAGAGGAAATGCAGATTGAGATGCAAGAGATGAATGACAGGTTGACTCAATTTATGGAAGTCATGCAAAACGTCGCCAAGGGGGAAGATCAGCTTCAAACTTTAGTGCAGCCTTTGATTGCACGGGTTGACAACGATGGAGTTTTACATGGTGGCATAGCTACCAACCCTCCTCATGTTGAGAATCTGAATGCTAATAATGGTATACCGGTGGTCATCCCCAATGCTGGCGGGAATGGCAATGGTTATGGTACTGGGAATGGGAACGTGATGGGAAACGGTAATGGAAACGTCGAAACCAACGGAAATGTTGGTGGAGGCAATGGAAATACAGGGATTGGAAATACTGGTTTCGGCAATGTCGCCACGAACGTTGGATTGGGTAACAATGGTTTCGGTAACGCTAGTAATAATGGCGTTGGTGTTGGTGCCTACAACGTGGGATTTAGTCCAGGTAATATCAACAACGGTCTTGGAAACAATGGGTATGGCCCTACAATTAATCGGAATGCTTATGGTCCAGCTTTTGCTGATTGTAACAATGGATACCATCGCTGGAATGAAGATCATCAAGATGATGTATTCTCTATGCAGGGTATGGGTGTTGAGATGCCCGCAGAAGCTGATCGAAGGTTTAAATTGTTGGAGGAACAAATGAAGAACTTTACCAATCAAAACTCTATGGGGTTAGATATGGCTAATCTAGGGTTGGTGCCTGACTTGAGAGTGCCACACAAATTCAAGGCTCCCACTTTTGACAAATATAAAGGGGACACCTGCCCAAGGGTTCACGTGCAGTCGTACTATCGGAGAATGTCGGTGTATTCAAGTGATGAGAAGATGTTAATGCATTTCTTTCAGGACAGTTTGTATGGACCGTCACTCGAATGGTACATGGGGTTGGAACCTGCTCAGGTCAATAGTTGGAAAAGCTTGGCAGATGCTTTCGTGAAGCACTACCAATATAATAATGACCTTGCTCCCAACAGGGTCCAGCTTCAAAATCTTTCCCAAAAAAGTAGCGAGTGCTTTAAAGAGTATGCCCAAAGGTGGCAGGAGCTTGCAGCTAGGGTGCAGCCACCGATGGTGGAACGTGAGTTGATGGACCTTTTTGTGGGTACATTCTCTGGTATATATTATGAGAAACTGCTCAACTGTATGACCGGCAGTTTCTCCGACATGATACTCATGGGTGAACGCATAGAGAACGATATTAAGATTGGGAAAATTCAGGCGGGCGAAGGATCCTCAGCTGGAGGAGGAGGAAAGAAGGTCTTTGGCAACAGAAGGCGTGAAGGAGAAACCAATTCAGTGTCGGGCTTCCAAGGAAGATGGAGGAATCAGCCTCACAACCAATATCAACAACAGGTCGCAAGTGTTACGATCCCTATACCACGGCAACCACAACAACAACCACAACAACAACAACCACAACAACAACAACTACCACAACAACAACAACAACGGCAACAACAGCCACCTCAACAGAATCAACAAGGGTATAGAAGGTACCCAGCACGGCCCAGGATGACAGAGAGAGTGTTTGACCCACTGCCAATGCCATATTCTCAAGTACTTCAAGCATTGTTGCAATTGCAGTTGGTTCAAAAGAGGACTATGGCCCCTTTAACAGGCACACCACCGCCTGACTTTGATATAAATGCACGATGTGAGTTCCACTCTGGGGCACCCGGCCATACCATTGACAACTGCAAAGCTTTCAAAAATAAGCTGCAAGATTTGATCGATAGTAAAGCAGTAGACTTTTCACATGATGCGCTAAATGTGGTGCAAAACCCTATGCCAAATCATGGGCCTGCTGGGGTTGGTGCTGTTCTGATTGAGGAAGGGTTGGATCTGGTAGCTGACGTGAACGAGCTAAAAACGCCTTTAAGCTTTGTGAAGGAGAAATTGTTGAAGGGGGGAGTGTTCCCAAGATGCAATGAAGGGTGTGACAATTGTTTAAGCCATCCCGAGGGGTGTGAAGATTTGAGAAGATATATCCAAAGCCTGATGGATGAAGGAACCTTGCAATTTGACCGAACTGCAGAGAATAAGCCTGTTGAGGTAACTGTTGAAAAGCAAGATGAAGTCGCAACAATTTCAATCCCATACAAAACGATTATTATTCCAGTGCCTCCAAGGCCACCTACCATCACCATCACTAAGGCAGGCCCTGTGCCATATGAAAGTACTAAGGCTATCCCATGGAATAATGGAGCCGAGGTATACTGTAACGGGCAGAAGGTAGAACTGGAAAGCCTACCTGTTGATTTAGTTGATAATCTTGTTGGATCTGGAGGGATTACGAGAAGTGGTAGAATCTTTGCACCGTCCAAGGTGGTGGCGGAGAAAGCTGATAAAGGAAAAGGCAAGGTGGTAGAGGAAACTCCTCAGGTGGTGGGGAAGGAATCTCTAGCAAAGGATATGGAAGAGTTCATGAAGTTTATTAGAAAAAGCGACTACAAGATAGTCGATCATCTGCAACAAACTCCTTCTAAGATCTCCATCCTATCATTGCTAATGTGTTCAGAAGCGCATCAAAATGCGCTATTGAAGGTTTTAAGCACTACTTACGTGCCACATGAAATATCGGTTAATCAACTCGAAGGAGTTGTGGCACATGTAAACGCAGGAAACGGTCTGGGATTTATCGATTTGGACTTAACACCAAAGGGCAGGAAGCACAACCTGGCGTTACATATTTCATTGGAGTGTCGAGGAACTGTAATGTCACATGTCCTTATTGACACAGGTTCGTCCTTGAATGTGCTTCCCAAGAAAGCTTTAATGAAGATAGATCATCAGGGTCTTTACTGTACACCAAGTGACTTGGTTGTGCGAGCCTTTGATGGAACCCGAAGATCTGTTTTTGGAGAAATAACGCTGCCTATCCAAGTGGGCCCAGAGGTGTTTTAGGCGGTATTTTACATCATGGACATTCAGCTTGCTTACAGCTGTCTGCTAGGTCGTCCATGGATACATTCTGCTGGCGCCGTTACTTCCACATTGCATCAAAAGCTGAAGTATATGGTTGGGGGCAGTGTTGTGACCGTCTGTGGGGAGGAGGACATAATGATCAGTCACCTATCGTCTTTCAAGTATGTTGAAGTAGATGGCGAGATTTATGAGACTTCGTGTCAGGCTTTCGAAGGGGTTCAGATTAAAGATAAGTCTCCCGCCATAATCAAAGAACCAGTGGTGGCCATGTCTTCATTCAAAGGGGCTCAAGCGGCAGTTCAGGCAGGGGCAACCCAGGGTTGGGGTCAAGTGCTGGATATTCCTAACAAGCAAGACAAGTTCGGCTTAGGATATCGTCCGTCTTCTTCGTTCTCGCAAAGCGCGCCAAGGTTCAAAGGGCCAGTTGTGTTTACTCCGGGAGGAGTCAATTTCGAGAGGATCAATGTTGTATCTGACAACGAAGACGAAGATAGTGATTCTGACATGGACGCATGGATCAAGCTGAGCATTCAGGGATAGAAGCTATGCAATTGGTCCATCGAGGAATTTGTCCAAGTGACACGTGAACATTAATGATTTTGTTTATCAGTTTTTTGTGTAACCCCATGTTCTACCCGGAGCATGGCGGTATTCTATTCAGGGCTTGTTTGCTTATGTTTGAACAATATTTTCATCATTAATCCAAAGGGCGTTTTTCTCATTCAAATTTTGTGATCCTTATTTTTCTTCTTTTTTTGTTTTCTAACAATAAAATGGCAATGTGGTTTGTGTTTGTTTTGTTTGCATATCATTTAAGCATAAAATCATCATCATTGCAGGTTACACATTTCAGATACCATCGACTCAGACTCGTCTATGACCTGTTGTGACTTTGACAATCCGATCTTTCAAGCAGAGGGAGAGATTGACGAAGACGAAGACCTATCCGAGGAGCTTGCTAGGCTGTTGAGACAAGAAGAGAAGGTCATTCTGCCTCATCAGGAGGAAGTTGAAGTCATCAATCTAGGAACTGAGGAGGATAAGAAGGAAGTCAGAATAGGGGCTGCGCTACAAAATGATGTCAAGCAGAGGCCGGTTGAGTTACTCCAAGAGTATAAAGATGTTTTTGCTTGGTCATATAAAGATATGCCTGGACTCGACACAGATATTGTGGTCCATCACCTACCTCTTCGAGAAGGTTGTCATCCTATTAAACAAAAATTGAGAAGAACCAAGCCTGATATGGCAGTGAAGATCAAGGAGGAAGTTCAAAATCAATTAGACACCGGATTTCTTGCCGTGACAAACTACCCTCCGTGGGTCGCCAACATCGTACCCTTGCCTAAGAAGGACGACAAGGTCAGGATGTGTGTTGATTATAGGCACCTAAATAGAGCAAGCCCAAAAGATGATTTTCCGCTCCCCCATATTGACGTGCTCGTTGATAACACCGCGCAATACTCAGTGTTTTCTTTTATGGATGGTTTTTCCGGGTACAATCAAATTAATATGGCGCCAGAGGATATGGAGAAAATGACTTTTATCACACCTTGGGGGACGTTTTGCTATAAGGTAATGCCTTTTGGTTTGAAGAACGCAGGGGCAACTTATCAACGAGCAATGGTGACCCTCTTTCGCGACATGATTCATCATGAGATTGAGGTTTATGTCGATGATATGATTGCAAAGTCCCAGACAGAAGAAGAGTATCTAGTGAATCTTCTAAAGTTGTTTGAGAGATTGAGAAAGTTCAAACTGAGGCTGAATTCAAACAAGTGTACGTTCGGCGTACGATTAGGAAAGTTATTGGGGTTTATTGTCAGTGAGAAAGGTATTGAGGTTGATCCCGCGAAGATCAAGGTAATTCAAGAAATGCCAGCACCGAAGACCAAGAAACAAGTTCGTGGTTTCTTAGGTAGATTGAACTACATTGCTCGGTTCATATCTCACCTCACAGCCACTTGTGAACCATTGTTTAAATTATTAAAGAAAGATCAGGCATTCGTTTGGAATGAGAATTGTCAGAACGCGTTTGAGAAAATAAAAGAGTATTTTCAAGAACCTCCAATACTGATACCTCCAGTGGCTGGAAGACCTTTGATTATGTACTTAACGGTTCTTGAGAACAGTATGGGTTGTGTCCTCGGTCAACACGACGAGACTGGAAGAAAAGAGCATGCTATCTATTATCTGAGTAAAAAGTTCACAGATTGTGAATCTCGTTACTCAATGCTCGAGAAAACGTGTTGTGCACTCGCTTGGGCCGCCAAACATTTAAGACAGTACATGCTTAACCATACAACCATGCTGATTTCGAAGATGGATCCGATCAAGTATGTCTTTGAAAAGCAAGCGCTCTCAGGAAGAATTTCCAGATGGCAAATGGTACTGACAGAGTATGACATTCAATATGTTTCTTAGAAGGCCATCAAAGGGAGCGTTCTATCAGAGTACCTTGTCGAACAACCTATCGAAGATTATCAACCGATGAAGTTTGATTTTCCTGACGAAGACATTATGTTCCTCAAGATGAAAGATTGTGATGAACCGTTACCAGACGAAGGTCCTGAACTCGGCTCCCAATGGAAGTTGATATTTGACGGCGCAGTCAATTCATATGGAAGTGGAATTGGGGCAATCATTACAACACCCCATGGGTCTCACATCCCATTCACTGCCAGATTGACGTTTCCGGTCACTAATAATGAGGCTGAGTATGAAGCGTGTATCATGGGTCTCGAAGAAGCTATTGATTTGAGGATCAAGAATCTCGATGTATATGGCGATTCAGCGCTAGTTATGAATCAAATCGAAGGAGAACGGGAAACTCGTCAACCTAATTTGATTCCTTACATGAATTATGCAAGGAGGTTGTTACCTTTCTTCGACAAGGTGAAGTTTCATCATGTACCACGAGCAAAAAATCAAATGGCAGACGCTCTGGCAACGCTGTCTTCGATGTACAAAGTTAATTTTTGGAATGAAGCTCCCCGAATAGTTATCTCCCGACTTGATAGACCCGCTTTCATATTCGCCATTGAGGAAGCCTCCGATGGCAAGTCGTGGTATTTCAACATTCAGAATTTCCTTAAGAACCAAGAGTATCCGACTGGGGCATCTAGTCGCGATAAGAAGACTCTAAGGAGATTGTCTGACAATTTTTATCTGAATCAGGATGGTATGCTTTATAGAAGAAATCATGATTTAGTGCTGATGAGGTGTGTGGATGAAAAAGAAGCAAACTTGCTTATGAAGGAAGTCCACGAGGGTACTTTTGGTACGCATGCAGGCGGATATGCCATGTCTCGAAAGATATTGCGAGTTGGGTATTATTGGCTCACGATGGAGTCAGACTGTTTCAAATTCGCGAAGAAATGCCATAAGTATCAAATTTATGCCGACAAGATTCATGTGCCACCTTGTCCTCTGAATGTCATGTCTTCTCCATGGCCCTTTTCCATGTGGGGCATTGATATGATTGGAAAGATTGAGCCTACTACATCCAATGGACATAGTTTCATCCTAGTGGCCATCGACTATTTCACCAAATGGGTCGAAGCAACTTCTTATGCCAATGTCACCAAGTAAGTTGTAGCCCGATTCATCAAGAGGGACATCATCTGCCGATATGGAATACCTGAAAGGATCATTACTGATAATGGATCTAACCTGAATAACAAGATGATGAAAGAGCTATGCCAGAATTTCAAGATTGAGCATCATAACTCTTCTCCCTATCGTCCGAAGATGAATGGCGCAGTCGAGGCGGCTAACAAAAATATCAAGAAGATAGTACAGAAGATGGTTGTAACCTATAAAGATTGGCACGAGATGTTGCCCTTTGCATTACATGGGTATTGCACCTCGGTGCGTACTTCAACTGAGGCAACTCTCTTCTCATTGGTATATGGTATGGAAGTTGTCCTACCACTGGAAGTCGAGATGCCTTCCTTGAGAGTTCTGGCTGATGTCAAACTGGATGAAGAAGAATGGGTGAAGAACAGGTTGAATCAACTCAGTTTGATGGATGAGAAAAGGTTGGCGTCCATCACATACGGTCGTCTATACCAAAGCAGAATGAAGAAAGCCTTCGATAAGAAGATACGTCCTCGAAGCTTTCAGGCAGGTGATTTAGTGTTGAAGAGGATCCTCCCGCCACAAAATGATCACAGGGGAAAATGGACTCCCAATTACGAAGGTCCGTACGTTGTAAGAAAAGTTTTCTCTGGAGGGGATTTATTAATTTCAACTATGGACGGTGAAGATTTCACGTCCCCTGTGAATGCGGACGCAGTTAAAAAATACTTTGCTTAAAGAGACCCGCTGGAAAGAAAAAGAAAGTCCAGGAAAAAATGGGGCATCCCGGCGAACCATAAAAGGATAGGTTCGGGCAAAAGTTAGGGATAAAAATAAAAAAGATGTAAACCGGCAAAGTTGAAAACCTGAAAAGGCGACTTTGGCAAAAATGGGTATCCCGGTGAATCGAAAACCCGCAAGGGCGATTCAGGAAAAAGTTAGGGATTTGGAAAGCAAACAACTGCGATCTACGCACAACATCATGATCATAGTGGATTATGGGAGGACCCGAGAGTCCTAGTTAAGTCAATCTCTTCCGAAGACGAAGCATCAGAAAAGCATCGAAGTCATACAAGTCATAGATGAGTCGTCCCATGGTGGTTGTCTACACCACATTGCCAACATTTTGTAAATCTTTTACATTTCTTATTTTGTCTTTGCGCAACTTTCTCATTTCAGGAGTTGCATCCTTTGTAAATTTGCCTATTTTCAGGCCGTTTATCAATAAAACATACTATTCAGAAAATCTTTGTGTACGTTGTTTCAGCTTTTGCATTTGTTTGTGAAAAACGCCCGATGTTTTTGATGAATTTGCACATACATAAACTTGCAGGCCTTGGCCAATAACTGTTAAAACTTTGATTTAACTGAACAACGTCACGGATGATGACCAAGATAACCTTTGTTGTGTAGTATCTTGTTTGCCCTTGCAGGTTTGTTACCCTTGGGGCATCTCTCTAAAAAGGTATGGATGAAGCTATTCTCCCCAGCCAGAGTTTGTTCCCCAGCAATTAAAAGTGGTTTCTTCGCCCCAGCATGGTGGTGCGCGCGTAGGTGTACGGTTATCCCCAGCAGTTGGTCGACACACATTTTTGATCCCCGCGGAGTACATGTCCATGCTTACTCCCCATACAAATCAAGATGACAGACTGAGGTCTCCAGTCGAGTCGATCCCCCCAACAGGTCAAGATGTTGAGTACATATGAAAGTTTATCTCCAGCAGAGTAGGGTCATTCCTAAGGAGTGGATGTGGAATTATTCCCCAGCAGTGGAGTGAATCCAGGGTTTGCATCCCCAGTACGAGTCTGTTTGCACTAGACATCTCTAGTCCTTTCCCCCAGTGGAGTGGGCTCCCTTTCTTTAGCATTTATTTTGCTAGAGCGGTTCCGTTGCATCTGCATGCGTACATAGCATCTACCCAAATGCATAGCATTTCCATTTCGTATGGAGCATTATGCCATTTTCAAACATATGCATTCTGAAACATAAACCAGGTTGTTACCTCTTTGCTTTCAGGTATATTTTACAGGTGATTGTCATCCCTGCCCATGCGGACTGCGGTTTTTGAAGCTCTTTCCTCGAGATGTCTGTTTTTTCTGATGGCGAGATCAGATGTTTGGTTTTTTGATGGCGAGATCAGATGTTCATTTTCTGATGGCCAGATCAGATTGTTTGTTTCTCTGACGACGAAGTTAGATGTTCGTTTTCTGATGGAGAGATCAGATGTTTGGTTTTCTGATGGCGAGATCAGATGTTCGTTTTCTGATGGCGAGATCAGATTGTTTGTTTCTCTGACGATGAAGTTAGATGTTTGTTCTCTGACGGTGAAGTTAGATGTTTGGTTTTCTGATGGCGAAGTCAGATGTTTGGTTTTCTAACGGCGAGATCAGATTGTTTGTTTCTCTGACGGCGAATTTAGATGTTTGTTCCCTGACGGTGAAGTCAGACGTTGGTTCTCTGATGGCGAAGTCAGACTTTGGTTTTTTGATGGCGAGATCAGATGTTCATTTTCTGATGGCGAGATCAGATTATTTGTTCTCTGACAGCGGAGTTAGATGTTGGTTTTCTGATGGCGAGGTCAAATGTTTGGTTCTCTGACGACGAAGTTAGATGTTAGTTCTCTAACGGCGAAGTTAGATTGTTGTTTTCTGACAGTGAAGTTAGATATTTGATCTCTAACGACGAAGTTAGATGTTTGTTCTCCGACGACGAAGTCAGACCTTTGATTTGCTGGCGGTGATGTCGGAATTATGTCTATCTTTTGATTTTCTGGCGGTGATGTCAGACTTGTGTCATCTTTGATTTCCTGGCAGTGATGTCAGATTTGTTATTCAATTAATTCTGGTGCCTGATGGCGTAGTCAGGGTACTCTTCAATTCAGTTATCTCCGTGGATTTTTTTGTTTGCAGTATGGTTGGCAAATTTCTGGGTTCTATGGGTATTCAACCGTCTTTTACCTTAATTGTTTGAGAGCCGTTCGCTTTTCATCCATTCAGGTCTAAGTCACTAGAATAGGGGCAGCTGTTGTACCCCAAAATTTTCCCAACCTTTTCTTTACTTGGTTTATGTTTCTAGCATATTGCATTGCATATCATTTTGCATTTACAGGGGATCAAGAGATGTGTGTTTGACAAAAGGAGTTTGACAAGGTTTCTAAGCCTAATCAAGAGGTCTTATTCAAATTATCAAGTGGTTATCATCATCAGAAGAGGGACAAAGCCCTTTGAGAACAGATAAGTGTATGTGGTTCATCTCCTGTTTAGGAGGCCATTTGAAGGTCATCTGAAGACCACAAGTCCATGTTTATGGATGGAGTTTGTCATTAAAGCTCATTGGAGGCCTTGAGGGTTATTGTGAAGCTCAATCAAGTCATTATACCAAGTGTGAAGAGCCACAGTTGAAGGTGGTTCAGTTAGGGTTTTCATCTAGTCAATCCTAAATCAGCTGTGAAATTGAAGGAGATTAAGACTCAATTCCAAGTCTTTAGGATCATGGAATATTGTGTTGAAACATATGAGATGAAATTTTAATATTAATTCATCAAGAATCAAGAGTGTGAGAAGTTACTGAGCTAGGGTTTCTAAGCTTCCTCAGTGTAAAATCCCCTGTTCAGTGCCTAACTTCAAGACCACTTATCTCAAGATACAAGTGTGTTGCTACTGCGAAAATCGGCGCCGGCTAAACAGAAGAGTCGCCATCGTGCGTTATTTATCCCAAAGGAGGGAAAGGAAACGCTCAGAGTAAACCTAATGCAAAGACGGGAAAGGAATGGTCATCGCAACCAAATCCTGGATTCGGGAGTCGGTTACGTAAGGGGAAGGTATTAGCACCCCTCACGTCCGTCGTACTCGACGGGATCCACGCTTGTTTTCTAGTACGGATTGTTATTCTATCTACAGTAAGGGTCAAGGGTTAAAAGAAAATAAAATGACTCGGCAGAGTATCGCACTTTATGCCTACGTATTCCCGTCTGGAACGAGAAATCAGAGTCAACGTAGTTCTCCTACCTACGGGAAAGGAGGGGAAGGTTGCTCGCTAGGATACAGCATCCTATGCCTACGTACTTTCATACAGCATGAAAGATCAGAGCAGACGTAGTTCGGGCCACGGAAGACACAAGCTAGTCTGACATTTTTTTATGACCTTCAAAAAGGGTTTTTGTTGATTAAGAGTCCAAGCGGACAAAAATGACACTTTGATGTTTGTTTTGAATCTTTTACGCAAGAACTGTTTTTTTATGGTGTTTGCAATCTCTGACGCACTAGAGACTATGATTTGAGAGTGACTACGTCGTATGTCACCCAAGGGGTAACACACTAAGCAATCATATTACTGAAGAGTGACCCTCCAGCAATCCTCTCTCAAATAGCTTAAGGCTCGTAGCGTACGACATCGATTATCTTTATTACTGTGTTTTGAATTGTTCTGAGATACAAGAGAAAGAAGCTCTAAAACCTAAGGTTTGAAATGGGAATCAAAACTACCCTAATGTTGTCATGCATGGGTTAAAACCTAACGTCTGTCATAATTCCCTCCTGCACAGAGGAAATCAGAGGTCCTAGGGGATAAACAGCAAAAGAAATAGCATATATACAGTAAACAGTAAAATGCATGAGATGTAGCAATACAAGCGAGGCAAGGGAGTCCCACTCAACCTCGAACCTGCGAAAACAATAGGCAAAGTGAAACAGCTTCACTTCAAACCTAAGGGGCAAGCTGAACAAGCCAACAAACAAGACAGAAAAAGAAATAAAACCCAACACCAACTCTGACAGCAACACCAGCTCCTATAGTAAGCAGTTCACACAGCACCAGCTCTGACAGCTACAGTTGATTAACGACAAACAGTTAACAGTAACACCTTCCAGTGAGACCCCATCTTCACTCTCCAATGATATTCAAGCTTCAGATAAGCTCTTATCTCCAATAATCTCCATCTTTAGAAAGCACTGAACCCCAATAAGTAGACAGCTTCAATCAGCAGCAAAACCCTAATCTTCAACAGATACCCAGCTTTGACAGGCATAAGCTTCATCTTCACCAACCTTAAATGAACTTCATATCTCCAAGGCACGCACTCACAGGAGGGAACCACTAATAGATGAAGTTGGAACGTTAAGAGGCTTAATGATAACCCAGGGAAATCACTAAGATCTTATCATATCAAGTGAAATATATCCTCAAGGTTCTACCCAACCAAAGCCTGCTCTACATCCCTCCTGAGGAGAGATGGAACTTCTTTGGGGGACCTTGTGTCATAGGATGGAATAGAGGCACAAGAAGCTCTCTATGTTTGACAGAAGAAATCAGTCTACTCTAAAGCTCTCCCTATATCTCTTATCTCCTAAGTCTTCAAAAGCAATCTTCAAGGATGAGAATCTCATGCTCCAAGCTCCATCCTTTGTCCCCAATCATCTCCAAGTCTTCATTAGCTCCAACCAACCAAGCCCCAAGCCCAACACCCAGTGGAAATGCCCAAAACCCAACAAACAAAACAATATCCCAAGGGGAAAACACACCAATAACAACCAATTTGCAAAAATTAAATAAAATGGAAATGCTCATCATAAAATCCTAGATTAATTTCTAAGGGACCCTAACTATGTACCCTATACCCCACATAAACCCCAAGACCTAAATCAAACCTTAAGTCTCTAAACTATGCCCTAAACTACACCTAAGTGTTGTAAAACCCTAATCCTAGCACCCTAAAGTTCATTATTCAAAACTAACCTAAATTTCATCATAAAAATATGAGAAAAATTTCTAAGGGAGCATGTATCTCTAATCTAATCAGTCCAATAAGAATCAACTCAAAAACCTTCACCAATTGATGACAAGAAAATCCACAAAATCATGTATCAAATGTACAAAATTAAAGAACTTAATAAAATGGAGAAAATCAAATTAAATTGAAAAATGGGTGAAAATGAGATTTATTAATTTCATAAAATCAAAAATAAATCCAAGATCATGGAGGTATTTTTAAAATATTTTTCTGATCAATATTGGATTTATTATGATTTTTAGAAAATTTAGGATAAAAATAAAACTAAAATGAATTTAAAAAGAAAAAAGAAAAGAAAAAACTGAAAATAAATGAGAGCCAACGGATCCATGGACTGGTAAGCGCATCTGAGAGCTGGGACGCGTCCACATGGGGATCCAGTCACCAGCTGACTGGATAAATGAAACGCTGCGTTTCAAAAGCTTGGAGGCAATTCTCAGTTTGAATCGTGGCCCTTGGATCAGCATAGAAAGTCTCCTCTCAGACCAATTCAATGGTTTCTCCTTCATCTTCTCCAATAAACTCAGGTGGCCTGAAACTATTCTCAGGCGGTGGTCTACGGTGGAAAACACCGTCTTCTCCGGCGAGACAACTTCAAAACCTCACCAAACTTTGCAACCAAATACCCTATCTCACCTAATTTTTCACCCTGATCATGAATACGACCTCCAAAATCATTGATTCGCCCTCCAAAGCCAAACCCGATCAAAGTTGCAGAAAACTCACCAAGTCTTGATGGTCACCATTCTCAAAATTAAAGATACTAACATGAACTACATGTTACACTGATCAATTACCATCATCTAAACACCATTCATTCCCCAAGTATCACAAGAACCAAGCTCAAACAGAAATTGGTCATCTATCTTAATTGTCACCAATCCACTCCAAACCAATCCAGAAACGTCCTAACCATCATCTATAATGAATCTAACCATTTAAAACCTAGCAATTCTACATGAATCAAGCCATGGAATGAAATTTACATACCTGCAAATCTTGGATGAACAGAGTGGTAAAACCTCCAAATCAAGCTCCAAGATCTTCCAGACACGTTCTATGATCAATTACCAAGCGTCTGTATGCAATGAATTGGACTGAATCTTCTTGAATCACCAAACTCGATTTTGACTTGCAAGGGATGAATTCAAAATGCAATCTCACGATTCTTCCACGATCTTGGCTAGAAATCTATATGGAATCACTCACCAACACCAGAGGAAGCTATTGAACACAAAAGAATGGATTGAAATGGATCAAATGGTTGTAACCAATTCTGTTATGCAAACTGAAAACTCAATGTTCAACCTCTCCAATTTCCCTAAATCTGCACCAACTCTAGCTTTGAACCAGTTCTAAATCTTATATAGAACATGAATGAAAGCTCTAGAAACTTCTGGAAAGCTCTAATGAGAAGTTCAACATCTCTTGCATTTGAAAATGTCATGAGAAATTCACATATGGCAGCTGAGTTTTAAGCCTGCCTTTGCACCCCATTCTGACCCAAATTCTCTCCTAATGACAAATTGAATGTGTTAGGATTCATTAGAGCCTTGGTTATGCCTTGAAGAATGGTTTTGCCTTTGTTACTTATGATGTAAGTAACCCCTTTACAAAGGAAGTCCTTGAATTATCCCTCAACTCAAAAATGTGGCAATGTCAATGTTTTCAAAATATGTTTTCCAATAAATTTGGTATGTCATATGGCTAGGTTTGGACCCATAGATCAAAAATCCCAATTTTCATCCTTGATTCATTTAAAATTTACCCTTATTTTAGGCCATTTTTGTGATTTTGTGAAGCAAGCCATTCCAAGCTCTCATGACCTCTTACCTAGCCCAAAAACATCATTTTGAACACATCTCATGTTGAACAGTTTTCCATTTGAGGAGTGGAAAATGGAGATTTTGACCTATGTTGGAAAATGACCTATAATTCAACTTTCCCAAAATACCCCTGGATTGCCAAGACCATAACTTGAGTTTTACAAATCTTCTTGAGGACTTCTGGTACTCAAATTAAAGCTAATATCAAGCCCTACAATTCTTATGTTGGCCAAGAATCCATTTGAAAATTCCTTCATGGGAAAAAGTTGCTTGGAAGTCAAGTGACTTTCACAGATAAATTTCAGTGTCCTCTGGGGACCCATAACTGGCAAGAACCATAACTTGAGTTCTACAAATCTTCTTGAAGACTTATAGTAATAAAATTAAAGCTATTGAGAAGCTCTACAAGTTTCATGTTGACCAAGAATCCATTTGAAACTTGCATTTTGACTTATCTGGCTTTGAAAATAGGCCTAAATTAGGGGATTTTACACTGAAACCCTAATTTGGCAACTCCTCCTACTCTTGATTCTCTTTGATTTATCCTTGGCACAACACCGCACTTGTATCAACATATCAATTCATGAATCCCACATCCTTCAATTAAGCCTTGATGCTCTTCAATCACTCAGTTGACCTAGGGTTGACCCAGATGAAACCCTAGTTGACTGCACTTCAACTGTGGCTCTTGTACTTGAATCAATGACTTATCTTATCTCAATATGACCCTCTAGGCATTTCATATGCTTTGTACACATTCCATACCCTCAATTCATAGCTCATTGATGACCCTCAATACACCTCAAATTAGGAGAGAAATCCACTGGTTGACCCTCAAACTTCTCAAAGCTTCAAACATTTCTTGATGACTTGGATGGTCTTAAGCTTGAATAAAAACCCTTGATGTGCTTATTTAGATGAGGATGGCACTTGATCCCTTGTTATATGACTTGCTATGCTATGTTATGCAAATGATTAGATTATGTACATGATTTACTATGCAAACGATAATGCAATTGAAACATAAACCAGGTGAAATAGGTTGAGCAAATTTTAGGGTGCAACAGCTGCCCCTATTCAAATGGCTTGGACCCGACTGGGTTAAGAGTGAACGACCTTCAAACAATCGAGGTACGAGACGGTTGAATACCAAGAACCTAGAAATTTGCCAACCGCATAAATAAACTGCACAAACTGCTTGGAAAACAACATCCGCTGACTGGATCTGGTTGTTACGGCAACAAACTGATCAACCAGCGACTGTGCTGGGGATTATTTTCATCAGCCTGAAAAAGATTCTATCATTGCGAGGATAAAACTGTGTCTATGTTAGAATGCGATAGTATGTCAACACAGAAACATTCCGACGACTTCGCTGGGGAAACGTTTCCGTCTAAACATTCACCCGCCTGCTTCATACGGGAAAAACCATCTGAATATTGTTTCTCTGCCTACCTCCGCAGTAGCTACCTCCGTTGGTCCAGCCCACAAACGACTCTGAAGAAGACTCTACTGGGAGCAGTAACACGAGGAAATCACGGCGACTTCCTTGGGAAAAAACTTTTGCCAAATATCGGAACACAACTCGCATACTCTGTCTATCACGGGAGAATTATCTATCTGGATACCGGAAAGTTCCTCCGCCTGCTTCATACGGGAAAAGATAACACATCTGCCTGATACATACAGGAAAGTTCTGCCGCCTGCTTCATACGGGAAAAGATAACACATCTGCCTGGTTCATACAGGAAAGTTCTTCCGCCTGGTTCTTACGGGAAAAGATAACACATCTTCCTGGTTCATACAGGAAAGTTCTTCCGCCTGGTTCTTACGGGAAAACATAACACATCTGCCTGGTTCATACAGGAAAGTTCTTCCGCCTGGTTCTTACGGGAAAAGATAACACATCTGCCTGGTTCATACAGGAAAGTTCTTCCGCCTGATTCTTACGGGAAAAGATAACACATCTGCCTGGTTCATACAGGAAAGTTCTTCCGCCTGGTTCTTACGGGAAAAGATAACACATCTGCCTGGTTCATACAGGAAAGTTCTTCCACCTGGTTCTTACGAGAAAAGATAACACATCTGCCTGGTTCATACATGAAAGTTCTTCCGCCTGGTTCTTACGGGAAAAGATAACACATCTGCCTGGTTCATACAGGAAAGTTCTTCCGCCTGGTTCTTACGGGAAAATATAACACATCTGCCTAGTTCATATAGGAAAGTTCTTCCGCCTGGTTCTTACGGGAAAAGATAACACATCTGCCTGGTTCATACAGGAAAGTTCTTCTGCCTGGTTCTTACGGGAAAAGATAACCTTGGATATAGCTTCCTAGCCTGTTCGCGGTAGTAGCTAACTCCACTGGGGATATTCTGAAAACAACTGCCCGACACCCGTTTCGACAACAAGTGAACTCTTCTGAAATCTTGATTTATGAAACCCTGAAATGCTGCCGCGACAGCAAACCTGAAGAAAAACACTCCGCTGGTCGGATAAGAGAAACCTCAGTCAGTAACTCTGTGGGGAATGATGACAAGAGCTGTGTCATCACATGTCTCACGGCGAGACTTCGAATATCTGGAAATATATCTGAGATAGAACCCCATACTCCTGCTGAGAAACACACCGGAAAGCAAAAGGTTAACCAACCTAATTTATGTTTCATAATGCGTATGTTTGGCAATGGCGCAATACTCCATATGACATGGAAATGCTACGTGTTTTGCGGGTATATGCAAACATGATAATGTATGCAAATGCAAATGCAGGTTCAGGCTGCTGGGGAAGCTCTGACAAGCTTGCTTCAACACGGCTGTTGAGGACAAATACCACCCTGTTGGGGATGAACGGGTATCACCATGTATTCGGGCAAAATAAATGCCGGAAACACAACCAACTCTGCCGGGGAGAGATTACACATCGATTTCCACTGGAGGAAAGAATAACACCTGCCGGGACGATTAACTCAGCTGGGGGAAACGCAACCCTTCTGGGAGGCAACTGTCTGGGTACAGTTTACGAACTCGGAACTACCACTCAGCTGGGGATGATCATCCTAACGAAGGCATGACGACCTGCGGGGAGAAAGAAGCCCATCCTCGGTGGGGATAACCCTTCTGAACTTACTATCTTGGTTATATGTCGTGGAAATCCTCCCCGCTGGGGATTGAACACGCACATATTCGACTCTCTGGGGAGTATAACCTTTGCATGGGACACTGATCTTGTCTTGCTGGGGATATCCTGTGGACAACTTCCACGAGGATACTCTTCTGGGGAAACTAATCCCTCCTTCGGTAAGGGATAATCATCGTCTCAACCTCTGGGGATGAGGTGCGACCTGCATGAGGGTTGGCGTCACACAAAGTCAAGTCTTTCACTTTGAGCCTCCGGCTGGGGGTCACAATTTCTGATCGTTTGCTTCAAAGGTGAGAACCCTGCAAAACACAAACGAGACAACACAAATCTATACAACCAAATCTATCCAGGTTAGTGTCTGTGACATTACTTCAGTCAATTCGAAGTTTTAGCAATTATTGGCAAGGGCCAGCAAAGTTATGCACATGCAAGTTCATCGGAACATTGGCGTTTTCCACATACAAAACAGTAAAGCATAAACATCAAATACTGAATAACATGTTTTATTAACAACAGGCCTCTGAATAGGCAAAGTTTTGTACATCGGATGCAACTCCTGAAAAGAGGAAGTTACGCACACACCCATACATATATGCACAAAAAGCATAAAAATACAAAATACAAAACGATATTTGTATACATGTCGGCAACGTGGTGCAGACAAACATCTTGAGCTGATCCTCCTATGACTCGCCTGACTCTGGCGCTTTCCCGGTATTCAATTTTCGGAGGAGATTGTGTCGGATAAACGAACCCTCAGGTACTCCCGAACCACTAAGCACTGTAGTATTAGATCCGGACCGCAGTCGTTTGCTTTTTCAATCCCTAACTTTTGCGTGAATCGCCCTTTGCGGGTTTTCAATTCACCGGGATACCCTTTTTTGCCGAAGTCGCCCAATGCAGGTTTTCGACTTCGCGGGTGTACATCTTTTCAATTTTATCCCTAACTTTTGCCCAAACCTTTTATTCATTTTTTTACGGTTCGCCAGGATGTCCCATTTTTGCCTGGACTCTCTTTTTACTGTCCAGCGGGTCACTTTCAAGCAAAGTATTTTTTAACTGCGTCCGAATTCACAGGAGACGTAAAGTCTTCACCATCCATGGTAGATAGTAGCAAGGCTCCTCCAGAGAAGACTTTTCTGACAACGTATGGCCCTTCGTAATTAGGGGTCCACTTGCCCCTGTGATCTGTTTGTGGTGGGAGAATCCTCTTCAGCACAAGGTCGCCCGTCTGAAAGCTTCGCGGACATATCTTCTTATCATAAGCTTTCTTCATCCGGCTCTGATACAGCCGACCGTATGCGAGAGAAACTAGCCTCTTCTCATCCATTAAGCTGAGCTGATTCATTCTATCTTTAACCCATTCTGCCTCGTCAAGTTGGACATCTCGTAGAACCCTCAAGGAAGGAATCTCAACCTCCAACAGTAATACTGCCTCCATTCCGTATACCAACGAAAAAGGGGTTGCCCCGGTTGATGTGCATACCGTCGTACGATAACCGTGCAAAGCGAAAGGTAGCATCTCGTGCCAGTCCTTATACATCACAACCATCTTCTGAACAATCTTCTTTATGTTCTTATTGGCCGCTTCAACAGCGCCATTCATCTTGGGTCGGTAAGGGGAAAAGTTGTGATGTTCAATCTTAAAATTCTGGCACAGCTCTTTCATCATCTTGTTATTCAAATTCAAACCGTTGTCGGTGATAATCCGCTCAGGGATTCCATATCTGCAGATAATATCTCGTTTGATAAATCTGGCGACCACTTGCTTGGTGACATTGGCATATGATGCTGCTTCCACCCATTTGGTGAAGTAATCAATTGCCACCAAGATGAACCGGTGTCCGTTGGATTCCGTAGGCTCAATCTTACCGATCATATCAATTCCCCACATCGAGAACGGCCACGGTGATGAGATCACATTCAGAGGACTTGGGGGTACATGGACCTTGTCCGCATAAATCTGGCAATTATGACACCTCTTTGCAAACTTGAAACAGTCTGTTTCCATAGTCAGCCAGTAATAACCTGCTCGCAACAATTTTCTCGTCATAGCATGGCCACCAGCATGTGTACCAAATGTACCCTCATGTATCTCTTCCATGAGAAACTTCGCCTCTTTCTCGTCTACACAGCATAGCAACACCAAGTCGTGGTTTCTTTTGTATAGGACACCGTCAGGATTCAAATAAAAATTGCCAGCCAATCTCCTAAGAGTCTTCTGATCTCGACTGGATGCCCCAGCCGGATACTCCTTGTTCTTCAGGAAATTCTGGATGTCGAAGTACCAGGGTTTACCATCGGGAGCCTCGTCAATGGAAAATATGAATGCAGGCCTATCAAGCCGAGAGATAACAATCCGGGGAGCCTCGATCCAGAAGTTAACTTTATACATCGAAGACAATGTCGCCAAGGCATCAGCCATTTGATTTTCTGCCTGCGGCACATGATGCAATTCCACCTTGTCAAAGAAAGGCAACAATCTCCCTTCATAGTTCATATATGGTATCAAATTGGGCTGACGTGTCTCCCATTCTCCTTTAATCTGGTTCACTACTAGAGCTGAGTCTCCGTATACGTCCAGATGTTTGATTCGCAAATCAATAGCTTCTTCCAGTCCCATGATGCAAGCCTCATATTCCGCCTCATTATTGGTAACAGGAAAGGTCAATCGGGAAGTAAAGGGCATGTGCGACCCCTGAGGAATAGTAATAATTGCACCTATTCCGCTACCGTAGGAATTTACAGCTCCATCAAATATCAACTGCCATTTGGAACCCAACACTGGTCCTTCGTCCGGCAACGGTTCTTCACAATCTTTCATCTTCAGGTACATGATATCCTCGTCAGGAAAATCAAACCTCATCGATTGGTAGTCCTCAACAGGCTGCTCCGCAAGGTACTCTGACAAAACGCTACCTTTAATAGCCTTTTGTGAGACATATTGTATGTCGTATTCGGTTAACACCATCTGCCATCGGGCAATTCTTCCGGAGAGTGCTTGCTTCTCAAACACGTATTTGATTGGATCCATCTTTGAAATTAGCAGGGTTGTATGATTCAGCATGTATTGCCTCAAACATTTGGCGGCCCAGGCTAGCGCGCAACACGTTTTCTCGAGCATTGAGTATCTGGACTCACAGTCGGTAAACTTTTTACTCAAATAGTAGATCGCATGCTCTTTACGTCCTGTCTCGTCGTGTTGACCGAGAATACAACCCATGCTTTCCTCCAGAACCGTCAAATACATAATCAACGGTCTCCCGGCCACTGGGGGTATCAAAACAGGAGGTTCCTGCAAGTATTCTTTTATTTTGTCGAACGCCTTTTGACAATTTTCATTCCAGGTCACAACCTGGTCTTTTTTCAACAACTTGAATAACGGCTCGCACGTCGCAGTTAAGTGAGATATGAACCGGGCGATATAGTTCAATCTCCCTAAAAATCCACGCACTTCTTTTTCTGTTTTAGGCGTCGGCATTTCTTGTATTGCTTTTATTTTTGCAGGATCAACCTCTATTCCTTTTTCGCTCACGATAAACCCCAGTAGTTTACCCGATCTCACCCCGAAGGTGCACTTGTTAGGGTTCAGTCTCAACCTGAACTTCCTAAGTCTCTTGAACAATTTCAGCAGATTAACCAAATGCTCCTCTTCCGTCTGGGATTTGGAAATCATATCATCAACATAAACCTCGATCTCTTTATGCATCATGTCATGAAAGAGAGTCGTCATGGCACGTTGATATGTTTCCCCAGCATTCTTCAATCCGAAGGGCATCACTTTGTAGCAAAATGTTCCCCAGGGAGTAATGAAGGTAGTCTTCTCCATGTCCTCTGGAGCCATTTTGATCTGATTATAGCCTGAGAAGCCATCCATGAAGGAGAATACAGAGAATTGAGCAGTGTTATCAACTAGCACATCGATGTGAGGAAGTGGAAAGTCATCTTTCGGGCTCGCCCTATTCAAATCACGGTAGTCTATGCACATTCACACTTTACCGTCTTTCTTCGGCACTGGCACAATATTAGCGACCCATGGGGGATATTTTGTAACAGCTAGGAAACCAGCATCCCACTGTTTTTGAACTTCCTCCTTGATCTTCACCGCCATGTCCGGTTTAGTTCTTCGGAGTTTCTGCTTAATAGGCGGACATTCCTCTCGCAGTGGCAGCCGGTGAACAACCATATCCGTATCCATCCCAGGCATATCCTCGTACGACAAAGCAAATATATCATTGTACTCTTTGAGCATCTCAACCAACCTTTGCTTGATGTCGCTCTGCAGCACAACCCATATATGGATGTTTCTCACAACCTCTTCCGACCCCAAATTGATAATCTCGATGACTTCCTCATGAGGCATAATGATTCTTTCTTCTTGTTTCAATAACCAGGTCAACTCTTCTGGTACGTCGCCATCTTCCACAATCTCTTCCTCAGCCTGAAATACCGGGTGCTCGAAGTCGAAGCGAGTCATAGGCGGTTCATAGATGTCATCTGAAATAGTAATCCTGCAAAGGAAATGGTTAAATGCTTCAAAACGCATACAAAGCAGGTAACCACGTTGCCATTTTATTATAAAAATAAAAACAGGAAAAACAGAGATCACAACATTTGTATATGAAAAACGCCTTTATTTCATGATTAAACAATGTAATGTACATAACAAAATGGCCCTAAGCAAAATCACTATGCCCCGGGTAGGACACGGGATTATTCAACAATTAAGAAAACAAATCATTACTATTTAGTTGTCACGGGAACAGTCTCCCGGATAGACCAATTGCAGAGACTTTGTCCTGGCACGCTTGGCTTGATCCACGCGTCCATATCACAGTCGCTATCTCCTTCCTCAGAATCGGAAACAACATTGATAGTCTCGAAGCTCACCCTGCTTGGTGTAATGGTTATCGGCCCTCTGAACTTGGGCGCTCCTGAAGAGGATGCTGATGACGAAGGATGATATCCAAGCCCGAACCGGTCATTCTTCACGGGAATCTCCAACACCTGACCCCAGCCCTTGGCTTTGCCTGCCTGCACTAGAGCCTGAGCCTCTTTGTATGACGACACTGCCATATCTGCTACTTTGCTGGAACCTGAAGCTTTGTCTTTAATTCGTAACCCCTCGAAGGCTTGACACGGTGTTTCATGTATTTCGCTGTCGACCTCGACATATTTGAACGAAGACAAATGGCTAACCAGAATATCTTCCTCTCCACAAACCGTGACGACACTATCCCCAACCATATACTTCAGCTTTTGGTGTAACGTGGATGTGACTGCCCCGGTAGCATGAATCCATGGGCGCCCAAGAAGACAACTATACGCTGGCTAGATGTCCATTATATAGAATTCAGTTTCAAATATTTCAGGCCCCACCTGCAACGGTAATGTTATTGATCCGAAAACCGACCTCCTCGTTCCATCGAACGCTCTTACCACTAAGTCACTGGGCGTGCAGATAATCCCCCTGATATCCAACTTCATCATGGCTTTCTTCGGTAGCACATTCAGGGAGGATCCAGTGTCTACTAAGACATGGGACATGATTGTGCCCCAGCATTCTACTGACACATGCAATGCCATATTATGCTCTCGCCCTCTCGGAGTCAAATCAAAATCTGTGAAGCCCAAACTGTGCCCCGCATTAACATGCGTCATCACCCCTTCTAACTGGTTAACAGAAACTTCCTGAGGAACGAACGACGTGTCTATAATTTTTAGCAGAGCGTTCCGATGGGCCTCGGAACATAACAACAAGGATATGATGGAAAATTTTGACGGCGTTTGCTGGAGGTGCTCAACGATTTTGTAATCACTTTTACGAATGAGCCTCATAAAATCCTCCACATCCTTAAGCGACGTTTCCTTTTCATTCGATTGAGAAGGACCACTCTCATTTACCTTGGCTTTACCCTTGGCTAATCTTTCCGCCTCTACCTCGGGTGACGTGAAGATTCTTCCACTTCTGGTCATATCCCATGTTCCGACAACATTATCTACAACCCCAGCTGGCTGTCCATTGACTTCAATTTTCTTACCATCGCAATATACCTCCAACCTGTAAGTCCACGGCACTGCTTTAGTACTCTCAAAAGGGACTGGTCCTGCTTTAGTAATTGTGATCGTCGGCCGCCTGGCGGGCGCCGTTATCATTATTGTTTTCCTCGGAATCGTCACCGTTGCAACATCGTTCTGCTCATCACACAATGCCTCTACCGGTTCTTCAACCACGGTTCTATCAAATTGCAAGGTACCTTCATCCATCATAGCCTGAATACCCTGCTTCAACTCACTACAACCCTCTGGCTGTATCCAACAATCCAAGCAAAATTCATCACACCCTGGGAATACACCCCCTTTTAGCAACCTGCTTTTAATTTCACCCAACGGTGTCTTCAGCTCATTGACATCCGTCACTAGATTCAGATTCTCCTCGGTCAAGATGGCGTTTGCCCCATGATTGGGCATAGGCTGTTATACTATATTTGGACCCACTTGTCCAAAAATAATAGCTTTGCTATCCAATAAATCCTGAACTTTGTGTTTAAATGCCTGACAAGCTTCTATATCATGCCCGGGTGCCCCGGAATGAAATTTGCAATGCTTGTTGGCGTCATATCCATAAGGAAGTACTGCCCCAGTAGGCGGTGCTAAAGTCCTTTTTTCAACCAAGTTTAGCCCTAGCAGGGTCTGGAGGAGTTCTGCATACGTGGAAGGAGGTGTGTCGAACACTCTTCGCTCTTGCGTTCTGTACCCTTCTCTGGCCAGAATTCTGTCCTTGCTGTTGTTGTGGTTGTTGTTGTTGTTGCTGCCTCTGTTGAGGAAGCGGGATAGTAACACTAGCTATCTGTTGCGGCTGAACATACTGATTTCTTCCTCTGCCCCTGCCCCTGCCATCAAACACGGCACTAGTATCGCCCTGTCGTCTACCGCCAAATGCTTTCCTGGCACCTCCTGTCGAAGTAGACTCACCTGCTTGGAACCTTCCAACTTTAATCCCGTTTTCAATCATCTCCCCCATAAGAATCAAATCTGAGAAACTGCTCAATGACACACTAAACAATTTTTCATAGAACACCCCCGTAAATGTCCCAATGAACATATCATTCATCTCCCTTTCAATTAAAGGAGGATGCACCCTCGCTTCCATATCGCGCCATCTTTGCGCGTACTCTTTAAAGCTTTCACCGTTCTTCTGTGACAAACCCTGCAATTGGACCCGGTTTGGCACCAGATCGCTGTTATATTTGTAGTGGGTTACGAAAGCATCAACCAATTGCTTCCAGGTTTTGATCTGCGTGGCCTCCAGCCCCATATACCATTCAAGTGAAGGTCCTGATAAGCTGTCCTGAAAGAAGTGCATGAGCATCCTTTCATCGTCTGAATACGCGGACATCCTTCTGTAGTAAGAGCGGACATGGACTTTAGGGCAGGTGTCCCCTTTGTACTTGTCAAACGTGGGAGCCTTGAATTTCAACGGCACCTTCAGCCCTGGTACCAATCCCATTGTAGTCATATCCAAACCGGTGGAGTTCTGATTCACTACCCCCTTCATCTGTTCTTCAAGCATCTTGATCCTCTGCACAGGATCATAAGGTCCTTCAAATCCCACACCTCTTCCAGAAAAGGCGTCCTCCTGGCAGTCTTCGCCCCAATTCACATTTCCATTTCCACATCCGCTGTAACCAGTGTTGCGACCAACCCCTTGCTGATTGATCATGGGACCTCGTCCCCCGTTACCGAAACCCTGGTTGACCTTAACAGGTCCAAACCCAGTGTTGACAGGAATCACCCCAGCACCATTCATATTACCAAATCCACCATACCCTTGGTTAGCGTTACCAAGACCGTCATAACCGAAACCCTGAGTGTTGAAGCCGAATTTCCCATCCTGATTGACGTAATTAAATCCTTGATCGTTGTAGCCGAAACCATTGTTGCCAAAACCATTACCGCCATTGTTGTTACCACCGCCTTGGTTGGCGTCCCCAAATCCAACATTGTTAACGACAGTCTCATTTCCATTCCCTGCGTTGCCGTTGCCAGCGCCAACGTCATTGTTCACAACCACAACAGGTGGGGTCACTACAGGTGGAACCACAGGCGTAGGGGGCCCATCCTCCGGAATAGTTTCAACGTGCGCAGAGTTGTGGTCATTGTTGCCATTCCCATTAGCCCGCGTCAGCAGCAGCTGTACCAAAATCTGGAGGCTCTCCTGGCCCTTAGCAATGTTCTCCATTGCTTGCATGAACAGATTCAACTTCTCGCGAATTTCATGCATCTCCACTTGGACTTGATCCATGACTCTCTTGCAGTTGTTTCGGGTTGAGTAGCGGTGAACTCTTTGTTCGTCAATCCTGAAAAACCTGAAGATGCAGGAAATAAGATACAGATTCAAGAATACTGATCATGCAATATGAATGCAGATGCAATTATGTAAATATGCTACAGGTTACATCCCCCCCTGATTCTAGTTTCGGAGAGAAGGCCATGGAGTCCCTATTACGCAAGCAAGAAATCAGAAAAACCCTCATATATAAGTAAATGCCAAAAGGCTGAGTACAAGAGTACAACTGAATACAACTGAAGAGACCTCGGCCAACAAGCCTGGCGATGGTCAAAATACAAGTACAGATAACAAAAGCAAGGCAAAGATAAATCAGGCCAAATGGCGTGCTATGACGTCTTCCAATATCATCAGCGTCTCCGAATGCCCTAGTCGGGAGATCAGCTCCTGTATCAGTAAGGCATGCCGCTCGGTAGTGGATCTCAGCTTTTTGGCGTCGTCCTGGTAGGTTCCTTCACTCGAACTTTCGTCAAGTCTATACCTCTTGGAACCGGCCTTCACTTCATAACTTCTCGGCTTCTCGTCAAGGTCACTTATTCTAAGCTCAACAGCGCTCCTAAGTGATGTCTCTTCGGCAATCTTTGCGTCTTGGGCTCTAATCTGTGCCTCTAGCGTGGCAATCTGCATCTTCAGTTCGTCTTCACGCTCCTTCCGCTTAGTAAGCGTGGCATTCCACAAGGCTTCCCACTTGCTGATACGGGCATAAGCTTTGCTTAAAAGTTCCTTCTTAGAAGTAAGCACCTTGCTAACACCGTTCAAGGCTATTCCCACTTTTTCTTTCTTGTTGGTCTCTTCCGTCAGCTCTGTTCCCAACCTGTTAATCAATTCAGTCTGTTCCTTCACAGTGAAGGTGGCTTCATTCTTCTCACGACGTAACTGGAAGATCTCCTTCTCTAACTCATCATTGGCTTTCTTCAACAATTTGTTATACTTCTCACTCTCTTCCGAAGTAGGTACCTCGATCATTGGAAGATACAGGGGTTCCGCAGCAGGATAAGGCATCAAGGAAGTACTAGCTCTCTCGCGGATCCAAGCCAAATAAGGATCATAAGCTCTGTTGTTGCTCTTACCGAGCACAACTTTCCCTCTCTTATGGACATTAGCCCATGCATGTCTAAATCTGATCAAAACAGCCGTGTCTAATAAGCCTGTGAGATACAGAGATTCCTGTATCTCCTTCTCAATAGGAGCGTCTCTCAAAGCATAACCAAACTGTCTTACTAGCAATGAAGGATTATAGTTAATACAACCTTTCCGTCCAATCAAGGGGACATTCGGAAAGCCACTGCAACTATATATAATATCAATGCCCAGCATGCTCCGATCAAACCAAATGACGTTCTCAGCAGACAGCCCCATCAACCGGGAAGACCAATCCGAGGTATCGACAGCATCGACAAAAGGCCCTGTCTTCGGAAGATGCCCCTGGAACCACCTGTACAAGAGAGGAAGACAGTAGGAAACATTCTTGCCACGACGTTTCTCATTCTTGTAGTGAATAGAATGATAAACATCGCCCAAGAGGGTAGGAACTGGATTCTTCGAGGCAAGAATCAGGAAGGCATCTGAGTCGACAAAATCCGGCATATTAGGAAACAAGACAATCCCGTAGATGCAGACAGCTAGAATAGCACCGAAAGCAACCCAACATCCACTCTTCGCGCACTGTGTGGCCTTCTCAACCAGGACAGACAGGTGAAAACCATAAGCTCCGTTTAGCTTGACCAAGCCTCCGGGGAACTCAGAAGCGTCCAAACTGACAATCTCAGCAAGTGTAGCTAACTCAGGCTCATCATCAACATGTATAAAGGGCATCTGGTCTAACACAGGAACTCCCATCATCGCAGAATACTCCTCCAAAGTGGGTGCCAGAATATAGTCAGTAAATAAGAAACATCTCAGATGCGGCTCATAAAACTGTATCAAAGTATACACCCCAGTCGTCTCAAATGCTGAAGGTCTGTACAACAAGCTAAGCAATCTCCCATAAGAAACCCTGAACTCAGCCCTTACTCTCTCGTCTGCTAGAGCAACTAAACTCAGCAAGGAACTGATATCTGGTGAATGCAACCGATAAGCAACTGTCCTCTTCAGGGACTCCATGTCTGT
The DNA here is from genome assembly GCA_963859935.3 of Lathyrus sativus. Classification (NCBI taxonomy): domain Eukaryota; kingdom Viridiplantae; phylum Streptophyta; class Magnoliopsida; order Fabales; family Fabaceae; genus Lathyrus; species Lathyrus sativus. The sequence continues at coordinate 263,091,277 of OZ012740.1, forward strand.
TTAGAAGATATACTAGAATCAGAGGGGAATGATCACACCTGCAACATAAATACATGTTAATGAAATGCGGTCATGAAAATTCACATGCATATGCAAACAAGGGACCAAGTGCAATGCTGATGAACTGTGCTGCTTTGCACTGAAGCCTGAGAACCATCAAATCTTCATCTCAAACCAACCACTCAAAAGAACCCTGCAACCACATCTCACTGACAGAGATAAACCAGGTATTCGGAGGTCAAAGGTTTCCTGCAAACAAGCCCACCTACCCCTCACAGGTGTGTACATAACTCGCAGACGAGGTACGGCATCCTATGCGGGTTCAATGTCACAGACTTTCAAGAGCGATGATACGATACCCAGGAGGTGTGGCATCATCATCCCTTGAAGCAGCCTCACTTAGTTGAATCCCAATTGATAGGTCCCCAGAGTCGACAATCCTCGGGTCAGACAACTTGTCGAGCCCTAAGGGCCAGGCAAGAAGCATCAAAGAGAATCTCGTCCGAGCGTAAATTTCGCGGCTAGCTGGTGCGAGCTAAGCAAGCAGGCTAACCACTACTCTCTACTTCTAAGTCTATGTGTAACCTCAAACCCAGGTCCGGCTTATCTCTCAACAGATTACCCCCTTCCCACAGCAGCAATAACAATATAAAGCTGATAATAAAATGCGGAAAGTAAAGACAGAAAAGTAAATCTATACAACACCCACGACGGGAAAACAAGCGCTAGGATTGACTCGCATAGGGGATATTCCAATCCCCAGCAGAGTCGCCAGCTGTCGCTACTGCGAAAATCGGCGCCGGCTAAACAGAAGAGTCGCCACCGTGCGTTATTTATCCCAAAGGAGGGAAAGGAAACACTCAGAGTAAACCTAACGCAAAGACGGGAAAGGAATGGTCATCGCAACCAAATCCTGGATTCGGGGGTCGGTTACGCAAGGGGAAGGTATTAGCACCCCTCACGTCTGTCGTACTCGACGGGATCCACGCTTGTTTTCTAGTACGGATTATTATTCTATCTACACTAAGGGTCAAGGGTTAAAAGAAAAGAAAATGACTCGGAAAAGTATCGCACTTTATGCCTACGTATTCCCGTCTGGAACGAGAAATCAGAGTCAACGTAGTTCGCCTACCTACAGGAAAGGAGGGGAAGGTTGCTCGCTAGGATACAACATCCTATGCCTACGTACTTTCATACAGCATGAAAGATCAGAGCAAACGTAGTTCGGGCCACGGAAGACACAAGCTTGTCTGACAGTTTTTTATGACCTTCAAAAAGGGTTTTTCTTGATTAAGAGTCCAAGCGGACAAAAATGACACTTTGATGTTTGTTTTGAATCTTTTATGCAAGAACTGTTTTTTTATAGTGTTTGAAATCTCTGACGCACTAGAGACTATGATTTGAGAGTGACTACGTCGTATGTCACCCCAGGGGTAACACACTAAGCAATCAGATTACTGAAGAGCGACCCTCCAGCAATCCTCTCTCAAATAGCTTAAGGCTCATAGCGTACGACATCGATTATCTTTATTACTGTGTTTTTAATTGTTCTGAGATAGAAGAGAAAGAAGCTCTAAAACCTAAGGTTTGAAATGGGAATCAAAACTACCCTAATGTTGTCATGCATGTGTTAAAGCCTAACGTCTGTCATAATTCCCTCCTGCACAGAGGAAATCAGAGGTCCTAGGGGATAAACAGCAAAAGAAATAGCATATATACAGTAAACAGTAAAATGCATGAGATGTAGCAATACAAGCGAGGCAAGGGAGTCCCACTCAACCTCGAACCTGGGAAAACAATAGGCAAAGTGAAACAACTTCACTTCAAACCTAAGGGGAAAGCTGAACAAGCCAACAAACAAGATAGAAAAAGAAATAAAACCCAACACTAGCTCTGACAGCAACACCAGCTCCTACAGTAAGCAGTTCACACAGCACCAGCTCTGACAGCTACAGTTGATTAACGGCAAACAGTTAACAGTAAAACCTTCCAGTAAGACCCCATCTTCACTCTCCAATGATATTCAAGCTTTAGATAAGCTCTTATATCCAATAATCTCCATCTTTAGCAAGCACTGAACCCCAATAAGTAGACAGCTTCAATCAGCAGCAAAACCCTAATCTTCAACAGATATCCAATAATCTCCATCTTCACCAACCTTCAATGAACTTCATATCTCCAAGGCAAGCACTCATAGGAGGGAACCACTAATAGATGAACTTGGAATGTTAAGAGGCTTAATGATAACCCAGGGAAATCACTAAGATCTTATCATAGCAAGTGAAATATATCCTCAAGGTTCTACCCAACCAAAGCCTGCTCTACATCCCTCCTAAGGAGAGATGGAACTTCTTTGGGGGACCTTGTGTCATAGGATGGAATAGAGGCACAAGAACCTCTCTATGTTTGACAGAAGAAATCAGTCTACTCTAAAGCTCTCCCTATATCTCATATCTCCTAAGTCTTCAAAAGCAATCTTCAAGGATGAGAATCTCATGCTCCAAGCTCCATCCTTTGTCCCCAATCATCTCCAAGTCTTCATTAGCTCCAAACAACCAAGCCACAAGCCCAACACCCAGTGGAAATGCCCAAAACCCAACAAACAAAACAATATCCCAAGGGGAAAACACACCAATAACAACCAATTTGCAAAAATTAAATAAAATGGAAATGCTCATCATAAAATCCTAGATTAATTTCTAAGGGACCCTAACTATGTACCCTATACCCCACATAAACCCCAAGACCTAAATCAAACCTTAAGTCTCTAAACTATGCCCTAAACTACACCTAAGTGTTGTAAAACCCTAATCCTAGCACCCTAAAGTTCATTATTCAAAACTAACCTAAATTTCATCATAAAAATATGAGAAAAATTTCTAAGGGAGCATGTATCTCTAATCTAATCAGTCCAACAAGAATCAACTCAAAAACCTTCACTAATTGATCACAAGAAAATCCACAAAATCATGTATCAAATGTACAAAATTAAAGAACTTAATAAAATGGAGAAAATCAAATTAAATTGAAAAATGGGTGAAAATGAGATTTATTAATTTCATAAAATCACAAATAAATCCAAGATCATGGAGGTATTTTTAAAATATTTTTCTGATCAATATTGGATTTATTATGATTTTTAGAAATTAAATGGGATAAAAATAAAACTAAAATGAATTTAAAAAGAAAAAAGAAAAGAAAAAACTGAAAATAAATGAGAGCCAACGGATCCATGGACTGTTAAGCGCATCTGAGAGCTGGGACACGTCCACGTGGGGATCCAGTCACCAGCTGACTGGATAAATGAAACGCTGCGTTTCAAAAGCTTGGAGGCAATTCTCAATTTGAATCGTGGCCCTTGGATCAGCATACAAAGTCTCCTCTCAGACCAATCCAATGGTTTCTCCTTCATCTTCTCCAATAAACTCAGGTGGCCTGAAACTATTCTCAGGTGGTGGTCTACGGTGGAAAACACCGTCTTCTCCGGCGAGACAATTTCAAAACCTCACCAAACTTTGCAACCAAATACCCTATCTCACCTAATTTTTCACCCTGATCATGAATACGACCTCCAAAATCTTTGATTCGCCCTCCAAAGCCAAACCCGATCAAAGTTGCAGAAAACTTACCAAGTCTTGATGGTCACCATTCTCAAAATTAAATATACTAACATGAACTACATGTTACACTGATCAATTACCATCATATAAACACCATTCATTCCCCAAGAATCACAAGAACCAAGCTCAAATAGAAATTGGTCATCTATCTTAATTGTCACCAATCCACTCCAAACCAATCCAGAAACGTCCTAACCATCATTTATAATGAATCTAACCATTTAAAACCTAGCAATTCTACATGAATCAAGCCATGGAATGAAATTTACATACCTACAAATCTTGGATGAACAGAGTGGTAAAACCTCCAAATCAAGCTCCAAGATCTTCCAGACACGTTCTATGATCAATTACCAAGCGTCTGTATGCAATGAATTGGACTGAATCTTCTTGAATCACCAAACTCGATTCTGACTTGCAAGGGATGAATTCAAAATGCAATCTCACGATTCTTCCATGATCTTGGCTAGAAATCTATATGGAATCACTCACCAACACCAGAGGAAGCTATTGAACACAAAAGAATGGATTGAAATGGATCAAATGGTTGTAACCGATTCTGTTATGCAAACTGAGAACTCAATGTTCAACCTCTCCAATTTCCCTCAATCTGCACCAACTCTAGCTTTGAACCAGTTCTAAATCTTATATAGAACATGAATGAAAGCTCTAGAAACTTCTGGAAAGCTCTAATGAGAAGTTCAACATCTCTTGCATTTGAAAATGTCATGAGAAATTCACATATGGCAGCTGAGTTTTAAGCCTGCCTTTGCACCCCATTCTGACCCAAATTCTCTCCTAATGACAAATTGAATGTGTTAGGATTCATTAGAGCCTTGGTTACGCCTTGAAGAATGGTTTTGCCTTTGTTACTTATGATGTAAGTAACCCCTTTACAAAGGAAGTCCTTGAATTATCCCTCAACTCAAAAATTTGGCAATGTCAATGTTTTCAAAATATGTTTTCCAATCAATTTGGTATGTCATATGGCTAGGTTTGGACCCATAAATCAAAAATCCCAATTTTCATCCTTGATTCATTTAAAATTTACCCTTATTTTAGGCCATTTTTGTGATTTTGTGAAGCAAGCCATTCCAAGCTCTCATGACCTCTTACCTAGCCCAAAAACATCATTTTGAACACATCTCATGTTGAACATTTTTCCATTTGAGGAGTGGAAAATGGAGATTTTGACCTATGTTGGAAAATGACCTATAATTCAACTTTCCCAAAATACCCCTGGATTGTCAAGACCATAACTTGAGTTCCACAAATCTTCTTGAGGACCTATGGTACTCAAATTAAATCTAAGATCAAGCCCTACAATTCTTATGTTGGCCAAGAATCCATTTGAAAACTCCTTCATGGGCAAAAGTTGCTTGGAAGTCAAGTGACTTTCACAGATAAATTTCAGTGTCCTCTGGGGACCCATAACTTGCAAGAACCATAACATGAGTTCTACAAATCTTCTTGAATACTTCTAGTACTAAAATTAAATCTATTGAGAAGCTCTACAAGTTTCGTGTTGACCAAGAATCCATTTGAAACTTGCATTTTGACTTATCTGGCTTTGAAATTAGGCCTAAATTAGGGGATTTTACACTGAAACCCTAATTTGGCAACTCCTCCTACTCTTGATTCTCTTTGATTTATCCTTGGCACAACACCGCACTTGTATCAACATATCAATTCATGAATCCCACATCCTTCAATTAAGCCTTGATGCTCTTCAATCACTCAGTTGACCTAGGGTTGACCCAGATGAAACCCTAGTTGACTGCACTTCAACTGTGGCTCTTGTACTTGAATCAATGAATTGTCTTATCTCAATATGACCGTCTAGAAATTTCATAAGCTTTGTACACATTCCATACCCTAAATTCATAGCTCATTGATGACCCTCAATACACCTCAAATTAGGAGAGAAATCCACTGGTTGACCCTCAAACTTCTCAAAGCTTCAAACATTTCTTGATGACTTGGATGGTCTTAAGCTTGAATAAAAACCCTTGATGTGCTTATTTAGATGAGGATGGCACTTGATCCCTTGTTATATGACTTGCTATGTTATGCTATGCAAATGATTAGATTATGTACATGATTTATTATGCAAATGATAATGCAATTGAAACATAAACCAGGTGAAATAGGTTGAGCAAATTTTAGGGTCCAAAAAAGTGTAATCTCACTTTGAGGTGGACATGAAACTTGTAGAGCTTGTTCTTAGCTTTCCAAAAAGTACTAGAAGTCCTCCATTGGATTTATAGAACTCTAGTTGTGAAGCTGACAAGTTACAAGTCCTCAGATGAATGTGATTTCAGTAAACAAAAGTCAACCAACTTCCAAGACATTTCTGACCTAGAAATATGTTTCTCCTCAACTTCAAGTGAACATGAAAGTTGTTCCTTATGGTCTTAGCTTTCCAAAAAGTCCTAGAAGTCCTTCATCTGGTTTGTAGAGCTCGAGTTATGAGGCTTGCAAGGCAGGGGTATTTTGGGAAAGTAAGATTATAGGCCATTTTCATTATAGGTCCATTTCACCACTTTGCACACTTCAAATGAAAAACTTTCCAACATCAAACTTGCTCCAAATGGGTTCATTTGCATTGTCAAACATCAAGGTATCAAATATTTGGCTTGGATTGAAAAATGCCTAAAGAAATTTCCATGAAAAAGGCTTTAAAAGGTGAAATTCACAATTAATTCATTTGGAAACATTTTGGATCAACTTTGTGCATTTTTTGAGCACCAATAACATTTCAAACACAATGCCACTTTTTGATTTGGAATTTGAATGCATCTTGGTGGCCATTTTAAAGATTTCTTCAAGAATAAGTAACATATCAAAAATACACCACAAAGCCAAACCAAGGAGCAATTCTCTCCTTTTTTATCAACATTGACATTGTACAAGTGAGCCATGCCTCTTTACAGCCTGGAAAAGTGCAAATTTGTGTACCTTTGAAGTGGAAAAAGTGTGAAAATTTTCAAAATTGTTTTGGGCTTAGGAAGCTTTCATTGGGCTTTCTTTTGATCAGAATCCAACATACATAAACTCCAAAACATTTCCAAAGCTTCATAACTCAGATTTGGAGAGAAATTGAGCAAGAACACTTGAAAAAAAGTGAGCAAAAAGTGAATTTCATTTTTTCTTTTTTCTTGAGTTTCAAACACTTTTAAGTATCCAAACACATTCCTTGAGTGATTTAAAAACTTTCTGGGCAATTTATTTCAAGCTTTGGTTGCACATTGAACCATTATTGAAGCTTTTTTGAGGTTACTAACTTTTCAAAATATCTCATGGTTTAAGCTTCTATTTCATGCCATTTTTGCATATTATTACTCCTTGTACATCATAGATCATTATTGTTATCAATTGGTTTCAATTTGTGAACTTTTTTTATTTTGCTCATTTCCTTGTTGCTTTCGTTTCTCTTTATTTAAGCATTTTTTTGACAAACTAATGGCATATTATTGATCCTCATGATGAGTAGATCGATTTGCATATAAAGTTTGTCGAAAATGGTTGAGTTTTCGCGAAGCCACTTGTTGTTGTTCATGACCTGCGGCGGCCGGAATGGCGAAGAAGATGACCGGAAAAACCAGTCCGGCCGACCGCCTCCCCCCCTTTTTTATTTCATTTTTCTGTTTTCATTTGGTTGGGCTTAAGTTGTTGGCTTTTCGCACCCCCGTTTTGGCCCACTCACATTTTTTGCCTTGATTTCCATGCTATTTACACCAAGTTCTTTGTCATTTATTTTCAGCTTTTTTATTTAAGTTATTGGGCTTAGGGACGTGTGTTGTTCGCACCCCCTTGATGGGCCCAGTTCCCTTTTGAACTAACTTCATTGCTATCTACACCAATAGTTTACCATTTGTTTTTTATTTTCGTTTTAAATTCTGTTTTGAGTGTTGTTTCAATTTGATTAAAATAAAATAGTTCCAATATCCTAAAAATTCACCAAAAGTATTTTTCATAAACTTTGAGATGTCTAGTTTTTTCTGGATATTTTTATTTTATTTTTTTTATTTTATTTTCGATTTTAAAATGAATTAAATATTGGAGCTGTCTTATTTGACCTAGTTTTTGACATACTTTGTTCTTAAATTTATTTCTCTCATGTCCCTTTGATCCAATGAATAAGATTCAATCCTCATATCAATGATGAGTTGAGGAATTTTTGAGGACCATTTGCCCCTGACTTGTTGACTTTTGAGTTGACTTTTGATGCATTTCACTTGACCCTAAACAATCCTCCTTCATAATGGGACACCCTTGTGAATCAATTTCTATGGTGATGTTGTGAAGTGACCTTGATTGAGATCTTTTGGCCTCTGATTTCCAACATGTTTATGAGCTTCTAGAATTTTATTTATTAATTTTTGAATCATTTTCCTATTTTTAGAGTAGCTTGCAAGTCAAGTTACCCAAAGGGAGGTTCACACATACATCTTGACCTAGTTTGACTTGGATATGAAAATTTTGGATCCTTTGAGCTCTCAATGCCTATTGTTTCATGTTGCTAACATGTTAAGGATGATGCTCGCTCATTTTTAGGTCATTACATTGTGTTTAGCTTGTTCTTTTGTGGATTTACTTTTGAGTTGCCAATTAGGGTTTCATATTGAAACATGCTTGCATTCCTTTGAGAACTTGCTTGCATTTCCTTGTGGTTTACTTGCCCTTTTCTTTTGAGAACTTGTATTTCATGTCCCTTACTGTCCAATGACACAGGAGTGTCATTTAAGGTGGTTTGGTCTCTCCTTTGGAGGTACTTGAAGCCTACCTAAAGTGATGGAATCCTTGAGGACATTTCTTGGTTTTCTCTTTGCACTTCCTTGTGATTCATTTGCTTTTGTTTTTGATACATTTTAATTCATGTCCCTTGCTGTCCAATGACATAGGAGTGTCATATAAGGTGGTTTGGTTCCTCCTTTGGAGGAACTTGAAGCATACCTAGAATGATTGAACTCTTGAGGACGATTCTTGGTGTTTTCTTTATGTTTCTTTGTTTTGGTTAGTGATGCTCATGGTTGAGTGAATTTTATGAGGTCCTTGCTGCCCTCATATTAGCCTCCCATTCTCACTTTGTATTAAGACTTATTTACCTTTCATTTGTGCTTGATTTTGTGCCTTACGGTTGATGTTGTTTGGTTTAGGCCATTTCATCCCATTTTAGCGCACTTGTTTGTTTTCATTGGTGCATTTCCTTATCCATTCTTTTCTTGCATATATCATATTGTTGTTTGAGGTTGAGATGAGCATGTGGAGGCTACTTCCCCACACTAATTTCCTCCCTCATTCCATGTTTGCATTCTTACAATGTTTATGTTGTTTTTGTTTCCTCTTTTGTCTCTTTTCCCTTAAGACCTCTAATCTCTCTTGTTCAAGAGAGGTTATGATAGACATTATGATCTTAACCATGTATGATAACATTAGGATAGTTTCATCCCTTTTATCCCAACTTTAGGAGCATTGTGCATGACAACTTTAGGGTCCAGTTTCCCCTTAGTTTGTGTCTTTCTCTTCTCATCTCCTAAACAATCCAAAACACCTAATAAAGGTTAATGAGTATTGTACGTTACGAGCCTTAAGCTATTTGGGAATTGGTTGTTGAAGGGTCTCCCTTCAATGACTTGAGTGTTTAGTGTAGCACCTTTTGGGTGATATGTGACGCATTCACTCCTAAGTCATAGTCTCTAGTGCAATACGAATTGCAAACCAATTCAAAAACACTTCTTCTCCAAAAAAAACACAAAAACAATCATTCAAACTCTTTTTTGCCTTTTGGGGCCTTTAACCTTTGAGAAATCATTTGCATAACAAGAGTGTTGTTAACCCTTAGTTCTACCACAAACGGTAATGCGTAAGTCTCCCATGGTCGAGCTGCATACATCAAACTGCTAGAACTGATTGTTAACCCTACTCGTTTAAAACTGTTGAACAAACCTGTGTTCCCCGTTACCCCGAACTACGTTCGCTCTGATCTCTCATACCTGTTGAGAGTACGTAGGTATAAGACGCGATGTCTTGGCGAGCAACCTCCCACCTTTTACCCGTAGTTAGGCGAACTATGTTGACTCTGACTTCTCATTTCAGATGAGATACGTAGGCACGAAGCGTCGTTGCTTTGCCGAGTCACTTCTTTTCTTTTTGTCCTTAAGCCTGTGGTTAGATACTTTAAACAACCTTTTAGATAGACAACAAGCGTGGATCCCGTTGAGTATGACGGACGTGAGGGGTGCTAACACCTTCCCCTTGCGTAACCGACTCCCGAACCCGAGATTTGGTTGCGATGACTGGTCTTATCCCTATTTTCGTTAGGTTTTCTATGAGCGTTTCCTTTCCTTCTCTTGGGATAAATAACGCACGGCGGCGACTCTTCTATCACAATCGGCCTTCGTTTTTCGCAGTAGCGACAGTTTGGTACCTTAAAATGGAAGGAATCCACATCATGTCCAAAAATCAAGTTTTCAACCTTATCATGGCTCAAATGATCACATAGTCCACCAAATGCCATTAATTTTGAGTTCAAAATGATGTTAAGGCAATTTGACACAAGTTTCATGTTGGTTGAAAATGGATTTGAGGCCTTGAAGTGCATGGAAATGGTCATTGAAATGATAGACCTAAAGTGAGGTTTCCAAAAATACCCTTGCCTTGTGAAGACCATAACTTGAGCTCCACATATGAGAATGATGAGTTCTAGAACTTTTTAGAAAGCAAAGACAATGAGGAACAACTCTCATGTTTGAGGAAAAGTGAGGAAGAGCTTGGTTCCTTATGAAAAATGTCTTTGAAGTGAGTTGACTTTAAGTGCCTCAAAAATATCTTCATCGGATGACACCAACTTATTGATACCATAACTTAAGATGTACAAACCAAATGTATGAGTTAAATTACTCCAACGAAATCTTGAAAGATGATGAACAAGTCTCATGTTTGTGAGAAAATGAGACAAGACTTGTATCATGGTGAAACCTGTCCTTGAAGTTAGAGAATAAAAGAGGGGATTTTACACTGAAATCAACTAAAACCCTAATTTAGTAACTCTTTGAACTCTTGAGTCTTCTTGATTTGATCTCAACATGACATCCTAGATGACCTCCCATGGCTTTCATGACCTAGAACATAGTCTTGAACCCTCTCAAGTCCACAATTGACTTTGGGTTGACCAGATGAAACCCTAATTCCATCTCCACTGACTGAAGTTCTTGTAAATGACTTGAGTGATCAAATAAACTCCATAAAGAACCCTCAAGATGCACAATGAGCTTTTGAATCATGTATTACCCAAATGGATGACCTCATGAACCTCTGATGAGCCTCAAGATAGGAGGTGACACCCATACACAAACTTCTCCTCTCAAGGAGCTTTGATACCCAATCTAATGATGAAGAACCCATGTTGACAAGAACAAATACCCTTTCTTGAGCTTGAACAAGAAATATTCTCTCTTGAATGACAAATACAACCTCTTGATCCCCTGTCTAGAACCAATGCTATGCAAATGCAAATGCTAAATGATATGAAACATAAGCCAAGTTAGAAAGAAAAGGTTGGTCAAATTTTTGAGTGCAACACTTGTGAAAGAGTTTGAATATGCTTAAGATGTCTTAAAGCATTTGTTAAGAAAAGATTTTGAAAAGATCAATGACCTAAGGTCAAGGTTTTTTATGAAAGTGATTTTGAGTTTGTAAAAAGAGGAGACCCTAATTGAATGTCTAAGTTGAGGGGTAATTCCAACGGAGACTTCCTAAGGGATAATAAGTTCTAGGATTACAAGAGAGATATATGTACAAGAAGGTAAACATGCATATGCAAAGATGACAAATATGTGAACAATAAAACCATCCCTTGGAATGAATAGCAATGATCGCATAAACATGCATAAATTGATAAACATCATGAACAAAACATTAACATGACTTTAGGCATGGTGAACATAAACAAGACATGACATTATAAGAAACAACTTATGGATAAACATAAGGCAAGAGACATGCTTAACATTGTGGAAGTTTATGAAGGAAATACTTAAAAATAAGATGAACATCACAAAGTAAAAGACAATAGAACAAGGTACACAAGTGTGAACAAGCATCATATTGAGCATGGTGAAAGCAATACTTAATCCTAAAAGGAAATCAACATACACACAAATCAAGGAAGAGATGCAACAACATTTTGAACATAAGATCAATCCTAAACCCTAGGATATACAAGCATACTTAAAAAAACTATCAACATGTTAACAATTTCACACATTTAGTCAAAGTGAGCAACATAGCCACAACATTTAAACATGGTACAGGACATGGTATGACCATACAAAAATTTATGATCCATTAGGCCAAAAAACAAACCAAGAACATCTTTAAAAGTCCTAAAAATCACATAAAAGGAACAAGTTTTCAACCTAATAAAAATGGGAAAAATAAATATTATTTTTGGTATTTTTTCATGCATTCACAAAATACATATGCCAAATAGCAAGTGTGTAAATAATCAACTCAAAAGGATAAAATGAGCATGAGAAATAGTTGGAAGAAAAATGAGGAAAAGAGATAATATGAACAAGTGATAAAAAAAATAAGGGTTGCTGGCCACAAGCGTTGAACTCACACCCTTTCACTCCCTGCCTAAAATCTTACCATTGAGCCATGTGATTCAGTTTGACAAGGTAACGCGCGTGCAAGATAATATATTGAGTTTACTTGAAAAACATACAAAAATAAAATACAAACGGTCTAGGGCGAGAGGGATTCGAACCCCAGTCCTTGAGCTCACAAACATCACACAAACCACACACATGACCAACAAGGCGCAATGCCAATTCAATAGCTTTTATGAAAACTAAATAATAAATATTAAAACAAGTTCAAAAAATGAAATAAAAAAAAAAGGCTCCACCATCATCTTCCTCGTCTGAACCTTCTTCCTCCATTTTTTAAATTTCTGAAAATCATAACTCCTTCATTTCTTAATGTTTTCTCATGATGTAAAAATGAAAGTTGTTTATTTTTCACAAGGATCATGATGGTACAACTTAATTTCATTGATTCTCAACATATTGTAAATAATCATATTGAAACCATAATGAACCCTAAAATGAAAATCTAAAATGAAATTCCATACAACACAAATACAAAGCAATTAACATAGGGCAAATAATCTCTACATCATGGCAAGCAAGTCTGTAACTCAAATTGACGCAAATGGTATAAGAATTACATAGTTGCAAAGGTTCAAGGCTTACCTACTAGAGTAGGTCCACTGCCTCTTCAAATGTATTCTCAGATGATATGTGATGATTCATAAAGCTTCCTTGATCTCTTTAGATGCTTTTAGGATGCTTACTTTGCATTTAAGTATCTTCAAACTCCTTGCACGATCCATCTTGCAAATGTGAAAAGTGAGAATTTGATCTTGATGAAGATGATATTATAGATGCAAAATAACATTTTGGACAGTTTGTATAATGTTTATGGAGAGTGTTTGAAAGATTAAATGGATTGAAACAGGTCAGAATGAGGAGTTATGTTGTTTTGGACAGATAGTCAATTATTAAAGCAAGCGAGAGTTGGCTTTTTAATTTGGATGTTTTCTGATGAAATAAAGGGTTTAGACAAATTTGGTAGATGATTTGTGGTGTGTGAGAGTGGTTTGTTTGAATGTTTTAAGACTATGGTGAAGATTGGAAGGTTTTGTGAAATGTGAAGTTTTGCTACAATGGAGGTTTCTTGTGCAAATCTTGGTGTGTCTATGCAATTTCAGGTGTGTTAAGTTCTGAGGTTTGATCCTCTATTTATATAGGTTTCAAATGGCTCATGTAACTTGAAGCAATTAGGTTTAGTTCCATTAGAACTCAGATTTGGAGTTTTGGTTCACATTTGCACAAGTAACCATACTTGATCATGATGAAAATGTGGAGTGAAATGAGGAAGGTAGCCACACTATTATGAAGTTTAGGGGTTTCTTCTGAGTATTGGAGATTGTTTTTGATCTGAAGAAACAAGTTGGGAGCAATGCGCAAGTTGTTGACAAAAAGCAACCTTTACAAGAATGCATATGAAGCTTTATGCATAAACTTCTATAAATGGCATCAAGCTTTGGACAAAGCATCAATTCGTTGTGTAATGCATCAAAGACTTGTGTAATTCTCTAATCATGTTAAGATTTAGAAGCAAGATGGCCTGAAAAGCAATATCATGTAGCTTAGGCTATGGATTTGATCATGAGGCTTGCCATAAAATGACCTAAAATTCAGCTTGGAAAGGCCAACTTCATCTCTTCAAAACTCCTAGCTCAAGCATGATAAATATGTGATCTTGGACTTTTTGGAAAGCTTGAGACATCCTCTACAATTTTAATGTTGACCACTTTTCTTGATTCAATTGGCATCTTGATGAAAAATGCTTGCAAAGTCAGCTACTTGACATAGTCAGAACTTGTTGAAATTTTGTCTAAGTGTTCTTGTTTAAAAACAAATGGATCATCCACTCCATGGCCTCATATCTCTTCATCCATGCACTTTTTGGAAATTATTCCCTAGGAAAAATTTGGAGTATGAAAAAAAGATTTTCAATTTGTTCATTGGAGCAAAGAAAGTGGTTGCTTGAGGAGGAAGTATGTAGGGCAAAAATCATAGGATTTCATAACTTAGAATAATTCAAGAAACCCTAATTTTTCCAAATCATGATCCTTGGATGTTTTCTTTGATTTTATTGATTGATCATATTACAAATTACATATTTTCATGATCCTTGACTTGAGGAGTCCATGTTTGACCAAAAATCTTAAAAGTCAAACCTAGTATTGATCACAATTGACTTTTTCCAAATGAACCTGATTTTCTTCAATTGCTCATGAATGAAAATTCTTAGATTAATGCAATCAAGTTAATGGACTAATATGATGCATTTGAGGCCCCTAAAACATATCTTGAGGTATTGGATCATGCCTTGCTCCAAAAGTCAACCTAGGGACTGAGTTAGGTCAAAACCTTAATTTGGGTGCACCAGGTGACTTGTGACTTATTGATATTGATTAAATGAAATATTACACTTGATTATTGATGAGAGGATACCATTTATCAATGTTGAATGAATGGGGCTTAAGATGTTGAGAATCCCATAATCCTCGAGCTTCATGAGAGCAAAACCCTAGCTCGTGATCAGAGAAAAACTAAAGCACATTTTCTTGTATCCTCAATAGGCTAGTAATATATAAAACACATACACATGAGATGATTGATGTTATGTAAACTGATGCAAATGAGGTGGAATCTTAGGGTTAAAAATTAGGGTGTGACAAATGCCATATTTAAGGTTTTTCTATTTGGAGATATGGAGATTGAAATCTTCGTCTCGACGAGATATGAGAGACTTAATTACAAACATGCATAATTTTTGGTCCTAAGATGCCACAAATATGCTTATGATATTATATGATATGAAAGACAAATACCCAGTGGGGAATGATGTCACAGAAGATGAATATGTATATTGGGGGAAAAGGTCGCAACTCCACTAGAGAATGGTTGGCAACTTCAAGGGGGAAGAGACTACTGACTACCATTGGGGATAACTTAAACACATGGTATCTCCAGTAGAACAAAGATGTGTATCACCTAATACCAAACATATGGTAGCCTAAGCAACAGGCAACAAACTTGAAAGGGAAAGATGACCTACTACCAAACATATGGTAGCGTAAGCGAATGTATCTGACCAAGAGAATAATGTATATTACCTACTATCAAACAGATGATAGCCTAAGCAAAAGGCAATAAACTTGAAAGGAGAGTGTAATTACTACCAGACATATGGTAGCTTAAACCAAAGGTACCTGACCAAAAGACGAGATGTATTACCTACTATCAAACATAGATAACCTAAGTAAAGGTAATAAACTTGAAAGGAAAGATGACCTACTACCAAGCATGGTAGCCTAAGCAAAGACATCTGACCGAAAATAGAGAGACATATTACCTACTATCAAATATATGATAGCCTAAGAAAAGGTAATAGACTTGAAAAGAAAGGTCACCTACTACCAACTTGTGGCAGCCTACGCAAAGGTGTCTAACTCAGAAGGAAAGATTACCTACTACCAATATGGTAGCCTAAGCAAAGGTAACTGACCCAAAAGATATGGTGTGTTACCTACTATCAATATATGATAGCCTAAGCAAAGGTAATAGACTTGGAAGGAAAGATGACGTAATACCGAACAAATGGTAGCCTAAGCAAAGGTATCTGACCAAAAGGGATGAGTATTACCTACTATCAAACATATGATAGCCTAAGAAAAGGTAATAAACTCTAGAGAAAAGATCACCTACTACCAAACATATGGCCTAAGAAAAGGTGTCTAACTCAGAAGGAAAGATTACCTACTACCAAGTGTATGGTAGCCTAAGCAAAGGTATCTGACCGAAAATAAGCTTCCATGATAAAAAATGATCTAGCTTCTTCTTTAACTAAATGATCCATTTAGAAAGGGTAAATAAACATCCCCAACGCTTTGAGGTTGTATGCCACGAGCAGATCTCGATTTCTTCTTTTACTTGAAAATCATAAAAATAAACCTTCCCAATGCTTCAATGTTGTATGCCACGAGCAGGTCTTAGTTTCTTCTTTAATCAAGTCTTTCACTTGAAAAGGGTAAAATAAATTCTTCTAATGCTTTGAGGTTGTATGGAAAAAGTAGGTTTTAAGATGAATGCTTTGAGGTTGTATGCCACAAGCAGAGTCTTGAAATAAATGCTTTGAGGTTGTATGCCACGAGTTGAGTCTTGAAATAGATGCTTCGAGGTTGTATGCCACGAGCAGAGTCTTGAAATAAATGCTTCGAGGTTGTATGCCACAAGCAGAGTCTCAATTTCTTCCTGGAAAGACGAATACTTATAGGAAAGTATCTTCACAGGAGATTGGAATTTCACTGGAGGTTTATGACTTCAGTGGGGATCCGTAAATTTACTGGGAGATTAGGAAACTTCAATGGGGATCTTCAAAAGAGATGCAAGTCAGTTGATTTGCAAAACATGTCTTCTTAAATAAAGAGAAAGATCATCTAAATTTTCACCAAACTTCTCAGAGAGATGCCATTTGATGGAAGCAAATTGAATAGTGGACCCACTCGGGAGAACATCACTAATTGTAATTTGAAACTGCATTGGGGCACATAAAATTCTCGTAACAGGATATCTTAAATAAAGAGAAACCATTTGTAAGGTCTTCCAAAAATTTCTCTGGCGAATTTCCGAAAAGATGCCATTTGATGGATAAAAAGTTGATAATCTTGATAACTTGTTGGGAGTAGACAAACAGTCTTGAAAAGAGACCGTCATTTGTCATCCAAATAGAAAATCTGAGAACAAAACAAGCTGCTCAAATAAAGAGGTTGCCACTTATTGTCTGGGTATAAATTCCAAAGGAGTGTTACAACACTGCTGGGGAACAGGATTTTGTATTCAAAGGTGATCTTTGAATATATTCTTCCTAGAGAGACAAAGTGCAAAAGAAATGCACACTCAATCTAGGTTTAACAACCTAGATATTCACAAGTCATAATTGTCAGGGATCAAAGTTCAATCCAGGAAATAACTGAAGAGAAACGGTCAAGTAAGACTCTACCCAATGAGGAATGAAATCAAATAGGGATTTATCTTATCCAAAAATGGAAAAGATAACTAAATCCAAATTCTTCCACGAGTATCAAACTCAATGGGGAATTATGAAGGATGTGCATTTTCTGCTTAAGGTTGACGACTCTACTGGGGAGAGAAAACAAACCAAGTCACTTGGGGATAAACACAACCAAAGTGAATGAAATCAAATAAACATTAGAGATTGAAAAATGCACATATGCCATGTATATTTGTATGAATGAATGTATGTCATGTCATGGTTATGATGACCAAACAAATAAAGAGAAGTAAATTGGAGATGAAATAAACATTTCGACATGAATATTTGGCCAATCTTCACAAGATAGAAACATCACTAGGTATAAATTGAAAGCCACATGTGGACCAAAGTCCTGCTTTAAGGCTTCAAATCTCTTTTGGGAAGAGAAATAATACTCCAATTGGGGATATAACTGTAAGAGAAAGATTTGTCTCTACAGGATTATCTCTATGTTTTGATGATAACAATTAAGTATTTGTGAAAGAACCATTTTATGTTCTAATGTTTGTTATGTGCAGATCATGATAATTAAATATATAAGATCAAACAAACAACATCAATGTGTGCAGCTAATACAATATGAAAGTTACTATGTGTGACGTATCATAAAGCGCTTATGGGAGAAGCTAGTTTGCTTATGCATCTGATCACGATCAGAGAGATCCAAGGACGCTAGATATTGCAGTTGCAATGCTCCTGTGGATTCTTCTATGAGAAGTGCATCTGATCTGAAAGCATTTAAAGTGTATTGAAGAAGCAAGTATGGCTTTGTATCTGATCACAATCAGAAAGATCCAAAGATGTTGTATATTGCAGTTGCAATGCTCTTGTGGATTCTGCTCTGAGAAGTGTATCTGATCTGGAAGCTATCAACGCATCTGAGATATAGTCCTCTGAAGAACCAAGCTCTGAAGACTCTAATGACCTGAAGCTCTGAAGGCTGAAGGCTCTGAAGACCAAGTGCTGAAAGGCTCAGAAGACTTAAAGGTTCTGAAGATCAAGACTCTGAAGATATAATCCTCTAAAGAATTACGTGCTGAAGACTCTGATGACTTAAAGCTCTGAAGGCTGAAGGCTCTGAAGACCAAGTGCAGAAAGACTCTGAAGACTAGATTCTGAAGATAAAGATTATATAGCTTCACCCAGATAAAGACGTGTTAATCAGATAAAGATGTTGCTATTAAATCTGATAAACATGTGCTTAAAATAACTCTGATGCTGAAGCTTTCATACCAAAGTAGTTGCTGAACTACTCATTAGATGAATCATCAGAAGAACCAAAGCCAGAAGCTAATATGTCCAAGCTAATAAATGAAGATCACATCATTGGTGGATAAAAGATGTCTCCCACAATGATATATTAACGTTGCAAGAAAAGGAAAAGAAAGTGATGTCAATATTATACAACACGTGAGTATTCTATCTGTTGGGAAATGACCGTTGGAATATTTGAATGGACATTTATACCCTCACAACATCTCTTGGATGCACTATAAAAAAAGAACATTTGATTCATTCAAATGTTAGCTAGTCAACGAGAAAGGCATCATAGCTCATTATAAAGCAAGCCAACTTGTTACAAAGCAATGATGCTGACGAGTGAAGTTAGCAACATAGTTGATTAACAAGAAAAGCTTTATGCCAAGAAGCCGCAGTGCTCACATAAGAAAACTTTTAAGCAATATGGAAACTATTGTTCTTATAATCTCATAGAGATTTATCCTTAGATTAGTTTCTGTATTAGGAAGCAAGGAGTTGTTGCTCAATACTTGCCTTGTACTTAATTAGGAGTAATCTGCTTGATAAGAAGCAATCAGGTAATCTCCGGTAACACAAATTCATTTTAGAATTAGTGGTTCCTCAAGTGATCTTGTGAAGATCGGAATACTTGAGATGACAAGTGACAATTGTCATTTGTGGAAGTCTAATAGGAGATCCTTTGTGATCGGATTCTATTGGGTGTCAATGAACGTTATATCCTAAGGGATCCCTGAACGTGTCATTGTCCATTTGTTAGTCACCTGCAGTTAGCTTGTGCAACTGTAATCAGTTCGGTTATAGTGGATTAAGTCCTTGCTTGAGTGAGGCAAAATCACCTTGGAAGGGTGGACTGGATTAGCTTGAGAGTTGCTCAAGTGAACCAGGATATATCATGTGTTCTTTACTTGTGTTATGCTTTATTATTTATGCTTCTGCAATGCATATTAAAGAACTCTATAGAAAGCAACAAGTGAAGAAACCGAGAAAAAGTTTTAATAGAGTAAATACCCAATTCAAACCCCCCTTTCTTGTGTATTTCTCACACCTTCAGTTGGTATCAGAGCTTCGGTTTTGTTATTGATGGATATCAAACAACTAACAGTGTCAGAAAAAGATCCTAAAGCTGTGTGAAGAAATACTCTTGGTGGTTTTTCACTTCTCTTACAATTTCAGTCAAATATCAGTTCTTGGTGAAGATGAGAACTGAAATTGTAATCAAATGGGTTATTTTGAGCAAGTCAGTGATTCGTTGAAGTTTGAAGTTTTGAAGTTATCAACAACTAAATCTTCTCCACTAGAGCTTGGAAGAAGATTGAAGAATCAGCTGACAAGAGAGATTCTTCAGATAAGAATTTTTCTGTTGAATGCTTATCTTGTAATACGTTTGGATATGCAACATATTCGCTCAAAAAGATCAAATCATCAGAAAGCAAGAAATCTTGTTTGCTGAAGATTATTTCTATGTGAGTATGAGATGTTTTCAAGAAATGGATTCGTCCACTCTTGACTTTCTCATGAAAAGCTCATTGGGAATTATCTTTAGTAAATGAAGAAATATTGTTGGCTAATGTTTTTGATTCATAAGAGTTTCAGAACGAAGTCTGCAGAAAAAGAGCTAGATCAGAGCAAGCTATAATCTTGGAGAAATGATCCCTCTGATTCAAGGCATCTGAAAGTTGTTGTCCTTGAGAAGCCTCAAAGAAATCTGTAGATGTTTCGTGTAAAGAAGTTCACTAACTCATCATGGAAATGATGTAAGATGAACTCTGAGATTTCATTAGAAGTAGCATGAACAATTAAGTTCTGTTAACTTGAGACTTTATCTCAGTTGAACAAACTGTAATTGGTAAATATGTTATCAGACATTCTTTCTCAGAAGTTCATAATGATTGGATCCTGAAGTCAAGTTGTTGAGAAAGATACAATGACATAAGTCATTCAATCTGTTTTTAAAAGGGATTTAAGTCTTTGGTGTTATTCAGAATGAATAAGTCAGTAGACATCCTCTTTCAAAAGAAGATGCTCTTGATGAACTAACTCCTCTAATTAGCTCAGCATTGCAAGAACAGAATTGTCATTTAGACTGTGTCATTTGATGCATCCGAGTTTGATGATAATTGTATCTAGACTGGATCTGCATTTGTTTCAATCAAACAAAATCAGAAGATAAAGCCTGGTGGAAGTTAGATGTTCTAAATCATGAAGATCAGAATATATGTGCTCTAAAGATGTCTCTCAAAAATCAAATGGATGATGTGTTGATGAAGATGTTGCAGAACGCAACCAAAGGATATGAGATCAGCTCAGAAGAGAAATTCAGAAGATCCTAATTCAGATGTTGTTACTGGCTCCTCTCACAAGAACAAGATCCTTCCTCATATATTAAAGGCTAGTCAGCAAGAAGGTTTTGACTACACAGAGACATATGCTTCTGTGGCAAGGTTAGAATCCATACTCTTGTTAATTTCCTTTGTTGCTCAGAATAACATCAATCTAAATCAGATGAATATTAAAAATACTTTTTAAATGGTTTAATTGAAGAAGAAGTATGTGTTCATCAACCTCATGGTTTTGAAAATGAAAGATTTCCAAAACACGTTCTATAAATTAAAGAAATCATTCTTTAGCCTAAAACAAGTTCTCAGAGGGTGGTGTGAAAGGCTGAGTAATTTTCTTCTGGAAACTAATTTTATCAGAGGAAAGATTGATAACATTCTTCTTCATAAATCAATTAAGAAAGATATTTTAATCTGTCAGATTTATGTGATGATATTATTTTTGGAACAATGAATATTACACTTGGAAAGGAGTTTGCTAAGTGTATGCAGGCAGAAGCTAAAATAAGCATGATGGGAAAAGAAGAAGTTTTTGTGACGCCAATTTTGTTGAAGCTAAAATTAAGCTACAAAGTGATCTAAACGCTAAGCTACAGATGCCTCTGAATGTTAAGCCAAAACACTTCAGAAGATTCTGAGTGTTTTACAAGAAGCGAAGCTATAGAGGACCCTGAGGAAGCAAAGCTACAGAAGACTTTGAGAAAGCAACTCTACAGAAGACTCTGAGTGGTCGGTTGGAAGCAATGTTTTACAAGACTCTGAGCGTACTTATCTCAAAGGCTGCAACTGCAGAGGCTCTGAGAATCAGATTATGCATGGCTCTGAAATGTCAGCAACAAAGCTTACATTTAGATAATAAGGACATCTGAAGAACGAAGATCTGCTCTGATCTGAAGCGTTCCTCTGGATGAACTGTTTGCTAAAACACTTACTAGAGCTAACCTGCATAGATCTGAAGCTTACTCTGGAACTTCATCAGATGATCTGATGCAAGGAAACATTTCCATATTTGTT
The DNA here is from genome assembly GCA_963859935.3 of Lathyrus sativus. Lineage (NCBI taxonomy): Eukaryota > Viridiplantae > Streptophyta > Magnoliopsida > Fabales > Fabaceae > Lathyrus > Lathyrus sativus. Next base: position 263,113,202 of record OZ012740.1, read on the forward strand.
CACTCAATAGATGCTGATCAAGATAAGTTGAGTTGCAACTTCACAGTCAGAAGAATCTATTATGGAAATAAATGAAATCTAGAATCTGATATAGAGAATCTCTCCTGAAGATAAAGCAGAAGTATCCAAAGCTCTAGTTCTTCAAAATTAAGTACAGATATTGAAGAAAGAACAAACTTCAAAAGAAATGTATGTAACCATGAAGAATGAAAGCATTCTATACAGTAGTCAAAATGATTACTCAGAATCGAATGCAATTAATATCTACCATGATGCATATTGTTTATGGAAGACCAAATTTGGTATCAAGGACTCAAAATTAAAGCACTGTTACTAAGATTCAAGTCATGATTGATTTGATAACAAGCTTGGAATCAAAACCAAAGGCGGAGAAACCAAAGGTGGATTAGCAAAAGTTCTCACACCTTCAATTGGTACGAGAATTCTAGCAGAAGAAGTCACCCTCAGATGATTTGATGCTGGTTGATAAAGAGCAAGTTTGTCATTTAAATAGATGCTAGAAATACATCTTGGTTTGATGACAGTGTGTGATGATCAACTACGTCTATTCAAAGGATAAGTTCTTATGATGCAAGAATTGTCTAGAAGAAGATAGATGATCAGAAGATGAAGACCAAAGAAAGAATCTGGATTTCGCAACTATTGTTCAAGATGATACAAACATCAGAGGAGATTGTGTCTATTCAAAAGAAAGGAAGCTGAAGAAGTCATTATGATTCAATAGAAGAATGTAGCAGAAAGAAGATTAATCTGTCAGAGAGTAGCTAGCTAAGACTCTCATGCTTTCAACGTACACTCTGGGAAAAGAAGAGGTTAGCAAAAAGGTAAATCAGAAGCTATACAAAGGTATGAGTTGTTCTCTTCTGTATTTTACTGCTTCTAGATCTGACATTCTTTTTAGTGTATGGTTATGTGCTTGATTCCAATCAGATCCTAGAGAATCTCACTTAACAGCTGTTAAGAGATTTCTGAGGTATCTGAAAGGTACTATTAACGTGGCTCTGTGTTACAGAAAATCAGATGAATATAATTTAGTAGGTGTTGCACCCCAAAATTTGCCTAACCTTTTTCTCACTTGGTTTATGTTTCATTGCATTAGCATTGCATTGTCCTAGCATTTGCATAGAATAACATTGATCATTTAGCAGGGGATCAAGTGTGGTTTATATCAACATGATCCTATATAGAGGTCTTATTCAAGCTTGAGAAGTCACCAAAGTCATCAGGAAGTGGGTTGTGCCTTTGAGAAGTTCAGTTGCTTGTATTGGGTTAATCTCCTAACCTGAGGACCAATTGAAGACCATCAATGGGTTGTGGAGCCTTGATCATGGATAGGGTATGTGGATGGATCTCATGGAATGCCTTGAGGGTCATGAGAGAGATCAGACAAGTCATTATGCCAAGTGTCAAGAGCCATAGTTGAGGGTGTTGCAATAAGGGTTTTCACCTAAGTAACCCTAAGTCAATTGTGCAATTGAAGAGGACCAAAGCTCAATTCTAAGTCTTTATAATCATGGAGAGTTGTGTTGAGATGCATGAGGTGATATTCCAAGATCAATTCAAGAAGAATCCCAAGTGTGAGGAGTTGCTAAAATAGGGTTCTCAGGGTAAAATCCCCTATTTAGTTCCTAACTTCAAGACCACTTATCTCAAGAAGCAAGTTTCATCTCCACTTTTGGTCAACATGAAACTTGTAGAGCATGCTCTTAGCTTTAATTTGAGTACTATAAGTCCTCCATTGGATTTATAGAAATCAAGTTATGGTCCAGACAAGTTACAGGTCATCAGATGATTGTGAAATTTGTCTGCAAAAGTCAACCAACTTCCATGAAACTTTTGACCTAGAAGGGTGTTTATCCTCAACTTTTGTCCAACGTGAAAGTTGTAGGTCTTGATCTTATATTTCCAAATTGTACTAGAAGTCTTCCATATGATTTGTAGAACTCAAGTTATGAGGATTACAAGTTAGGGGTATTTTGGGAAAGTAAGATTATAGGTCATTTGGCATTATAGGTCATTTTCACTATCTTGCAAGCTTCAAATGAAGTTTTATCCAACATAAAACTTGCTCAAAATGGCATTTTTAGGTCAACCATGTACTCATGATGAATTGATTTGGCTTAGGGTGAGACTTGGTTTGAAAGAAATTGACAAAAGGAGAATTTAAAGGCATTTAAGTTAAAAATTCAAGATTAATTCATGGGTGTTCAAACAAGGCCAAGTGAGTACTCATTTTAATCAGAAAAATCATTCTAAGCACTTTGACAATATTAGAATTTGCATTTGGGGTTTATTTCATGGTGGTTTGATTTGTTACTTCATGAATAAGCAACACATCAAAGATTGCTCATAAGGTGCAAACAAGCTTTCCTTTTGATTCCTACACTCTCACCAGACCATAGGAAAGCTAATTGGAGTTTCTAGAAGGTTGAAACAGCCAGAATTCGTGCATTCCATTGTTGAGTTTTTGGAATAAAATTGAAATGTGGATATTCTGATTTGGGCCTTCAATGGACCTCCAAAGCCCACAAACATCTTCTATATAAGTTCCATGATGGATTCAGATCAATTTTGGTGTTCATTTCGTGCCATAGCCAGAGATTGAAGATTGAGTTTCAAGAGCAAAAATGGAAATCGTGATTTCTGATTCAGAGCAATTCAAGGCAATTCAAAGCTTCAAGCATCTTCAACATACTTCAATAAGTGTATCTGCACAAGATTGGAGCAAGAGGAGCACCATAACTGCCTCAATTTGAAGCTACAAACCAGGTTTGAATAATTCATGATTGCACTAATTTTAGCATGACCTAAGTAGAATTGACATGTGGTTAGGCTTTAGGGAGATGTTTAGATGGATTCTGGACCAAAAATTGAAGGATTAGAGACAAACTAAGATGCTATGTGATTTCTGTTTGGATGCGATTTGACTTGATCATGAGGTTTTAGCACGACCTAGATAGTTCATAATGATCTATGTAACATAAGGAGTAGATCTGTGGATTTGGATTGAGGTTTGGTGATGATCAGAACTATGGAGCATTTTCTGTTTGTGTTCGAATTTTAAAATCCATGAGGAATTATGATAAATGAAGGTGAGATTTGAGATCTACGTGAAAAATGGAGTGGAACTGTGTAAATTTGGTTGAGGTTTGATGACCTGTACAAGATGTCTCGCTGGAGAAGACGACCGACGTCGTTCTCCGGCCACCGCTGCAATCTTCCCACCAACTGGAAATTCAAATGGAGAAGATGATCTCCTGACCCTTGGATCTGATGGAAAACTTGACTTGGTATCCCAATCCAACAATCACGTTTTAACTTGAGAATTGGCCTTGGACTGAATGAAACGCATCGTTTCATTTATGTGCTGGCAACACCAGAGCCCTTAGATTAGGAGACTCAGTCCACAGATCCTGCGCTCCTCATTTAATATTGGCTTTTTATTTTCTTAATTGTTTTTTAATTCAGTTTCTTTTATTTTAATTGCTTTGTTCTTTCAAAATTCATAATAAATCCATTTCTGGTCAGAAAAATAAAATAAAAATATGTCCATGCTCTAGATTTTATTTGTGATTTTTCTGTGCTTTTACATTTGATTGTTGCCTGATTTTCAATTTATTTGGCATTTTCTCATTTTTTCTATATTCTTTAATTTTGCATTTTTGATCCATCTTCTTTCTGATTTTTGTTCTTTCAGTTGGTATGGATTCTTGTTGAGATTTTTGGCTAGCTGGTAGATTAGAGATGCATGATCCCTTAGGAATTATCTCAAAGTTTTTTGGATAACATTAGGTTCTTTTTTAGATTAGGATCATTAGACCTTCCATTTTAGGGTTTTCATTTGATATCTTGTGATCTAGGATTTTTTAGGTGACCCTCCCATTTGATTTGATCACTGACCTTTCCACTATACGTCCTTAACCTTCTTAGGTTCCCCTAGAAAATCTTATAGGATTTTAGAAGTAGTTTTGGTATTTTAATTTGATTTAGTACTTAGGCTAGTTTTAATGTGCTTCTAACATAACACTTGCTTTAGAAGGACCTCAATGGTGGCCTTTAGTTCATAATAGGTTTGCTAATCTTCTTTGATGATGCTTTAGACATGTATAGGCTTCTGTTTGCTTGATTGTGGTGTTTGGTTTTGGTGTTTAGACCTTCTTTTAGTAGCTTTCTTGTAGCTTGTTTAATTAGGGTTTAGGAAGAGCTTAGTTTGATTTCTCTTTCTTCAAATAAACATGGAATGCTTTGATTGCTTTCCATTCCCATCCTATGATTCAAGGTCCCTAGGTGGAAGCCTCATCTTTCCTTTGGAAGGATTTGTGGAATTTCACAAGAGGTAGAACCTTTGAGGATGCCTTTCTCAGATGCATGGTTGAGTGCCAGGTTGGATTCCTTTGGTTTCCATCCTGCTTCCCATCATCAACCAATAATCTTGATGTTAATTCTCATCCCTTTTGTTGGAGCTTGTTGAAGCATGAAGATGAAGACTTCTCTTGGGGATGGCTTGGGGCTTGGAGTTGTTTGCAGGTTTTCTGTTGTTTTTTGCTGTTTATTTGCTTTGCTGTTTAGCTGTTTGTCTGCTGTTGTTGTTTGCTGTTTTCTCTGATGGCTTGACAGTTGCTTGTTTGACTGCTTGGTGTGTTGCATTAGACTAGGTCTCATATAGATGTTTCTAGGCCTGAGAGCATCCTAAAGGGTGAGCTTTCCTCCCCTTGCTTGTCTGCATCTAGAGGTTGAGTTTGTCTCCCTCTGCTTGACTGTTATTATCTGGCTTTGCTTGCTGGCTTAAGGTTGAGCCTGTCTCCCTTGCCTGTGCTTTGTGTATTGCCTTTGGGCTTGCTTGCTCTAGAAGTTGAGCACGGCTCCTTCTGCTTCTTTGTTTCATTGCATGCATTTTATTTACAGTTGTTCCTTTACAGTTTATTTCTTTTGCTGTTGTTTTCCTTTGCCATGTTCCCCTAGGAACTCTGACTTCTCTTGTTCAAGAGAAGTTATGACAGAAATTAGGGTTCTAACCATGCATGATAACATTAGGTAGTCCCCTCCTAACCTCCACCATAGGATCAACTTTGCACGACAACTTTAGGATTGGATCAGTTCCCCTTTAGTGCGTCCTTTCTCTTCTCATCTCCAAACAAATCAAAATACAGTAATAAAGGTTAATTGACGTTGTACGCTACGAGCCTTAAGCTACTTGAGAAAGGGTTGTTGGAGAGTTTCTTTCCAACAACTTGGATGTTTAGTATGGCACCCTTTGGGTGACATGTGACGCATTCACTCTCAGGTCATAGTCTCTAGTGCGATATTAGTTGCAAACATCCATAAAAGACACTTCTTCTAAAAAAACAGAAAACAAAGATCAAACTCTTTTTGTCCTCTTGGACTTTTAATCCCTGTAAACCCTTTTCAGAAGGAGAGTTCTGTTAAATCCTGGTTCTACCGCAAACGGTAAACGCCTAAGTCTCCGTCGAGCGAGCTGCATACACCAAACTGCTGGAACCGTCTGTTAACCCTACTCGGATAAAATAGACAAACCTGTGTCTCTCGTTTCCGGAACTACGTTTGCTCTGATCTTTCGCGCTGTGTGAAAGTACGTAGGCACGAGATGCGATATCTCGGCAAGCAACCTTCCCCCGTAACCCGTAGTTAGGTGAACTACGTTGACTCTGATTTCTCGTTCCAGACGGGAATACGTAGGCATAAAGCGCAACGCTTTGCCGAGTCATTTTCTTTTCTTTTCAGACCAGACCTTTAGTTTAGATAGATTAATCAACCCGTCAGATAAACACAACAAGTGTGGATCCCGTCGAGTACGACGGCCGTGAGGGGTGCTAATACCTTTCCCTTGCGTAACCGACTCCCGAATCCAGACATGGTTGCGATGACCTTGTCTTATACCTTTTCGTCAGGTTTTTCCGATCATTTCCTTTCCCGTTCTGAGGGATAAATAACGAAAGGTGGCGAATCTTCTGTTTTGCCAGCACCTTATTTTCGCAGTTGCGACAGTAGGTTTCTGTAATGATGATTTTGCTGGAGACAGAGTTAAACGCAAGAGCACCTCTAGAAGCTGTCAGACAATATGATCCTTGTTACAACAAGAAGCAACTCAAAATAGCACTCTCTACTGCAGAAGCAAAATATGTTGTTGCTGCTTGTTGAAGTATCAGATGCTCTGGATGAAGAATCAGCTGGAGAACTATCATATGCATAAGACTGAAGAATCATAACGCATTTGTCACACATTACCTTCTATTGGTGTCAAAGATACTCTTCTAAAGATCTGAGCAAATCTGATGTCGTAGATCATCTGAAGATTTGGATTATCTGGAAGATCTGGATAAAAGATTCAATAAGAAGAAGTTCAATCAAATCAAACTCTGATACTTCCTAAGTATAGTGTTTTGACGTTTAAGAAACAAGATAAAAGTCAGAATGGAAAGCTCTTAGAAAAAGAATAACTCTGAAGATCTCAGAATCTCAAAGGAATATGAGCTCCTTGAAAAATGAAAGTTTTGACTCTGAGAACTCCTCTCATCATCTGCATCTGCTCCAATAAAAGAGAATATGTTTTCAACTATTCCTCTTCTGATAAATCAGATGCTAAACCCCATCTTCCTTCTGAAACCTTTATCACCTCTGAGCACTATTCATTTCTCTGAGTATGTTCATGTCAATGAACCCTCATCCTCTGGAGTTTGAGACTTTTTAGAGCGTCTTTCAGAAGTGGTTGAAATTTGAATCTGGACGGTTTTCAAAGTCACTAGAAGCTGAAGTTCAACTGGTTAAGGAAAGAGAAGACAAGCTAGAAAGGATAAGAAACTTCAAACTTGTTATTGAGAAGCAAAAAGAAGATGAAGAAAGAGCTGCTGAAGAAGCGAGAATTCTAGCAGAGGAAGATTTAAGAAAAGAAACTGTCAGATTGACACAAGAAGCTGAAGATGCTGAGAAGGCTAAGAAAGTTGTTGTAGTTGGTTCTTCTTCTGAAACTACTCTTGTACGTTGAGAACATGACGATAGTGAGATTCAAGAAGATCAACAAGCTATGAAGAAAGAATAATAAGTTTTCAGAGAAAGCTTTGCTGAACAGAAAATTGTCAACAACTCTCGTCTATGCATGCTTCAACAAATTCTGGAAAAGGTGTCATTCTATAAGAATTAAGTACTCAGGTTTTTATTTCTTGACTCTATTAATTTAATTTTTTTTAATTCTGATATAAAAGAGGGAGAAATAGAATTTGTTTTTAAATCTTGTTTTTAATGAAAACTTACCTTTTTGATGATGTCAAAAAGGGGGAGAAATAGAAAATGATTTTGATATAACCTGGAGAAATATAATATGTTTCATATAACCTAAAGAGAATGCGAAACATCAACTTTGATATAAACTGCATTTACTACTAACTGTATGTTTGATGTTTTACCGAGGAACTCTAAACAAGTTCACTAGGCATTCTAAAGACAGGTCAAATGAAAGAACTCTGAGTTCAAATGAACTGGTTGTTCATTTAATAGAAGTTATACACTTTGTGAACATAGATTCAGAATCAGATGGGCCCAATACTGTTCAGAGGATGAAAGTTAAAGTCATCTAGAATCCTATTGTTCAAAAGATGTAGACTGTCTATGATTATGATAATCAGAACATAAGAATCAGAAATCTTCATAGAAGCAAGAGAATTGGTTTCAGACTCAGAATCAAGAATTAGTATCAGATTCAGTATTAAAATAATTAGTATCAGACTCAGAACCAATTAGCTTCAAGAGACCAAGAATCAAGACTGTATCAAGCTCAGAAGATCCAAATATCTGACCTATTATAACTAGGGGGAGTTCACCCAGAAAGGTTCACAAGTCAGGATATTTGATTTTCACCCAGTCTGAAACTCAGGGGGAGTTTCTCATCTGAAAGAATAGTGTGGCTAAGTTATCAGAAAAGAATTGTTAAAACTCTGTGCTACAGATGTTCTGATGAACAGTAACAAATGATTCAGAAGGCTCTGAAGTTATATGGCTCTAATACGATGTCTAAAGAAGATAAGCTCTAAAAGATCTGAAGATGGAGTTCTGTTGAACAAGTCCAGATGCTAAAGACTTATGCTCTCTTATATCGTAGGGAAGTATTCTTTCTCTTCTATTTATTTTTGTCTTTAAATATTTTGTGAGTCTTGGGATCAGAGAAAGTCTCTGAACAAGTATAAAAAGAATTTTTAAGGTTAACGCATTCAGGGGGAGCTGTTGCTTGAAACTCTGAATATGCTAATGCTTGGTGATTACCCTGTATAAAATGTTCTATCAAAATACATGTTTTTGTCATCATCAAAAAGGGGGAGATTGTAAGAGCAAGATTTATATCTACAGGATTATCTCTATGTTTTGATGATAACAATTAAGTATTTATGAAAGAACCATTTTATGTTCTAATGTTTGTTATGTGCAGATCATGATAATTAAATATATAAGATCAAACAAACAACATCAACGTGTGCAGCTAATACAATATGAGAGTTATTATGTGTGACGTATCATAAAGCGCTTATGGGAGAAGCTAGTTTGCTTATGCATCTGATCACGATCAGAGAGATCCAAGGATAATGGATATTGCAGTTGCAATGCTCCTGTGGATTCTGCTCTGAGAAGTGCATCTGATCTGAAAGCATTTAAAGCGTATTGAAGAAGCAAGTATGGATCTGTATCTGATCATAATCAGAAAGATCCAAAGATGTTGTATATTGCAGTTGCAATGCTCTTGTGGATTCTGCTCTGAGAAGTGTATCTGATCTGGAAGCTATCAACGCATCTGAGATATAGTCCTCTGAAGAACCAAGCTCTGAAGACTCTGATGACTTGAAGCTCTGAAGGCTGAAGGCTCTGAAGACCAAGTGCAGAAAGAATCGGAAGACTTAAAGGTTCTGAAGATCAAGACTCTGAAGATATAATCCTCTGAAGAATTACGTGCTGAAGACTCTGAAGGCTGAAGGCTCTGAAGACCAAGTGCAAAAAGACTCTGAAGACTAGATTCTGAAGATAAAGATTATATAGCTACACCCAGATAAAGATGTTTTAATCAGATAAAGTTGTTGCTATTAAATCTGATAAACATGTGCTTAAAACAACTCTGATGCTGAAGATTTCATACCAAAGTAGTTGCTGAACTACCCATTAGATGAATCATCAGAAGAACCAAAGCCAGAAGCTGATCTGTCCAAGCTGATAAATGAAGATCACATCATTGGTGGATAAAAGCTGTCTCCCACAATGATATATTAACGTTGCAAGAAAAGGAAAAGAAAGCGATGTCAGTATTATACAACACATGAGTATTCTATCCGTTGGGAAATGACCGTTGGAATATTTGAATGGACATCTATACCCTCACAACATCTCTTGGATGCACTATAAAAGAAGAACATTTGATTCATTCAAATGTTAGCTAGTCAACGAGAAACACATCATAGCTCATTACAAAGCAAGCCAACTTGTTACAAAGCAATGATGCTGACGAGTGAAATTAGCAACATAGTTGATTAACAAGAAAAGCTTTATGCCAAGAAGCCGCAGTGCTCACATAAGAAAGCTTTTAAGCAATATGTAAACTACTATTCTTATAATCTCATAGAGATTTATCCTTAGATTAGTTTATGTATTAGGAAGCAAGGAGTTGTTTCTCAATACTTACCTTGTACTTAATTATGAGTAATCTGCTTGATAAGAAGCAATCATGTAATCTCCGGCAACACAAATTCATTTTAGAATTAGTGGTTCCTCAAGTGATCTTGTGAAGATCAGAATACTTGAGATGACAAGTGACAGTTGTCATTTGTGGAAGTCTAATAGGAGATCCTTTGTGATCGGATTCTATTGGGTGTCAATGAACGTTATATCCTAAGGGATCCCTAAACGTGTCAATGTCCATTTGTTAGTCACCTGCAGTTAGCTTGTGCAACTGTAATTAGTTTGGTTATAATGGATTAAGTCCTTGCTTGAGTGAGGCGAAATCACCTTGGAAGGGTGGACTGGATTAGCTTGAGAGTTGCTCAAGTGAACCAGGATATATCATGTGTTCTTTACTTGTGTTATGCTTTATTATTTATGCTTCCGCAATGCATCTTAAAGAACTCTATAGAAAGCAACAAGTGAAGAAACCGAGAAAAAAATTTAATAGAGTAAATACCCAATTTAAACCCCCCCTTTCTTGTGTATTTCTCACACCTTCAATAACATCATGACTTCACTTAAGGAATTGCCATAATGAATCTGGTTTTTTGTGGAAGATAAAGATCAACTGGGGAAGAATCACCCATGACTGGAGAGATATTTCATAAGGGATAAAATAAATATCCACTACGAACTGAAGTAGTCTGAGTGAAAGTTGTAACTAGGGATGCCAGAGCTGAGGCCTCACAGGGGATATAATAAATATCCACTTTATTAGGGAAGCTTGGATCAATGCCATAGTTGTAGATGTCAGAGTTGAGACTTTATGAGGAATGAAATAAACGTTCCTTCGCTGGGGAAGATAGGAAGTCATAAGAAATTCACTGGGGAATTCTTAGGTCACCAAACTTGTCATAATTTCCCGAAGTAGAGACTTACTGGGGAATTTCCATGGCCACCTGAAATAGTAACTTACTGGGGACATGGATAAAGGATGCTATGAGAACAAAGAACACACTTGCTTAGGAGAACACTTAGTTATGCACTGATGAACTACATGGTGGTCATCACAAGTGAACAACAATTCTCGTGAATGGATCAAAATAAACTTCAATTCTCAAATGCCCCAGATTACATGGCTTATGAGAAGAAATCATCTCAAGAGGATTTTATAAAAAAACCTAGCATCCAAAATGCCCTAGTGTCTTCAAACTCTTGGAGAGATTTATCAAATCTCGACGTAACTTCCCCAGATTAAATGTATTCGGCACAACCGAGTCTTCAAACTTGTACTTTAGGGATGGCAAGTCTGTGAAAGCAACAACTGGGAAACAACTTGCCCCTATTTAGAAGAGTCTTCAGGCGACATGTCCCTGAATATGATCACCCTTTTGAAATAACTTGTTGTTTTCAACAGAGTTATAAGTCTCAAAAGATTGAACTCGCCACTGATGCTCATATGCAAGCTTCTATGATATCAAGCAATGTTAGAAAGAAGAAAAATGTTAGTTCTAAGAATGATAATGCAACAATCATGTTAGTCTTGAAGTTTTTATTGAAAAGATATCGCAATAACCTGTGACCGAATCACTAGTTAGGATATGACATCAATTAATTTTACAAAAACAACACAAATTTGAGCATAGCTCATAGGGTCGAGAAACATTATCTCGTTGAGTATGCCTTCAAAATAAACATTTCTTCAATTAGGTCTTTTGAAGGTTATAACGTGACCTGGTTCACAGTTTATGAAACAAAGGATATAAGGCTCAAAGTTTATTTGTACCCACCCCTTCTTCGTGATGTTTTTTGGTCCTATGGTCAGTTAATTTGAGGCGAGCACTCATTTTTTTAAAGGAGTTTTGACATAGTTGAGAAACCATTGAGGCTTTGGACATGGAAATCACTTACCCTTTTGCTTTTGGCGTCTGATTATACGACTTTGTTCTTTACTGAGGATTTTTGTTTGGTAATCCTTTCTTTTTGCTTTTCGTGTTTTTCATTCTTCCCTAACTTTTGCCTAGACTGAGTCTTTTGGATTCGACCTTGAAGTTCAGCGGGATGCCTCAATTTATCCTTCATAGGTTTTGACTTAGCGGGTTTTTCCTTTTTCATTTTTGATTTATGAATAAATCGTGTGACTCTAAGTCGCTTTGACTTGTCGAAAAGATTGCGATTGTCTCATTCCTTAGCTAGTTGAGAGATAATCATTATGGATTTAACTCCTAGCCTCCTAATGTGTGAGAGGTAGGTGAAGTGGATCCTAGAATGTTCACTCCTCTTTTTTTGAAAATTTGGGTGCTCGATCAGCTTAATTGAAAACTACCTTGTCCCAAGTTAAAATTGAGGATTTTTTTGTATAAAAGGAAACTCATACTTCAAGGCTCAAAGATGTTAAAGAGGGATTATCTTCCTTATATCTCCAGTGTTTTGGGAATTTGAAACAATGCCTTACATCATCAGTAGGGTTTCACTCAAAAGCATACAACAAGAGATCTTGCGTTTTTACTTTGTCATCCTCGTTCCAATTCTCCGCCTAGGCAAGAAATTAGGTAGCATTAGCATTATAATGCAGAAAAAGCATATTATGAGTGAATACAAATGGATTACTTCAAGACAAACATATTCATTGCATTAATCATTCAAAACAAACAAGTTCTTACAATGCAATAACAAATGCATTAACAAACAAGAAGCATTACATATGAAAAAGCAGTACATGAGCTAAACATCTGAAAAAACAAAGGTCGAAAAAGAAATCTTCAAACTCCAAAGCATCAATCAACCATGTGCACGGAGGAACCTACTCTACGCTCTAGAAACAAAGTGATTTGAACCTTTGGTTCACACATTCTAAAGGACATAATGCCCTCTTGGACCAGCCTCTACACTTCCTTCTTAAGGACAAAGCAATCGTCGACGTCATGACCAGGCCCACCTTGATGGAATGCGCAGAAGGAATCATTCTTGAAGTAACTCCTATGAATCATCGGGGTAGCAGGTGGTGCTTATGTATTCACCAAACACTTATGTACTAGGATATGGTACAACTTGGTATAAGACACTAGAATATCCTCAAAATCATCCCTCTGATTAAGCTGCTGATGAGTGGAAGGAGAAGGATTAGACTGACGTTGAGAAATGACTATGTCCTTAATCAAAGCAATCAGGCGCTTTTAGCAATTTTCAAATTAGAAACCTCTTCATAGAGTTCTTGGTTCTCTTGTTCTTGATTGTCTACCAGAGTTTTCATCATAGTAGAAAATCTTCCTATATGGTCTCTCAGAGTGGTAACCTCCTCGCGAAGTGCCTGGTTTTCCTGTTCCAACTAATCCATTCTTCGTTGGTGGCCGACTCAAGTATTATAGTAATGCGACAAATTATCTATTGGCAGAGAACAGACATAGGTAAGCACCTGGAATTCAAAGAATGCAATGCTAATGATGCATGTAAATGCAAAATGCAAATGAATTTTAATGAACTCAAAAGTTACATTTGCAAACATCATAAAATGAAGAACACATTTTGAACAATTGAAAAACAACTCATTTCATTGATTACATTTTAAGGATTATAAAATGAAGTACACAATTTCAAAATCCCTATAAAGTGGAAAAATACAAGAAAAGGAAACTAGAAACCCTAAGCAATCTGATGGGAAGATCCCTCCCTTCCTTGCTGCCCCTAAGCTTCTTGATCTACTCTTTCAACTCAGCTTTCTCAAGGACGAGCTTGTCAACGTACAACTTCCATGCAAGTGACGTCGGAGGAATGTTTGGACTAGTAATAGGAGCTGATGGTGCGCTAGAGGAAAATAAATCCTCTCACGCCTACCTCTTTTTAGCAAAGTCTTCTTCATCCTTCTGCTTTAGAAGCTTCTGGAGTTCCCCATTCTCATGGTTGACAACTTGGTACTTATTTTTCCAAGCGTCTCTTTCTCGCTTAGCTTTAGTTCAGGCAATCTTCAGCTTCTCCTCCTCACTCATAATGATCAAAGTGGGCTCTCTAGCAATCATGGGTAGAAGCTCATGATAGAGATAAGGCATCTTCAGCTTGATGGCCCTATCTTGCACCCATTGGAGATAAGGCTCCAAAGAGACACAATTAGGATTCCTTAACATTGTCATTCCTTTCCTATGAACATAACGTCAAGCACGCACGATCTTCTCTTTAAGCACTGGATTCTCACCCTCTTTGAAGAAAAGTCCATCCAAATGAATTATATTAAGTTTATCCTTCATAAGATAACCAAGTTGTCGACGAACTAGAACTGGATTGTATCTTATGCATCCTTTTGTACCAAGAAGAGATACATTGGAAAACTCACCACAACCGTCAATCATTTCCACTCCTCCATAAACAAGATTATACCACTCAATGTTAGAATGAGTGAGTGACATAATCTTTTGTGACTAAACAAGACCATTCTTGAGATCCCAAAAAGCAGTTGATTGAGGCAAGTGCGAAATAAACTACTTGTAGGGAAATGAGGTGCAACAAGTAATCACCCCTCCACCATGAGAGTTCATTAGATAAATAGAATGGTGGGCATCTGTAAGCAAGGTTGGAATTGGATTTCCAATCAAGAAGATCGTAATGGCATCAATGTCAACAATGTCGTCAACATTGGGAAAGAGGAAAAATCCATATATGAGTAAAGCAAGGATAGCTTCAAAAGCATCTACACTCTTCATGTCAGCATAATACTGAGCTTTTCCATCAAAAACATGGCAGAAAATCCAAGAAGCTTAGTGGTCATGTGAGCCTTAATCTCTGACGACTTTAGGTGGGTAGCTTCTGCAATGTCTTGTCCTCTAGGAATCTCCTCCAAATCAGAGATAAGAGCTTGAGAAGAGATAGATAATCCAATCAAACAAGAATATTCCTCCATCGTATGCATCAATTGATAGTCGGGAAAGGTGAAACAATGGTATAAGGGATCATAAGACTGCACCAAGGTAGAGAGAATTCCATCCACCATCTTGAGCTTCAACAGAGATAAGAGCCTTCCATACTTGTCTTTGAAAGCCAATGGGTCATTAACCAATCCTTCTAATTTCCTTAAATCTTCCAACTTTGGACTTTTGAAAGTGTACTTTTGGATTCTTCTCCTTCCAAAATCCATTGTAAAACCTATGATGTTTGCAAAATAACTTGTCTTTGAAAGCCAATGGGTCATTAACCAATCCTTCTAATTTCCTTAAATCTTCCAACTTTGGACTTTTGAAAGTGTACTTTTGGATTCTTCTCCTTCCAAAATCCATTGTAAAACCTATGATGTTTGCAAAATAACTTTAAGATCCTTGAAGAGTTAGAAAAATGGTGCATGAATGCATGAATGGAGGAATGCACGAACACAAATATACACATATACACATATATACAAACATGGGTTTCGGGTTTGAGATCATGAGCATGGAGCCATAGTCTAACCATCCCAAAGGGTATGTACTAAGGGCTTCATGTACCTGCGAGACAAGGTTCTAACAAGTTCCCAAAGTCATTGATCCATCTTTTAGATATTATTAACATACAAAATATTTGGAAATCAATAATATTCTCAAGAGAATCTCATTTGAGCGTAGTATCACGTATCAACTAATTCAGGTTTACACCTTCATAGCCACTGCATTACATCCTAATTAGGTCAAGTGGGGTAAGAGGTAACTAAGGTCCTCAGTTTCACAGGCTCCTAAGTCTAAAGTAGTAATGCATTCACGATTACTCGCTCAACAAATACTACCCTCAAAAGAGTCTTCACTGAGCAGGGGATCTCAAGTCAACTTTTTCGGGATTACTCCCTCAAAGCCTCTTTGACTATACCACCCTTCCTATCTTATTTATGCTCTCAAGTCTGGGTTAAGATTTATCTCACCACAACATGATCACCCAAAGATCCCAAGCATATATACCAAACAGATATATACAAATATAAACAAATAACACATATCAACATGTTAGGTTTAACCCTTTTAGGGGGATATCCCCAGTGAAGTCGTCATTTCTGTCAGGTGAGAACCAAAGACCATATCTATTGAGTTAGCTAGATTTCACAATTCTTAAGGTATCACCGTCGATCTTTAATTTATCCAAGGGTAAAGGTAAAGAAAGAATAACCCATAAATATGTAATGCAAAACAAAACAATAAAGAGAATATAAGGTTCGGGGGTTGGTTATACTAAGGGAAGGTATAACACCCTAAGTATCTATAGTACTCTATAGGAACCTCTTGTTGATTTTGTGTTATTGTTAAATTGTTTTCTAATTGGGATTGATTTGGGAGATGAGGTGAGAAATGTTTTTTATTGTTTTTGTGTTTGGCAAGACACAAAGTCTTATGTCTACGTACCAATAAAGGATCAAAACCTCGTAGTTCGGGGTAGAAATTGAAAATGGTTTATTATGGTGGATTTTAATAAAGAAAAGACAAGTTGTCATTCTAAAGAGAATACTTATCTAAACCACCAAAAACACGTGGAAGAGGGATATTTGATTCACATTGAGAGAAGGGTTCCAACTTGGATGTATCAACAAGTATGCCACAAACCTCCCTCAAGTGGAAAAGAATCAATTATCTTTCTCACCATGTTATGGGGTAGGAGATTTATATCTCAACCAAGGATGACTAATATCTAGTCTATTTGAAAAGGTTTTAAATTGAAAACCCAAAGTGGCAAAAGGTTTGAATTGAGTTTGTGTTTTTTAGTCTTGTGAAAGAGTTTGAATATGCTTAAGACGTCTTGAAGCATTTGTTAAGAAAATATTTTGAAAAGATCAATGACCTAAGGTCAAGGTTTCTTATGAAAGTGGTTTTGAGTTTGTAAAAAGGGGAAACCCTAATTGAACGTCTAAGTTGAAGGGTAATCCTAAGGGAGACTTCCTAAGGTATAACAAGTTCTAGGATTACAAGAGAGAGATATGTACAAGAAGGTAAACATGCATATGGAAAGATGACAAAGATCTCAACAACAAAACCTTCCCTTGGAATGGATAGCAATGATCACATAAACATGCATATATTGATAAACATCATGAACAAAAAATTAACATGACTTAAGGCATGGTGAACATAAACAAGACATGACATTACAAGAAATAACTTATGGACAAACATCAGGCAAGAGACATGCTTAACATTGTGGAAGTTTATAAAGGAAATACTTGAAAACAAGATGAACATCACAAGAGTAAAAGACAATAGATCAAAGTACACAAGTGTGAACAAGAATCATATTGAGCATGGTGAAAGCAACACTTAGTCCTAAAAGGAAATCAACATACACACAAATCAAGGAAGAGATGCAAGAGCATGTTGAACACAAGATCAATCCTAAACCATAGGAGATACAAGCATACTTAAAAAAAACTTGTGAACATGTTAACAATTTCACACATTTAGTCAAAGTGAGCGATATAGACACAACATTTAAACATGGTACAAGACATGGTATGACCACACAAACATTTATGATCCATTAGTCCAAAGAAACAAACCAAGAACATCACTAAAAGTCCTAAAAATCACATAAAAGGAACAAGTTTTCAACCTAATAAAAATGGGAAAAATAAATATTATTTTTGGTATTTTTTCATGCATTCACAAAATACATATGCCAAATAGCAAGTGTGTAAATAATCAGCTCAAAAGGATAAAATGAGCATGAGAAATAGTTGGAAGAAAAATGAGGAAAAGAGATAATATGAACAAGTGATAAAAAAAATAAGGGTTGTTGGCCACAAGCGTTGAACTCACGCCCTTTCACTCACTACCTAAAATCTTACCACTGAGCCATGTGACTTAGCTTGACAAGGTAACGCGCGTCCAAGATAATATATTGAGTTTACTTGAAAAACATGCAAAAATAAAATACAAAAGATCTATGGTGAGGGGGATTCGAACCCCAATCGGTGAGCTCACAAACATCACACAAACCATACACATGACTAACACGGCGCAATGCCAATTCAATAACTATAACGACAACTAAATAATAAATATTAAAACAAGTTCAAAAAATGAAGGAAAAAAAGGCTCCACCATCATCTTTCTCGTCTGAACCTTCTTCCTCCATTTTTTTAATTTCTGGAAATCACAACTCCTTCATTTCTTAATATTTTCTCATGATGTAAAAATGAAAGGTGTTTAATTTTTCACAAGGATCATGGTGGTACAACTTAATTTCATTGATTCTCAACATATTGTAAATAATCAGATTGAAACTAGAGTGAACCCTAAAATGAAAATTTAAAATGAAATTCCATACAACACATATCAAAGCAATTGACATAGGGGAAATAATCTCTACATCATGGAAAGCAAGTGTGTAACTCAAATGGATGCAAATGGTACAAGAATCACTTAGTTGTAGAGGTTCAAGGCTTATCTATTGGAGTAGGTCCAATGCCTCTTCAAATGCACTCCTAGATGATATGTGATGATTCATAAAGCTTCCTTGATCTCCTTAGATGCTTTTAGGATGCTTATTTTGTATTAAAGCAACTTCAAACTCCTTGCACGATCCCTCTTGCAAATGTGAAAAGTGTGAATTTGATCTTGATAAAGATGATGTTACAGATGCAAAATAACACTTTGGACAATTTGTGTAATGTTTATGGAGAGTGTTTGAAAGATTAAATGGATTGAAACATGTCAGAATGAGGAGTTATGTTATTTTGGACAGAAAGTAAACTATTTGAGCAAGTGAGAGTTGACATTTTAATTTGGTTTTTTTCTGATGAAATGAAGGGTTTAGGCAACTTTGGTAGATGATATGTGGTGTGTGAGGGTGGTTTGTTTGAATGTTTTAGGACTGTGGTGAAGATTGGAAGGTTTTTTTTGAAAAGTAAAGTTTTGTTACAATTGAGGTTTCTTGTGCAAATCTTGGTGTGTCTATGCAAGTTCAGGTGTGTCAAGTTCTGAGGTTTGATCCTCTATTTATAGAGGTTTAAAATGACTCATGTAACTTGGAGAAATTAGGTTTAGTTCCATTAGAATTATGGTTTGGAGATTTGGTTCACATTTGCACAAGTAACAATACTTGATCATGATGAAAAGGTGGAGTGAAATGAGGAAGGTAGCCATGCTTTTATGAAGTTTAGGGGTTTCTTCTAAGCATTGGAGATTAATTTTGATCCGAAGAAACAAATTGGGAGCTCAAAGCACAAGTTGTTGGTAAAAAGCAACCTTTACAAGATGAATATAAAGCTTTATGCATAAACTTCCATAAATGGCATCAAGCTTTGGACAAAGCTTCATTTTGTCGTGTAATGCATCAAAAACTTGTGTTCTTCTCTGATTATGTTGAGATTTAGAAGCAAGATAGCCTGAAAACCAAGATCATGTATCTTAGGCTATGGATTTGATTATGAGGCTTGCCATAAAATAACCTAAAATTTAGCTTGGAGAGGCCAACTTCATCTCTTCGAAACTCCTAGCTCAAGCATGATAAATTCGTGATCTTAGACTTTTTGGAAAGCTTGAAACATCCTCTACAACTTTCATGTTGATCAATTTTCTTGATTCAATTGGGATCATGATGAAAAATGCTTGCAAAGTCAGCTACTTGACATAGTCAGAACTTGTAGAAAATTTTTCTAAGTGTTCTTGTTCAAAAGCAAATGGATCCTCCACTTCATGGCCTCATGTCTCTTCATCCATGCACATTTTGGAAATAATCCCCTAGGACAAAGTTGGAGTATGAAACAAGATATTTAATTTTTTCTTTGGAGCAAAGAAAATGGATGCTTGAGGAGGAAGTTATGAGCTTGGAAAGTAGGACAAAAATCATAGGATTTCATAACTTAGAAAAAGTCAAGAAACCCTAATTTTTTGAAAGCATAATCCTTGGGTGTTTTATTTGATTTTCTTGATTGATCATAGTCTAAATCGCATATTTTCACGATCCTTGACTTGAGGAGTCCATGTTTGACCAAAAATCTCAAAAGTCAAACCTAGTCTTGATCACAGTTGACTTTTTCCAAATGAACCCAATTTTCTTCAATTGGTCATGAATCAAACTTCTTAGATCAATCCAATCAAATGAATGGACTAGTATGGTGAGTTTGAGGTCCCTGAAACATATCTTGAGGTATTGGATCATGTCTTACTCCAAAAGTCAACCCAGGGACTGAATTAGGTCAAAACCTTAATTTGGGTGCATCAGGTGACCTAGAAATTGTTGATATTGATTCAATGCAATCTTACACTTGATTATTGATGAGAGGATCTCCTTGATTAATTTTGAATGAACGGGGCTTGAGATTTTGAGAATCCCATAATCCTTGAGCTTCATGAGAGCAAAACCCTAGCTTGTGATTAGAGCAATACCAAAGCACATGTTCTTGTATCCTCAATAGGTTAGTAATACATAAACGACACACACATGGTATGATTGATGTTATGCAAAATGATGAAAATGAGGTGGAATCTTAGGGTTAAAAATTAGAGTGTGACAGTTAAGTAGAAAGAGAATATTCTCATGCAAAAGGTAGGGGATACTTGCAAAAAGCAAGGGTAAAGGGTGATATAATCCTCATGCAAAAGTATAGGGAAGTTGCAAAAGGAAAGATACTATCATGATACCTCATAGGAACAACAATGGAGATGAAGTTCTGAAATGTGGCAATCACTTGGGCTGCCAAACATACGTCAGGTGTACAAATAATCAAGAAGTGAGTAGGTCATTTATCCAATCCCTTATTTTATACTCAATATTCAAAGTTTTCACAAAGGTAACTTTCTCGTGCAAAAGCCAGCGAGGACTTACCAAAGGTAAGCGAGGGAGACACGATTTCTGGAAAAAGGCATCAAAATGACTTACAAAAAGGTAAGTGAAAACGACGGGATTTTCCTGCACAAAAGGCGAGAGAGGACTTGCAAAAGGCAAGATATTGATGAAAGGCCAATCAATTGTGGAAAAGCAAAGTAAAGAGGATATACTTTGGGGGATCCTTCTAGGAATACCAATTAGGGATTTTTTGGGGATGGTGTTTTCTTCAGAGAAATAATATTGTCTCAACTAATGATTTGTTTGTGCTTTCGAGGAAAGGCTTGAATCTGGCTTATGCTAAGTATGCATGTTTGATTTTGTATGGCATAATGCTCCACCTTGATGGATATGCTACATGTTTTATGGATGCAATGCTATGTGATGATGATTACTATATGCAATATGTCAATGTATGATTGGGATTTTGTTATGTACGGGCTATGCAGGGTCGAATGTTTTTTGCCAAAAGGGATAAAGGTTAGGAATTTAAAGTACCAATGACCATTGGGTTTATCAATCGAAATCAGTGTTTTGAGTTACCGGCAAAGCAGGTTTCTAAGCATGCCAATGATGATTAGGCTTTATAGGGTATCAAGTAAGATTGGGCTTTGATTTCTCTAGTGGTGATAATAAAGACTAGGCTTCAAAGGTGACAATAAAGTTGGTCTTTGAAGGTGCCAAGTGATTTGAGCTTTTCTAGAGGCCAAGCGAGGTTAGAATTTGAGAGATATCAATCGAGGTTGGGCTTTATGGGGGTGCCAAGCAATCTTGGGCTTTATGGAGGTGCTGTCGTAACCCGAAGTTTGACCTCCCTCTTGCCTTTTGCATAAGCATGTGCATTCGCATCGCTGACATATGCATTCACGCTTTTTCTCTGTGATTTGTTGCAGGAATATTCAGGTTTTCCAAGCCCGATTAATCACATTCTCTCAAAGATATCACATCAATAAAACAAGAACAAATTAAGGTTTCTATGTCTATTCATCAAAGCAAGAGGTCTAAAATCGGAACCGTGGCCACAACACCATTTTGCAAGCAAATTATGCAAATTTTGCCTACGGTAATCGGTTGCCACTTTAGGGTAATCGGTTACCCTGTACAAAAATGCAGTTTTTGTTGCATTTTTTGTGATAGCCACTTTAATTCTATGATTTTGAGGGTCTACTTGGTTCTAGCATTATGTGGAACATTCTAGACATCTCTAGACAATTCAAGGCCTTTCTAAACACTTTAAGGTATTTGCTCCAATACATTAATTTGGATTAAGACCACCAAGTTGCTTCATTCCCAAACATGTGAGCCCTTAGATTCAAGTTTGCATTTGGATGGTCACCGAGTCAACTACCTAACTAACTGAGTTAACCTCCAACTCAGTGAGTTGAGGCTAACTAACTCCAAGGAAAATTCCAAGGCTACATCCAAAGCTCACTCTAAACCTAGCAACTCCGAAGCAAAAGTCTATATAAGCAAATCACCACCATTTCACAAGGGGGTTCAATCATTTTTCTCAATCTCCACATTTTTCATTCTTAATTCTCTCACATTCTCTCTGAATTTTCTACAACATTTTCACATTCATCTTCATCCTCTCCCAAAAACCCTCACAAAAGCTCAATTTCCACCATTAGAGTGTAACAATCTTCACATCAAAATTATTATTCTCTTGAGATAAACCTCATTCCACCATATTCTTACTTGGGCTTCTGGATTTACAGTAGATTCTTCTCCAATTCAAGTAATCATCTCAAGCTTCTTTGGTGCAAATCGGTATTCAGAGTATTTATCGTGTTTTTATCGATTTCGCTACGATTTAATCTCAAGCTTGGAATTCTCTGGTTTTCTTTGCTTATTTCTCATCACATATCAATAGCAACAATCACCAAGGCAATCCTCCGCCTTGTAGGCTGGTAATTCGTACTTAATTTACTGTTTTGATCACTTTCGCGCGTTTACGATGTAGTTCGATCATTTTTTCGGTGTGGATTCATCATGTGATTTTTTGATCTTTGATCTTCATGTTTAATTCTTTCAATTGATGTTTAATTAATACCTAAGTGATTTTGAACTTCATTTTTCATGCTCAAATGTTAATCATGGCATATGGATGATTGGATAAGTGTTTTGGTTGCTGAAAGTGCTTTTTCAAAAGCTGTTTCTGACACTGTTACAGTGGTAACCAGTTACCTATATGTGGTAATCAGCTACCCTGCACAATTTTCACATGATTTTTCCATTTCTATGTAGGTAACTGATTACCTGCATGTGGTAACCGGTTACCACAGTGACAAAATGCCATTTTTGCCTATTTTCAAGCTTGTTTACTATCCTTTCCTCATTTAACTTCCATGGCTTGATATGCTTAGTATTTGTGGTTATTTTATGAGTTTTTCACCTTTTGTTTGAGGCATACATGCAAACTTTCAATGTGAGATTTTTTGATTTTCGATTATTTGCATTTTTGACATTGTATGATCATGATCATTCTTCCGCATTCTTTGATCACATGCTACATGATTCGTGATGCATACTAATGGCATTTGGTACTATTTTACACTTCTATTCTTGTTTGCATTAAGTTTGTTCCTCATTGGAATAAACTAAATCTTGTATGATTAATAAACCATCCTTTGCTTCAATGATTTTCATCCCTTTGGAAAATTGTTAGCATCTTCTCCTTTTAATTGATTAATCAAAGCTTCGTTTCGATTAATCGATCCTTTATTTTTCCTTCTCCTTTGGGTCTTCTAGAGCTTCGTCCTCTCTTTTCCCCCATGGATTTGAATATTCGCAATGCATTGGAGCACTGTACAAAATTGGCGCTGTTGTGTTGTTCGTTCGTCTCTTGCACTACACTTTGGTGTTAGAGAAGGAATGAGAGTGAAGAATTCCTACACTGATTATGACTATTTTGGGTAAGGGACGAATGACCCTGTGCTTGGAATAGTCGCCTCTATCTAGTTACTGTGGTATCCCTACTTTCGCTAGTCAAGTCGATCCTTGATCACTTGCACCCTTATCTCCTCTTTGGAAGTGATCTCTCACCTTTTAATTTAACACTCTTTTCTCTTGAGGCCAATCCACTCATGGTTCCCCAGATATCTGTAACTAATTCTTTCCATGGCTATTCAACCGCTCTTTGGTTGAAGCCAATTCTCTTCTTCCCTAGCGATGTCTATCTTTCTTCTCCGGTTTACATAGTCTTCCTATTAAAACCTAATCCCCATCAGAGTTCTCAAACTTATCTTGGTTCTCTCTCCTCCTTGTTTGGTTAATCACTGTCTAACAATTAAACACCTGTCATATTTTCTTCAATTAATCATAGTCCTTTTGTTAATACTGAACTTTCTTTGGGTTAATCGCCTTCTTCTGGCTAATCACCCGATCTTTGGTTGATCGCGGTCTTACCGTTAAAACCAGATTTTCCTTTGGGTTAATCACCTTCTCTTGGTTAATTACCCGCCTTTTGGTCAATCACAGTCTGTCTGTTTGAACCAATCCCTTTTTTTCACAATTAACCACAGTCCATCTATTAAGATACTGAGTTTCTTTTGAGTTAATCACTTTCTTTTGGTTAATCACTCGTTCTTTTTGGTTAATCACAGTCCTTCTATTAAGCACCAAACTCCCTGCAGTTAGCAACCTTTCTTTGGTTCAAATACTGCCAGCTTTGGGTTAGTAACCTTTGTTCCGTTCTGTAGCACCCTAATTTTCGACCTTAAGATCCCACCTTCTTGTGCATTTTTTCTTACATGGTATCTTTATACTTTTGTGTGCGTGTTTATTACGGCTAACCAGTTTGTGCAGGTGCAGTAATGTCAAGTGTAGATCCTTACCGTCAAGCACTTCAAGGTTGTTGGATTGTGGAGATCCTGGGATTATTCTATTGGTCGTTTCCTCAAGGTTTCTCTAGAGTTTCAGTGCTTTCCCAGGAGGTTTAAGTTGTTAATGTCATTGAAAGGAGTTGGAACTTTCTTATTGGTGGCTTATGATTAATTTTTTTTCCGGGAAATGGTAAGTTTGGATAAGAATCTCGAATCAAGTTTTCGCTGCAAGTTCCCAAAATGACCTTCAGGATTCATGATTGTCAAGAGTCATCATTTGATTTCATTAAGGAACTCCATACTAATTAGTGGATTTAATACCAAAATTCAAGGATGGATTTGTGATTTCATTATGGAGAAGTTCAACCAAGAGGCTTATATTTTATACATAAGGGTTTCAAGATCCCCAAGGAAAATATATTTATCTGTTTGTCCATGGTGAAGGGATAGCCGCGAGGAAGATTGGCCATGTTTATTCCAAGGAACTATTTTACTTTAAGTTTTGGAAATTCTTTTTTTATATATACGTTTGAGTAGAGAATTAGAGGACTCGTTCCCCTCCCCTCCCCTATCTCAACTGGTGAACCGTTGGTTTACAATGACTAAAAGTGATTTTAGGGAGGAGTATTAATAATTTAGAAAGCTGTTTCTTTGAGTTTTAGGACCTTGCTACTTAGCTATTCTTTTTTATAAAAGGAGAATTTGGGATCATTGAAAGTCCTGTGCATACATGGAGGCCATTTATTGATAAGCTAGCATAATTTTTTTAACTATATCTCGAGATACGTTCAAATTGACATGGTTGCAATAAAGAAGAATTCATTAAAAAATTATTATTACATCAGCAGTTTCTACCCTCAACCTACAATTTCCTAAGGCTGTTTTGAACAAGTTTTCAACAAAACACAGATGCACATGTTTCGTCTGAAGAAGAAGTTTGAATAACATGATGCATCAATAGCCAACCAGATATCTTTAATCCTGATCATGATAAGAGAAGTAAATAGGTGAGAGCAAGAACAATAGATTCTGATGAATATTCAAAAGAACTTAAAACGAGGAGGTCTCAAATATACCTGAACTAAAGTAATGCAAAATCTGAGAATGAGAGAAATTCAATACAACAACCACATCGGACCCTGTTCATAGAAGACATTGTTAATAAGAAGGAAGTCAAAACATAGCAGGCATCAGAGTTAAAGCAGCACATCAGTGACAATAACAACAACCTTTGTTTTCAAAACATGTTCAATATGGGAAGAACTATCGTCACCCTTTGGGCTGATACGACCGATTTCGAGAAAACAAGAACCATAAAACTAGCTTGATACCTGCCAATACAATACCCAACATGATCATTAGAAAAGGAAAGTTATTAAATCATGCAGGACAAGTTTTCAAATCACAACCGACATTTCTTCGTACTCTAGGGCGTCCAAGAGCCCTCGGTAGCTTCAAGCAACCCGCATACGACAACACTTCACCATTCACATCTGGATGCTGCAAAACAAAAGAAAAAGATATTTCTGAAAACCACATACAATCTAGAACTCAGGATTAGGAAATCGAACTCCCTCACATCGGTAGCTTCATCACCTGACCTTTCCATACAAGTTGGCACGTAAGTCTTTATGCACCCGCGTCTGGGTAAACATACGTCATGAACTTAAAACCCTGCATTTCCTGACACAGGCAATAAGCAACATTAAATCGGGCATTAAAGAAGAAATTAATTGGATAAGAAGTATGTTTGGACATGTTATAATCAAAAAGGAAAGTCATCATTGAAATTGAAGGACACCCTGCAAATTAGTAACAGCAAGACAACAATATCAAACAAGTTAGGTCAGAAAGGAAAGAGTTCATTATGAAGATTAACAGCCACCGACATGTTCCAATCGAATAGGAAAAGTTTCATTATCTCATCAATACAAGAACAACAGAATACCGACAGAATTTTGAAAGTGCTTAAAGGGTCTTGAAATTCATCCAGATGTATAAAAAGAGCATTGTATCAGTAAAAAAGAACACAGACATTTTGCAGCAGAACATCACACGATAACACCATAGTTTCATAGAGGAAAGGGAGAGAGACAGGAAGTATTATCATCAAGCTTGCTGACGTCTCTACCGCATCAAACCTTTTCGTGAATCGCACTCGGAGAAGTAAGAGAAACGCATGAAAAGCCGTGGACTTGCTTCAATCACCTCAAGCGTCTTTGCACCCTTCTCACTTCTAGATTCGCTATTAGCCAAGGTTGGATCTCCCTATTGCCTTCGCGCCTTTGGATCTAGCTCTTTTAGGGATTGTAATTTTGTTTTAAACATGGCGGATTTTGGAAGGAACAAATCATTACTGATGGAGTAAGGAAATGATGGTCGGTGATAAGCAATCGAAACGGAAGCCATGTGATGATTAAGGTCACAAGAGGAAGGAGAGTCGCGAGTGGACGAAGAGGAATGATAGGGTTTCTATGTTGACCCTTTCTAATCTTCCGCTTTTGCTACCCGTGTGGTGTCGTGTGGGCTTTGTACCCAGGAAGCCGACTTCCTCTTTCTTTTGTCAACTCCTAAACCCCCATCCTTCTGTTCAGCACGCCGTTTGGTTTTAGTAACCGAAACCCAACATTTTTTTATCGCCCCCCTCTTTTCTTTACACCTCCAATTCTTCTTTTTAACATAAAACCAATTATTATTAATGTTAATTTCAAAACTTAATTTTATTTGTTTACCTAGTTTTCAAAATTCAATTACAATTGGTTAATTTTGTTAAGAAAATTTCAAACTTAAAATATTAATAAATCCATGTTTTTAACTCAATTTTAATTGTAATAATATTTTTTTAAATTTTTATTTAATTATTAACTTTGTGAAGAAACTCAATTATAAACATTGTTAATTTCGATTTTCAATATATTTAATTAACAATTTAAATTTAAGTATTAATAACATTGATCTAAAAATTCATTTTTATTCAATTATTAGTTTTTGTTTTGAAACCCCATATTAATCTTAAATTCGATTACAATTTTTGTGACTTAGGGTTGATAATTAACGGGTAATTTCAAATGAACCACGTTTCTTAGAGCATTGAACCTCTAATGTCAGCATGATTAATTCGTGGTCTTACTTATTGATTTTTTTTTAATTTCAATTATGCTGCTAAGTTGTTGATATATCCTGCTCTTTTTTTCTTCGATATGATTTATGCATGTCCAATGGAAGAAACCGTGTATGACTTCTTTAAGTTGTACAGGTTGCATCTCATTTGCATCATTATTCCCTCGCTTGATCCTTGAGTTTTCAAGTCGATCAGCTTAGGATTTAGTCCTTACACCTTAAGATAGGACCAGTTCCTTGGTTTCTCTTTGAACTTAGACAAACTTTATATACAATTCAATCATTTATTCTCCCCACAAGAGAATTAGACCTGATTCATCTTGACAGTCGAAATATAATTCTCCTGCCCCATAATGCAATCGAGAGATGTAGAATCTTTTCCGCTTGAGAGAGGTATGTGGCATACTCGTCGATAAATCCAAGTTCTGAGCTTTTCTCTTAATGTGACGCAAAGACCATCTCCTACAAGTTGTGGTAGTTAAGTCGAGTATTCTCCCTTAAGATGACGACTCGTGTTTTCTCCTAGAATCAATCAACAAACCTTCTCCCTCCTGGAACTTTGACCAACGGTTAATGGTTCCTCAACCCTTTAGGGGAACTACGAATACTCTGATTCCATTCCTGTCAGGATACGTAGGCACAAGATGCGATTTCTTGGCGAGTATACTTAGAAATAAACCATTAGGTCTCTTACCCTTAGAAAACAACAATACCACGAATAAAACAAGAGGTTCCTGTAGAGTACTACAAATGCTTAGGACGCTAAAACCTTCCCTAGGTTTAACGAACCCCCAAACCTTAGATTCTCTAGCTTTGCATTGTATTGCATACTCATGGGTTATTCGATATTTTTCCCTTCCCTTGGACAAATTAAAGACCGTTGGTGAATAATGATTTGCGATTCAAGTTAATCAATAGCTTGATATCCAATTCTCACTGTGACAGAAATGGCAACTTCATTGGGGAATAACCCTCAAGAAAGTGAGAATAACGCTCAAGAATGATTTCCCCAATGAAGTGCGTGACCTTTCTTAGGACGTAGTGTGATGACTATGAGGGAGTATTCCCAAAGTAGTTCATACGCGATGCTACACTCAAAAGAGGTTCTCTTGAGAATATTATTAACCATCGAGTATTCGGGAAATTGATAATATCTGAAAGATGGACTAATGATTTTGGGCACCTCTTAGAACCCTTGTTCTGCAGGTACAATCAACCCTTAGTCCACACCCTTTTAGGAATGGGTATACCCTTTGCTCCATGCTCGTTGCTTGCAAACCTAGGTTTCTTGTTTGTTTATGTGTATCTTTGTGTGTCTCTGTGCTTACCTGTGTTTGTGCATCTCTGCATTCATAAGCATCATATTGCATTGGTTTCATGGAATTCAGAGTTTACTTATAAAACGTCCCAGGACCAATATGGATTACAAAAGGAAAATAGTTTGAAATATTCTTTCAAGAGTCTTAACTGGATGGCCTAAGGAAGTTGGGAGCTCTGATTGAAGATTAAAACAAGTTCAAAGACAAGAGACTTTCATCATCATTGAAGATCCAAGTGAACATCCGATTTCTTCCTTATTTTCCGACAAGAAAAGAAAAGAGTAGGAGGATTTATTTTCCTCTATCAAACTACTCTTGGGGATTTGATCATGGACAAGCTTATATTTGAGAAGGTCCAGCTGGAAGAGTAGATCAAGAAGCAACGCAAAACTTCCTTAAGACTCTATTAGCTTTTATTTAGCTATTATGACAGGACTCTTTTAAGAATATTCATTTGTAATCCATTATCAAAAAATAATAAACGAGTTTTCTTTGGTATTCTGTGATGTTTATAAATATTTGAGTTTCATGAAACCTTTCATATGCATTTTACATTTTGCATTTTGCATTTAGCACTCGCATGTGCATGTGTCTCTTCTCTGTTGGGGCTCATCCGACCTTCTGTCTTTGTCTCGTCAGCTGACATCTTGACCATCTGACCAAGCTCGAAGTAATTACTGAAGGATAGTAAAGAGAACGAAGGATATGGATCCCATATCGGGATTTAGGATAGTGACCAATCCGATATTTGATCTTCCCTCTGATGACAATGTTCAACAAGTGGATGTTCCTACACAATATCAACCTATGTAAGATAACCTGGTTGATCAAGTTGATGAAAGAGATTCCTAGTTTCCACGGTGTATACCAAATCCTCAGAGTACCCATACTGAGATGAAGGTGGACGATCCTAGAATTATAGCAATTGAGAAAGGATTTTGTGATCTCGAGGAGCAATTGAAGATGATGAAAGAAACTGATGCATCTGGTCTTAAGGCTCATGACCTATGTTTAGTTCAAGGCGTGATTATTCCTCCAAAGTTCAAGATGCCTCTCTTTGAAGTATACAAGGGTGTTAGTTGTCCAAGATACCATTTGACGATGTTTTGTCAGAAGATGACCACTTATATTGACAACGACAAACTGATGATTCACTGCTTTCAAGAAAGTTTATGTGGGGCATCCTTGATATGGTATATGAAGCTAGAAAGGAACCACGTCCAGTCTTGGAAACATTTAGCCGATGCCTTTGTGAAGCAATAAAATTACAATTTGGATATGGCTCCAGAGAGTGGTCAACTGGTAAGCATGAG
Source organism: Lathyrus sativus (assembly GCA_963859935.3). Classification (NCBI taxonomy): domain Eukaryota; kingdom Viridiplantae; phylum Streptophyta; class Magnoliopsida; order Fabales; family Fabaceae; genus Lathyrus; species Lathyrus sativus. Next base: position 263,143,220 of record OZ012740.1, read on the forward strand.
TAAGAATGACAATGAATCCTTCAGGGAGTATGCAAAACGGTGGAAAGAATTGGCAGCCCAAGCTCATCCACCACTTCAAGAAAAAGAACTAAGTAAGATATTTCTAAGAATGATGCCAGACTCTTATTATGATAGGATGGTAGGTGTTGTGCCAGTAGAGTTTTCCAAAATTGTGGAGGTCAGAGTAAACATTGAGAGCGCACTTAAAAGTGGACGAATCCGAGAGGACTCGTATAGCCAAGCTAATGAAGAAAGATCAGTTGGTGATTCCCAAGAGGAAGGAAGTGTTGATGTTAATGTAATTTGGGATTCCTCTCAAATCTTGCCAGATCTAGCTATAGTACCTTATCCTCAACATCGGTATGCAGTGCCTGTTCAGCACAAGAAGCAACTACCTCATAGACTTCCATACCAACGGTGAATGTCGACTTATCCGGATCAACGTTAGAATCGACGGGCCCAAAATCAGTTTCAAAATCAACAGAGACCTTTGAGTATTCCAAAAGAGGAAATTCGTCAGTCTAATCCTATCCCGATGACTTACCGTCAACTATGATCTTATTTCACCCAAAACTCGGTAATGACACCCAGAAAGACTAGAACCATGAAATCCTGCCCACCTTGGTTCAATCCAAATGCCAGCTGTGAATTTCATGATGGAGTAATGGGGCATCCAATTGAGGAGTGCAAAGTTTTTCAAGAGAAAGTTTAAGAAATGATAAATGATGAAGAGCTGACCTTCAAAGGAGGAAGCCCATTTGTGAATGGAACACCATTATGCTAATGGATGTTTGAGACTTAATAAAATCATTTGAGAGCCGTTAAGATCAAGAGAAAGGCTCATCAGATTGTTTATTCTGTTTGCTTATATGTATTTTTTATTTCTTTGATTAAAAGCATAATTGGCATGTAATAACTTGTTTATTTTGAATGATAAGGCAATAAAAGTGTTTGTCTTGAAGAAATCCATTTGTATTCACTCGTAAAATGCTTTTTCATGATCTATAATGCGAACTTTACCCAAATTTTTTCTCTCACTTTGATGAAGAATTGGAAGGAGGATGACGAAATAAAACACAAGATCCCTTGTTGTATGCTTTTGAATAAAACTCTATTGATGATGTAAGGAGTTGTTTCAAATCCGCAAACACTAGAAATATAAGGAAGGTAATCCCTCTTTACCCCTTTTCCAAATAAAAAAACCTTGTTTAACTTGGGGCAGGGCAATTTTCAGTCAGTTTGATTAAGCGCCTAAAACTTTCAAGAGAGAGGAGTGAAAATCATTGAAGAATGGGTGGGTACAAATAAGCTTTGACCCTTACTCCTTTGTTTTACAAATTGTAAACTAAGCCCCGATACAACCCTCAAAAGTCCAAATTGAAGCAGGGTTTATTTCGAAAGCATACTCAACGAGATCATGTTTCCTGACTCCTGTAGGCTATGCTCAAATTTATGTTGGCTTTATAAAAATTAATTCATATCCTAACTCGTGATTTTGTCACAAGTTATTGTGATATATTTATTTGCGAAAAAAAATTCAAGACAAACATGTGTGTTGCATTAGCAGTTTCAGAGTTAACATTTTTATTCGTGTTGATTTTGCTTGATATCACAGAAAGTTTGCATCAACGACAAGTTCAGTCTGTTAAAATTGGAAGACTCTGCTAACCTGGGGCAAGTTATTTATTCTTTTTCGACTACTTTTAAGAGTGAGTTTTGAAGACTCAGTCATACATGATACTGTCAATCAGGGGCAGTTACATCGAGATTCGACGAATCCCTAAGAGTTCGAATATAATGGCACGTCTTGGACGCCATGTTTTCTACAAAATCCTCTTAGAATGGTTCATTCTCATAAAAAGCATGTACCCTGGGGTATTTGAGAATTGAAAATTATTTTACCCCTTCACAACACCTGTTGTTCGAAATGGAGACTATTACGCAGTTCATCAATACTGAATTTCATTAATCTCACAACATTCTTTATTCATGTCCCTGGTAAATTTTACTTCAGGTGGTCATGAAAAATCTCCGTTGAATCTCTACTTCAAGCAGTTATGATAGGATTGATGCAAGAATTCCCTAGCTGGTGACCTAAGGTTCCTAGTGATTTGCTTGACTTCACCTCCCCATTTAAGTGGATGATATTTTCACTCCTCATTGAATCTTCTTAACTTCACCTTCCCAGTGAATTGGTTGCTATTTTTTTACTCCTAAATGGATCTCTTACAACGCCAATCTTCCCCAGCGAAGCGGATGTTTAGTTCATCCCCATGAAGTTCTGACTCTGACGTATTCAACATCTACGTTGACTCATCTTCTCCATTGAAGTGGATATTTATTTTATGCCCTGTGAGACCTCAGTTCGAGTATCTCCATTTATAACTCTAGTAAGAGCCTCTCCAGTGAAGCAGATATTTATTTTATCCATGAAGTTCCTCCAACTATGAGTTTGATCTGCTTCTAGTAGATCTTCATTCTCATCTTCAACAAGATAACTGAGATTCATCTTGATAAATCCTTCAGATAAAGACAAGATGTTATATCTTCAAGTGGATTACATTATCCATCTAAAGAATTTTTTGAAGTCCTGAAGCAGGACTGTGATCCCATATTCAGCTCTCCATCTATCCCCAGTAGTACTTCTATCTTTGAAGATTGGTCGGATGTTCATTTTGGAATGTTTATTTCATCTTCGGTTGCCTCTTCCCGTTTGTTTTGTCAACATACGCATATCATATAGATAGGTGGCATGGCATGGGCATTTTGCATATTTGTGTTTGTCTGTTCTATCACTTTGGCTGTGTTTATCCCCAAGTGACTGGGTTTGTCTTCACCCTCCAAGTAGAGTTGTCAGCCCTAAGCAGAAAGAGCACATCCTTTCTAATTCCCCATTGAGTTTGATCCTCGTGGAAGACGGTTGCTTTAGTAAAATCCCATTTGAGCTCACCCTTCAATGGTCGAGTCTTGCTTGACCGTTTCTCTTCAGTTATTTCTTGATTTGAACTTTGGTCCCTGAGAATCACAATTTTTGGATATCTTCAGGTTTTTCAATATGGATTGGGCGTTCATTTATTTTGCACTTATATTTTTCAGGAAGAATCTTTATAAAGGTCACCATTAAAGATAAGTATTTCTCCAGTAGTGTTACAACATTTTTTCAGCAATTTATACCCAAACAACGAATGAAAGCTCTTTATTTGAGCAACTTATTTTGATCAGGTTTTCTATTTGGATTTAAAATGGCAGTCTCCTCAAGACAGTTTATCCATCCCCAACGAAATTATCAAGATTATCAACTCGTCAAATGGAATCTCTTCGGGAATCCGTCAAAGAAGTTTGTTGGCGACTTTACAGATATTTCTCTTTATTTGAGAACTTTCACTACAAAAGTTTCACTTATTTTACAGTCACAACAGAGATACTCCCCAGGAATGTATTCCCCAGTGAGTCCACCACACAAGTTTAATTCCATCAAATGGCATCTCTTCCGAGAAGTTTGGTGAAGTTTTTTAGAATTGATCTCTCTCATTATTTGAGAAGACATATTTGTCAAATCAACCGGTCTACATCTCTTTCGAAGATCCCCGATGAATTTTTATAATCTCCAGTAAATTATGGATTCCCACTGAAGTCTGCAATCTCCAGTGAAATTCTGATCCCTTGAGAATATGCTTTCTAGGAAGAAACTGAGACCCGTTCATGGCATACAACCTTGAAGCGTAGGGAGGTTTACTTTACCCTTTTCAAGTAAAATAAGAAACTGAGACCCGCTCATGGCATACAACTTTGAAACGTGGGGAGGTTTATTTTCCTTTTTGAATAATTTATTCGAAGGTACCTATTTTTCTGGCATGTCTCGGAAGAAGATTTCCAAAAGACCTCGACAATAGGTAATTTCTTTTCATTTCCTGGAAAGTCTCGATGGAAGATTTCCAGAAGACTTCGACAGAAGTAGATCTCCAGCAGACTTCAACGTAGAATCTCAGTAGTAGATTCCATAAAAGTTTTAACAGTAGACACTTTGGCAAAAAGTATTCTCAAAATAAGTTGCAAGTCTCGACAATAGACTTCTCCAGCTAATATCTCTTGAAATCATTACATTTGATTTATACGGTAGGTTCTTCAAGTAGATTTTCTCACCAAGTTCTCCATGATATGTTTAAAGATACCTTGTGATTGTCAACCGATAATCTTTCCCGGTGGAGTCTCGCTTTGTTGAGCTTGTTCTTTGTTGACCTTTATTTCTCGTGTGTCGTGTCTAGTTATTCCCCTGTGACATCTTTCCCTCACAAGACCTCTATCTTGCATTTCATATCATCTCACATTATAAGCATTTGGTGGCATCTTAGGGCCAAAAATTCTTGCAATGTTTGTATTTAAGTCCCTCCTATCACGTCGAGATGAAGATCTCGATCTCCATATCTCCGGATAGAAGAAACTTAAATAGGGACATCTGTAGCACCCTAATTTTCGACCTTAAGATCCCACCTCCTTGTGCATTTTTTCTTACATGGTATCTTTATACTTTTGTGTGTGTGTTTATTATGGCTAACTAGTTTATGCAGGTGCAATAATGTCAAGTGTAGATCCTTATCATCAAGAACTTCAAGGTGATCATTGGATTGTGGAGATCCTGGGATTATTCTATTGGTCGTTTCCTCAAGGTTTCTCCAAAGTTTCAGTGCTTTCCCCGGAGGTTTAAGTTGTTAATGTCATTGAAAGGAGTTAGGACTTTCTTATTGGTGGCTTATGATCAATTTGTTTTGGGAAATGGTAAGTTTGGATAAGAATCTCGAATCAAGTTTTTGCTGCAAGTTCCTAAAATGACCTTCAGGATTCATGATTGTCAAGAGTAATCATTTGATTTCATTAAGGAATTCCATACCAATTAGCGAATTTAATAACAAAATTCAAGGATGGATTTGTGATTTCATTATGGAGAAGTTCAACCAAGAGGCTTATATTTTATACACAAGGGTTTCAAGATCCCCAAGGCAATTTTATTTATCGGTTTGTCCATGATGAAGGGATAGCCGCGAGGAAGATTGGTGTTGTACCCCAAAATTTGCCCAACCTTTTCTTTAGTTGGCTTATGTTTTCACTGCATTGTACTAGCATTTGTTCTAGCATTTTCATTTGTATATCATAACATTTTTTCTTGAGGCAGGGGATCAAGGTTTTCCTGTGGCCCAGAGCTCTTTAGTGCAAGAAACTGAACAGCGAGCATCAGAGGCTCCGACATTTATTTTGCCCAGCGATCGAGCGGTCGATTTCATTTTATTTTGCAATTCATTTTCAGCTCAGGAGGCAGCATTCAAGCCATCTCAAGCATTCTCAGGGTTATAGCATTCAAAGGCAAGTTTCAGAGGCTGAACAGGGCTTAAAACAGTTGAAAACGGGAAAATGTGCAGATTTCCCTCCAAAAGGCGCCAAAATTCAAATTTTGAAGGTGTTAATCGATTAACCAATTGGTTAACCGATTAGCCAAGTCAAAATCAGGTCAAATTTGAAGTTTTAAGGTTGTTAATCGATTAACCATATGGTTAACCGATTAACCAGTGCAAATTTCAGCTCTGCACGTGAATTTTCAAACCAAGTCACTTTGGGGTCCAATTTTGATCACTTGTGAGTTGATTTTACACCAAGGGAAGGATCTAGAACCATTTTGAATTTTGGTTAACTTTCAAATCATCTCAAATTTCCTCCAAAATTTCCACTCCTCATTCCAAAGCAATTTTCACAAACAACACTCCAAACCTCATTTGGATCCAAGCCTAAGGGGTATTTAATTGATTTGCTCCAAACCTCACAGAGAGAATCCTCATAATTTCCATTTCATTTAAGAATTCACTCTCACTCTCTCAATTTGCTCTCACCTTCTCCATTGCCAAACCTTCACCAAAGCTCTTCTTTATTTGAATTCATTGATTCTCCATTGGGATCATTGATTTCTAAGAGCTAAACCTTCATCCATCATCCTCATTGAATCAATTTCTTCATCCAATTTTTGTGCAAGTTTGGATCTGAATTTTAAAGTTGCCTTGAAGGAGCATATTTGGACTGTTTTGGCTTAATTGTGGTGGATCTTCATTCCTACAACAAGAACACACTTGGATCTTGAAGAATCTCAGGGTTTCTTGTTTGGATCTACTTAATTGGAGTAAATCAACAATTACCGAAGCAATTATCCGCTTCGTAGGTTGGAATTCTTGATTTGATTCTATTTTTGAGCTTATTTACATAATTCTCATGTGAATCTTCATTTTCGATTGATTTTGCTAATTTGATTCATATGATTTCTGATCTGGCTGGTTTAATGTGTTTACATGTTGATTGGATCACTGTTTGCTGGTTTAAATTCGTGCATAATTGATTATGTGATAATCCGAATCATTGGATAAGAGCTTATATGCTGAAAATGTTGTTCTGCTGCTGTTTTTCTACTTCTGGCACAGTGTTAACTGATTAACCAATTGGTTAACAGATTAACCAACACGAATTTTCAAATTTTCAGGAATTTTTAACTGGTTAATCGATTAACCCTTGGTGTTAATCGATTAACACTGTGTCAGTAGGCCTGTTTTGCTGTTTTTCATGCTTGTTGTGGTGTCGTTTCACTTCGAATTCTCATGGATCAATATGATGCATTAGGAGTGAGATGTTGTGGATATATGTTGTTGTTCTTGATTGTTTAATCATGATATTGTCGACGCATGTGTTCGATTTCCACTTGAATGCATGCTTATGGATGTGGTTCAAAGTGATGTTCATTTGCTTATGTGTTTTTGTGTGCATTTCCTTTTGGTTCTTGCATCTCTCATTTGCATGCTTGAGTTTGAGATGTTCTTGTGGTGGTGTTTACCCCACACTTTTTTCCTCCCTCACTTTCATTCTAATTGTGCATTACATGTTTACATACTTGCATCTTTCTTATTTCATGCTTCCTTCTTCTTCTTCTTTCTTCTTTGCCATGTTCCGTTAGTATCTCTAATCTCTTGAGATTATGATAGACCTTAGGCTTGAACCCATGTATGATAACATTAGGTCGTATTACCAATCATAGGTGCACTTTGTATGAGAACATTAGGTTGAGTCTTAGTCTCCCTTTAGAGTGTGTCTCTCTTCTTATCTTCAAACATCTTCAAAACACTTAATAAAGGCTAAGGATTGTTGTGCATTACGAGCCTTAAGTACTTGGGAAATGGTGATTGAGGGGCTTCCTCTCAATTATCTAGAGTGTTTAGTGTATGTCCTTTGGACGATATGCGACGCATTCTCTCCTAGGTCATAGTCTTTAGTGCAACATGAATTACAAACTAATCAATGCACTTCTTCTCTAAAAAACACAAAAACAAACTTCAAATCATTTTATCCTTCAGGATCTTAATTTGGAAAACCTTTTTCATAAGGAGAGTTTTGTTAACTCTTGGTTCTAATGCAAACAGGTAACGCCTAAGTCTCCAATGGTCGAGCTGCATACACCTAACTTCTAGAACTAAGTTTTAACCCTACTCGGGCCTAAAACATTTTGAACCAACCGGTGTTCTTGTTAGCCCGAACTACGTTTGCTTTGATTTTTCGTACCAGATGAGAATACGTAGGCACAAGATGATGATGTCTTGGCGTGCAACCTTTCCCCACCTTTCACCCGTAGTTAGCCGGACTACGTTGACTCTGACTTTCCCATTGCACAAGGGAATACGTAGGCATAGAGCGGAGATGCTCTATCAAGTCTCTTTTTCTTTTATTTTGTCCCTGATCCGTAGCTCAGATAGTAAACACAATTTTTGATAGACAACAAAGCGTGGATCCCGTCGAGTACGACGGACGTGAGGGGTGCTAATACCTTCCCCTTGCGTAACCGACTCCCAAACCTGAGACATGGTTGCGATGACCTGTCTTTTCCCGTTTTCGTTAGGTTTTCTCTGATCGTTTCCTTTCCCTCTTTTGGGATAAATAACGAACGGTGGCGACTCTTCTGTCTTTGTCGGTCCCTCTTCGCAGCGATGCGACAATTGGCCATTTTTATTCCAAGGAACTATTTTACTTTAAGTTTTGGAAATTCTTTTTTTATATATACGTTTGAGTAGAGAATTAAAGGACTCGTTCCCCTCCCCTCCCCTATCTCAACTGGTGAACCGTTGGTTTTCAATGACTAAAAGTGATTTTAGGGAGGAGTATTAATAATTTAGAAAGTTGTTTCTTTGAGTTTTGCGACCTTCACATTATACCAGAACTTTGAGAAATAGATAATGTGATCCAAGGATCTTGCTACTTAGCTATTGATAAGGTGGCACAATTTGTTAACTATATCTTCGAGATACGTTCAAATCGACATGGTTACAATAAAGAAGAATTCATTAAAAAGTTATTATTACATCAGCATTTTCTACTCTCAACCTGCTAATTCCTAAGGCTGTTTTGAACAAGTTTTCAACAAAACACAGAGGCACATGTTTCATCTGAAGAAGAAGTTCGAATAACACGATACATTAATAGCTAACCGGATATCTTTAATCCTGATCATGATAAGAGAAGGAAATAGGTGAGAGCATGAACAATAGATTCTGGTGAATATTTGAAAGAAATTAAAACGAGGAGGTCTCAAATATACCTGGACTAAAGTAATGCAAAATCTGAGAATGAGAGCAATTCAATATGGCAACCGCAGCGGACCTTGTTCATAGCGGACATTGTTAACGAGAAGGAAGTCAAAACATAGCAAGCAGCAGAGTTATAGCAGCAAATCAGTGACAATAACAACAACCTTTGTTTTTAAAAAACGTTCAATATGGGAAGAACTATCGTCACCCATTGGGCTGATACGACTGATTTCGAGAAAACAAGGACCATGAAACTAGCTTGATAGCTGCCAATACAATACCCAACATGATCATTAGAAAAGGAAAGTTATTAAATCAAGCAGGACAAGTTTCGAAATCACAACCGACCTTTCTTCGTACTCTGGGGCGTCCAAGAGCCCCCGGTAGCTTCAAGCAACCCGTATACGACAACATTTCACCATTCACTTCTGGATGCTGCTAAACAAAAGAAGAAGATATTTGTGAAAACCACATACAATCTAGAACTCAGGATTAGGAAATCGAACTCCCTCACATCGGTAGCTTCATCACCTGACCTTTCCATACAAGTTGGCACGTAAGTCTTTATGCACCCGCGTCTGGGTAAACATACATCATGAACTTAAAACCCTACATTTCCTAACACAGACAATAAGCAACATTAAATCGGGAATTCAAGAAGAAATTAATTGGATAAGAAGTATGTTTTGACATGTTATAATAAAAAACGAAAGTCATCATTGAAATAGAAGGACACCCTGCAAATTAGTAATAACAAGACAACAATATTAGACAAGTTAGGTCAGAAAGGAAAGAGTTCATTATGAAGATTAATAGCCACCGACATGTTCCAATCGAATAGGAAAAGTTTCATTATCTCATCAATACAAGAACAAAAGAATACCGACAGAATTTTGAAAGTGCTTAAAGAGTCTTGAAATTCATTCAGGTGTATAAAAAGAGCATTGTATCAGTAAAAAAGAACACAGACATTTTGCAGTAGAACATCACACGATAACACCACAGTATCATAGAGGAAAGGGAGAGAGATAGGAAAACGTATCATCAAGCTTGCTGACGTCTCTACCGCATCAAACCTTTTCGTGAATCGCATTGGAGAAGTAAGAGAAACACATGAAAAGCCGAGGACCTTCTTTAATCACCTCAAGCGTCTTCGCACCCCTCTCACTTTCGGATTCGCTATTAGCCAAGGTTGGATCTCCCTCTTGCCTTTCCGCCTTTGGATCTAGTTCTTTTAGGGATCGTATTTTTTTTTCAATCATGGCGGATTTTGGAAGGAACAAATCATTACTGATGGAGTAAGGAAATGATGGCCCATGATAAGCGATCGAAACGGAATCCATGTGATGATTAAGGTCACAAGAGGAAGGAGAGTCGCGAGTGGACGAAGAGGAATGATAGGGTTTCTATGTTGACCCTTTTTTGTCTTCCGCTTTTGCTACCCGTGTGGTGTCGTGTGGGCTTTGTACCCAGGAAGCCCACTTCCTCTTTCTTTTGTCAACTCCTAAACCAACATCCTTCTGTACAACACCCCGTTTGGTTTTAGTAACCGAAACCCAACATTTTTTTTATCGCCCCCTTCTTTTCTTTACACCTCCATTTCTTCTTTTTAACACAAAATCAATTATTATTAATGTTATTTTCAAAACCTAATTTTATTTGTTTACCTAGTTTTCAAAATTCAATTACAATTGGTTAATTTTGTTAAGAAAATTTCAAACTTAAAATATTAATAAATCTATGTTTTTAACTCAATTTTAATTGTAATAATCTTTTTTTAAAATTTTATTTAATTATTAACTTTGTGAAGAAACTCAATTATAAACATTGTTAATTTTGATTTTCAATATATTTAATTAACAATTTAAATTTAAGTATTAATAACATTGATCTAAAAATTCATTTTTATTCAATTATTAGTTTTTGTTTTGAAACCCCATATTAATCTTAAATTCGATTACAATTGTTGTGACTTAGGGTTGATAATTAACGGGTAATTTCAAATGAACCACAATTCTTAGAGCATTGAACCTCTAATGTCAGCATGATTAATTCGTGGTCTTACTTATTGATTTTTTTTTTTTATTTCAATTATGCTGCTAAGTTGTTCATATATCCTGCTCTTTTTTTCTTCGATATGATTTATGCATGTCCAATGGAAGAAACCGTGTATGACTTCTTTAAGTTGTACACGTTGCATCTCATTTGTATCATTATTCCCCCGCTTGATCCTTGAGTTTTCAAGTCGATTAGCTTAGGATTTAGTCCCTACACCTTAAGATAGGACCAGTTCCTTGGTTTCTCTTTCAACTTAGACAAACTTTATATACAATTCAATCATCTATTCTCCCCACAAGAGAATTAGACGTGATTCATCTTTACAATCGAGATATAATTTTCCTGCCCCATAATGCAATCGAGAGATGTAGAATCTTTTCCGCTTGAGAGAGGTATGTGGCATACTCGTCGATAAATCCGAGTTCTGAGCCCTTCTCTCAATGTGACGCAAATACCATCTCCTATAAGTTGTGGTGGTTAAGTTGAGTATTCTCCCTTAAGATAACGACTCGTCTTTTCTCCTAGAATTAATCAACAAACCTTCTCCCTCCTGGAACTTTGACCAACATTTAATGGTTCCTCAACCCTTTAGGGAAACTACGAATACTCTAATTCCATTCTCGTCAAGATACGTAGGCACAAGATGTAATGTCTTGGCGAGTATACTTAGAAATAAACCATTAGGTCTCTTACCCTTAGTAAACAACAATAAGACGAATAAAACAAGAGGTTCTTGTAGAGTACTACAAATGCTTAGGATGCTAACACCTTCCCTAGGTTTAACCAACCCCCAAACCTTAGATTCTCTAGATTTGCATTGTATTGCATACTCATGGGTTATTTGATCTTTTTCCCTTCCCTTGGACAAATTAAAGACCGGTGGTGAATAATGATTTGCGGTTTAAGTTAATCAATAGCTTGATATCCAATTCTCACCGTGAAAGGTTCGGATACCCTTTCCTTTGGTCAAATGTTGTTTGTTTAGTCAATGTACCATTCTTTGGGTCACAACCTTTCCTTGGTTCCACACCCGTTCTTTGGGTCACAACCATTTCTTGGTTCCACACCCGTTTGTTGGTTGATTACCATTTATCGGTTAAAATCATATTCTTTCTCCTTTAGATTAACCACTGCTTATCAGTTAATATACCAATTTCCCCTTAGAGTCAAACACCTCTTTTTGGCTCAATACTCTCTTTCTCCTGGTTCATCGCAGTTCGTCTGTTGACACCAACCTTTTTGCTCTCCTCACAAATTTTTACTCTTACCTTTCTTTGGTTAATCACTGCTCACCAGTTAATGCACCAAATCCCCCGTGGATCTTACCTCTATTTTAATTCTTGTCCTTCACTCCTTTTTTCCCAGGCTGCGTCGCCATTATTTCGTTTTCTCCCCAGTGGAGTCATCTCTTTTCCTCTGTATTCCCCGACAGAGTTCTTACCTTGCCTCACCTTTCCTCAGCAGAGTTTTCCTTTGCTTTTTTCTTGGTTTTGACACCATTCCTTTTGCATTCCCCAGTTGGGTCTTGCTTTCTCTTTTTAGCTTTTGGCTTTGACGTCGTCTCTATTTTCGTTTTCAGCGTTAGTTCCCCGAACTACGTAGGCTCTGATTGTGAAATCTTGGCAAGCCACCTTCCTCCATCTTCTTTCATTCTTCGGTCTCTCTGATCCATCCAGATCCTCTTCTTTCTTCCTTAGTTCCTTGAACTACGGAGCTCTGACTTCCTCATTACACTATGAGGGTACGTAGGCACGAGATCCTTAATCCTCCGCGAGAACTTTCTCACTTTCTTTCTTTCTCTTTCTTTCTCTCTCTTTTCTTTCCTTTTTTAGCTAGAAGCCTTTAGATAGATAACTCATCCAAGCCTAGAAGCAAGCGAAATGGTTCCCGTCAGGTACGACAGATGCTTAAGGTGCTAGTACCTTCCTTTCGCATAACCGATCCCCTTTCCCATTTCTCTTCCCTTGGGTTTTATTGATATTTTCCCTATCTTTTGGGACTAAATAAAGTTTGATGGAGACTCTGTTGTATATTTGAGTGTGCGATTCACCCAGATATAATCTCGTTAGCTTCAGCTAACGACTCTGCTGGGGAGTCCTTCCGCTTGCAAGTTGGGGTCTCTCCTGGTTTTGTTTGCTTTTCTTGCTTGCTTGGGTGTTTATCTTTATGCTTTACTCGCTTTATCTTTATGTTATTTACTGCATTTCTTTATTGCTTTAAATATTCATATGCTGCATATTCTAGATATCTGCTATATTTTGTTGTTGTTGTTGGGATGGGTAGATATTATTGGAAAGATAAGTCCAATCATCGGGCTTGAGCATACATATAGGCTAGAACGTGGATAGTCGTGACACCTGCGTTTTTCGCGTTGGGTTGTCACGAGAGCCACATCCCAGATCATGATTCGCTTGAGAATACTTCCGTCCTGCGAGAATTTGCTACGGTAGGGGTTTTTTATTTGAGTCTTATTGTTTCGGAGACCTTTCTAGGGACCACCTTGTTGTGTCTAGATCACACCTTTGAGAGGGATATGGGTTTTTGCAGGAAACCAAAACTCTTCATACCTTTTGTTCTCTCATGCACATCAGATTTTTGAACCGACACAGGATTACGCAAATATACAGTTTGTGCAGATTTGGATATTCAGATTGTGCAGATTTGATTGGTCTGAGTTGTGTTCGGCTTCGTGATTTGTGTGTTGCATTTCATTTCATCATAATCATTAATATTTTGCATGTGCGTTTTCCAGGTTATTTGAGAGCCTATTCTTTGTTGGGATAGTCATAGACGACGAGTACTGGTTGCAGAGGTATCTTCAGTTACAAGTTTGTGGAGCCTAAGCTGAAGACTTTGAGGGGTTTGGCATCTTGTCTGGTCGAAGATAACAGGGGTGTTTTCCGAGATGACTATGGGAACCTTTTGGCCATTCTCAACACTGAAGTCAACATAACTTCCATGCATACACTTGTTCAATTCTACGACCCGCCACTAAGGTGTTTCACATTTTAGAATTATCATCTAGCACCTACACTTGAGGAGTACTCTCATATCTTGGGGGTTAAGATCAAGAGTCAGGTTTTGTTCGTCTACACCAGCAGTTGTCCGAAGTTCCCTCTTATTATTGAAGCTCTTGGCCTTAGTAAAAAGGATGTGGAAGACAATCTCAAGACTAAAGGAAAAGGTATTCAAGGATTTGCTTCGATGTTTCTAGTAGATAAGGTTGTTTCTTTTGCTGAAGTTGGAAGGTTTTCAACACTGTGTTTTCTTTATTGATATATGGGATTGTCTTGTTTCCAAACATGGAGGATTTTATTGATCAGGCTGCCATTAGTATCTTTTTATCCAGGAATCTTGTTCCTATGCTTCTTGCTGATACCTATTATTCTATTCATTCCCAGAATGAGAAGAAGAAAGGAACTATTGTATGTTTTGCTCCTATGTTGTATCAATGGTTCATGTCTCATCTTCCGCAGAAGGGTCCTTTTGCGAATAATAGTGGGAACCTCAAGTTGTCTCAAAGGATCGTGTCTCTCACTGCTGATGACATCTCTTGGTATTCTCGAGCCTACGATGGTACCAAGATCATTATTTTTTATGGTAAATTACCTAATGTACCTCTCTTGGGTACAAAAGGTGGAATTAACTATAATCTGAGGCTTGCCTTTCATCAGTTGGGATATCCAATGCTTGACAAACCAAATTCTGAGATAGTGGAAGAATTCAGCCTTCATGAAGGGGTTGATGACATGGGTTTGTTAAAGAGATTCAGTGCTGCATGGGTACACATTCACCGCGAGGGTAGAGATGAGTTAGGTAAGAATAATTGTATTGCAAAAGAAGCCTACATGCAATGGGTCAAGGAACGATTTCAAGCGACTTTGCTACCATTTCCTTCCGAGTCTTCTGTGAATGTCAAGCTTCCTGAACTTACTATTATTCCTCCTTCCGAAGTTGATCAACTTAAGCAGGTTATTGAGAAGTTGAAGAAGGAGAATGATGATCTTCGTATCAACCTCAACAAAGTCACATCCAAGAAGGAGAGCTTATAGATAGATCTTCGCCAGAAGAGAGAGCTCATGAGCAAAGAGGTAGAGTTTGAGCAGAACAAACGTCGGAAAGTAGGTGATGCTTTAAAGAGTACTTACGACGGACATACCTTAAAGAAGAGACAACTTGTCGATGCCAGTATCAAACCCATAAGGATGAGTTGAGCTACAAGAAGTAACTTGCAGATCTTCGAGAAAAATTATCAGAGTACAAGACAAAGATGTAGAGTAAGCAGGATTGTGCTGACCAGTTGATGAAAGACCTTTCTCAATGCAAACCAAGCTCGAAAAAGTCTTCAGTAATGTCCAGGAGCTACAGAATTAGATACATCAGGGTCGAGAGGAGATCAATCAGTCTCACTTGGATAGTACTCATTGGGAGCATCAGATTTGTCATCAGCAAATCCTCTTGGATCAGAAAGAGGCATTTCTGCAGGATCTTCTTCAGGGACCTAATCATTCTTTATTGTGCAACCTTATGAAGGGTGCAAAGTATTGGAGTGAGAGGCATGGTCGTCTAGCCAGATTTTCTGAGCATGCATTGGAGGACTTACCAGGATTGCTGAAAGATGCTTATGCTGATGTGCTACCACACCATACTCCTTGGGTTGTTTGTAGGGTTGTATTTGATAGGATTCATATTGATCTTGTTGTAGCCCAAAAGGCAGATATTTGAGTTGTATTAGAGCTTGTACTTCTTTATCTCATTGATTTGAATGAAGATTTATCTTGTCAATTTATCTTTGTACCTTTACTTATATGCTTTATGACTGTTGCTAATAAAGATAAAGCTCACGAATTCCTGGAATTTAAAACTTTACTTTTGCATACACTACATCCAATCATACTCAAATGCATGTCCTTCATTTGGAAACCACATGCTTACACTGTCTGTCTCCGCCTTGTAGCACGACGATGACTCGGCATCGCTATTTCACTCGCTCAAACAGGACCAGGATCATGGCTGATATTGAACAAGAGAACGCTGACTACAAGGAGACTTTGGCTCAGTTTCAAGGTTGGATGGATCAATTCTAAACTAGAATGAATGTTATTATGGACTTCCTTCGTGCTCAGAAGGATGTTGCCGCTACTACTTCTGTGGTTGCAATTGTTACTGATGCTACCATCGTCACTCATGTGGTGATATCTACTCCTGTCGTTGCTTCTTCTCCAGCTATTTCCGAAGCACCAGTTGAGACTGTTGCTCAGCCTTCTGTCAATCTACCTTCTGTTCAGCCTGGTTTAAATAGAATGCCTGCTGCTTTCTCGTGGGGAATGCCTCTGAATTTCACACCTCAGGTTGTCGGTGGTAGTGCTTTTGTTTCGTATCAACCTTTTGTTCCGCCCATGCCCAATGGTAATTTTGCTGCTTATCCTTGGGGCATACCTACTCCGATTCCACTTCCTGTGGTGAATCATGATGATCACGAGATTCCTCAGACGCAGGTTCGCCAGACACCTGTGTCTACTGATGTTGAAATTTCTGAGGAAGACAAGCATGTGTATAGGGGCCCTCCTATTCACATTTCGGTTTTGTCTCAGCCTGCTCAAACTATGGTTCAGAGCGTTCATTCTATGCCCTACCCTAGGGCATCTTCTACTGCTGCGGTACTTCCTACTGGTTATCTGTATGGTTTTTAGATGGGTCTGAATGTTGGTCAGATGGTGAATTCTGAATTGGTATATCCGTCTCAATTTGTTTCCCCACTGATACCTGCTTCAGCCGCATTACAGCTTCCAAATCCCCAGGCTCTTGTTAGACCTGCTGAATATAAGTTGTTGGATGAGAGAATCTGTGCGATTGAAGGATATTCTGCTTTTGGCATGGAAGCCAAAGACTTGTGTTTGGTTCCCAATGTCGTGCTACCGCAGAAATTTAAGATTCTTGAGCTACAAAAGTACAAGGGTTTGAGTTGTCCTTGCAGTCATGTGACCATGTACTGTAGGAAGATGGCATTCTATATCGACAACAATGAACTGCTGGTGCATTGTTTCCAAGATAGCTTGTCTATAGCTTCTCTAGATTGGTATATGGGTTTAGAACGTAGAAAGAGTCGCTCGTGGAGAGACCTATCATAGGCATTCTTAAAACAATACAAATATAATCTTGATTTGGCTCCTACCAGATTGCAGTTGCAAAATCAATCACATCGTTCAACTGAAACATTAAAAGGATGTGCACAAAGGTGGCAAGAGATGGCTTCTCGGGTGTGACCTACTCTTTCTAACAATGAATTGGTTAACATTTTCATGGGTACTTTACAAGGTTTGTATTATGATAGAATGGTGGGTAGTTCCTCGACAAATTTTGCTGATATTGTGACTATTGGTGAAAGAATTGAGAACGGGTTAAAGATTGGTAGGATTGTTGGTACCTCTGTTCAACAACCAACCAAGAAACCTCAGAGTAGTCATTCAAGGAAAAAGGAAGGTGAAGCAAATTTTGTGATGGAGATGGCCTCTCCTCAGTATCGGGTTCTCATGGCTCCCATGTCGTATTATCCCTATGTTGTTGTTGCTCAATATCAACAATCGTCGTATCAGTATCATCCACAACAACAAGTTCAGAATTCTCAGAATCAGAATCAACCTCAACATCAATAGTCTCAGCAAAACAACATAAATTAGCATCAACACAAAGAAAATAGCAACAATCAGAACAATCGTAAGCGGATGAATTTTGACAAGATTCATGTGCCTTATATAGAATTGTTTCCTTATTTGATTCATCAGGGGAAATAGTTCCCAGGGAAATTGCACCTGCAGTTCCTCCTTTTGGCCCGAAGCATAATCTGAATGCGTCCTGTGCTTACCATGTTGGGTACATAGGACATGCTACTGAAGATTGTATTATTCTCAAGGCCAAAGTTCAAGAGCTTATTAATCAGAAAATCCTGACATTTTCTGAGGAGCCTCCCAATATACAGACTAATCCATTTCCTACCCATGGTGGACCTGCAGTTGATATGATTGAGGATGATCATAGGGCTGAGTTGATCAGAGATGTCGACAAAGTGAAAAATCCGATGACTGTTATGATCAAGAAGTTAAAAGAACAAGGGTTATTAAAAGGTCTTCACGGGAGATTCCAGATCTGCGACGATAATCCCAATCACTGCCGAAGGTTGAAAGGTTGCATTCAGATCTTGATGAACCAAGGTGTAGTTCAATTTTCCAGAGCCAAGTTTATGGAAGAGGTAGCTACTATTGAGCCGCTCACGATCGTATATAGGAAGATTCCTATGGAAAATCCTAAAAAGAAGATTCAACGTATCACTGTCTGTGTTCCTAAGCCATTCTCATATCAAAATTTGAAAGAGGTTCCTTGGAAGTATGGTCTAACCGTATTCTCTGGGGGTCGAGAAATCCAGTTCTCAGAATCTGAAATCGTGAACGTAACCTCCACTAGAGGGATGACTCGCAGCGGGCGAGTGTTTGCTCCGAAGGTCGTATCTATGTCAGTGCAAATTCCAACTGTTGTTCCTTCTAAGGAGAAATCTACTTCAACAACCCCTATTGTATAACAAGGGGCATCAACTACAACATCAGTTCCAGTCACTTCGTCTGCGGATGTCACCAAAAGCAAAGAAGTCATGGATGATCAAGAGTTCATCAAGTTGATCAAGAAGAGGGACTTTAAGATTGTGGATCAGCTAGGGCAAACTCCGTCAAGGATTTATATCTTATCTTTTCTCATGAGCTCACCAGCGCACAAATCAGCTTTGTTAAAAGTTTTGAACACCATTCATGTGATGCACAACATTCCAGTAGAACAATTTGACAATGTCTTCGCAAACATAACTTCTAGTCGGTACTTGGGTTTCAACGAGTCAGAGTTGCCTCCTGAAGGTACTGCCCATAATAGAGCCTTGCATATCTCAATAAGTTGTATGGGCTCTTTACTATCTCATGTTCTTGTGGATACTAGTTCTTCCCTCAATGTGATGCCTAAGGGTACATTGAGTCAGATATTGGTAGAGGGGAGCAAAATGAGACCAAACACTTTGGTCGTTAGAGCATTTTACGGTTCTCGAAGGAAAGTCATTGGCGAAGTGGATTTACCCATCAAAGTCGGGCCGCATTTGTTTACCATTACTTTCCAAGTGATGGATATCAATCCTGCATATAGTTGTTTATTGGGTAGACCCTGGATTCATGTTGCAGGGGCAATTACGTCCATGTTACATCAGAAGCTGAAGTTCATGTTTGAAGATCAGATGGCCATTGTCTGTGGTGAAGAATATTTTCTAGTAAGCGAGATATCATCCTTCTGATATGTCAAGACTGATGAAGGTATAGCTGAAGTTCCGTTGTAATGTATTGAATTTGAAGATGTCAGCTCCGCTTCTGTCAATTCTGGTAGATTATCGAAAATGACCATGTCATCCGTCAAGAGTGCTAAAGAGACAATTGAGAAAGGTGCCTTGTCTGGCTGGGGGAAAATCCTGAATGTGGTTGAAAAGTATGATCTCTTTGGACTGGGTTATCATCTTGATCAGCAAGCTAATTCACGCAGTCATAAGAAATGCAACTTGATCAAGTTCACAAGTGCTAGATTCCAAGAGAGGGATATTGTGTTAGCCATTGACGATGAGGTCCTAGTAGCCGAAGTACAAGCTTTGTACGCAAATGTCCGCCGAGTTTCAAGCTTAACAACTAGACATCTACCGTGATTCTTGTGGTTTTTCCCACAAACATGTAATGCATTTTGATTTCCTGTTCCCTCGTCCTCGCCCGAGACGAGTGGATAACTTATAAGGGCTTCGCATATTTGAAACATTATGTGATCAATAAATAAAAGTTTTTTTCATTCAAATCATGCTTTTATTTCTTTATTTATTTTACCTTTTCACAAATAAATAAATGGCAAAGTTTCTTTTATTTTTCACCCTTTCAAATAGCTTCATTCTAAACATAATTCATAAACATGCAGAATAAATAATTGCATTGATAACAACTTGGAAGGCATCCCTTGTAATTCTAGGATTCCAATTAACCAAGCCAAAGAAAATGGTGAGGAAGATTGTGAATTACCAGTTGAACTAGCAAGGATCCTTGAGCACGAGCAGAGAGAGATTCAACCACACAAAAAGCCAGTGGAAGTTATCAATCTTGGTACTGATGAAGTCAGGAGAGAAGTCAAGTTGTTAGTGAGCTCGCCAAGGATAGGG